>PVJL010000718.1:0-314889 GCA_004026885.1 Lyroderma lyra | reverse complement strand
GCACACACACACATGCACACACACATGCACACACACCCCTATAAGGGAGCCAGGAAGAGGCCATGGCTTTTACAAAGTACTGTTCCCCAAGTATAATACCTTCTACTCACTTCTAATTTAATCTCAATTCAAGCATTATCTTGACTTCAGATCTTTCCAGTAATCCAGATGGTAACGGCTTTACACAAGTGGTAAGTTGTAAAGCCGAGGGAAACAATCTCCAGAAAGAATCGGTGGCTCTGGAATCCCTTCCTAACAGAGCACCATGCCTTAAGCTGGACTGAATACCTACGCACATTCTAGCTACTGTGAAAATTATGAACTTCTTGTGTTTTGAATGATCTATTGGCAATACTGATGGGTTTGTTTTTTTTGTCATAAACCAAGGTCCAAATCTGTAAAAAATTAAAAAAAAAAATAGAGGGACTAATGGTAATAAAGATTAGATATAATCTATGATATTCATACAATACAACATAAAATTAAACTGTATATTATGAAGGAATTTAAAACTAAAGAAAGAATTTTGGTTTAGATCACCCAAAAGCTTGGTCTTGAAATGTCTTTAATTAGGTATCTGCACCATTGTGGGAATAAGCGTCACACTTAAACTGGTGTTTCAGTCCCAATATGGAATATTAATTTCATAAGAAAAGGCTACATAAATACTTAACAAAGTGAATTCAGCAGGACATTAATCCTGTGTGATGTGTTTGATAAAGAGGTCTATCATCAAAAAAGAATGAATAAGGCCCTCAATCCATAGCCAACACATCAAAAGCTCTAAAGAGTTCTGTAATAAACCCAATGTTTCCCAAGCTTATTTAGACAATAATTTTTTTATCTCATAGCATCTGTTTATAATCCAAGGAACTCACTTGGAGAATACCAAGTTAATTGTTTTTAAATCCTATTCCCTGTCTCTGAGAGAAAATAAAGTGATTCAGCCTTAATGGTCTTACCTGAAAACAGTAATTTTTGGATAAAAATTAAAATGTTAAAAATGGTCTGGATTATGAAGCACCAAAAGGCACAGAGAAAATATCTTGGTGTGTGAGGATGAAAAGGTGAATTTTCTGACTTATTAGACCCAGTGATACCTTCTCACAGTTAAACACCAACAATATTCCACTTAATTAGTGTGGTTATTCCATCTCCTAGAAATCTCTATGGACATTAATTTCAGTAGTCCTGGAAAACTTTATTTTTGCCATCAACAAAGATCTGTCAAGTAGCAAATATTTTACAACATTACTTTGACTTTTAATGGCCACTTTGTACGTAAGATAAATGCTACTTCTCCAGGCACTTGGAATTTCACATTTAAATAGCTAAGAATGTTAACCATGTTTATGTTGAGGAAACAGGAAAAACAATGATGAAAATATTCCTTCATCCCTGAAAATATCTATTGTGTGTTAGGTATCACATCCAAAGTCTAAAATATAGGATTTCATGTTTTTATGATAAATGAAAAGAATTTTGAAATTTTTACTATTTTCCATTTGAAGATGATAAAAATAAATTTCTCAGAATAAAATAGTGCATATTCTTAAATTCCTTCCACTCTACAGAGTGGCCTCACAAATTAGTATTATTAAATTACACATTATGGCTGGCAAACCCGTTTCAGGTAGGTACCTCATTTAATTCTCACAATAACTCCATGGTAGACATAAATATTACATTCAGTCTCCAGACCCTTTTCTCCTATTACATCATGTGTCAAATCACATACCAGTTTTTTTCTGCTGTTGGACTGTATGTTACATGATATGCCAAATTACTTTAGAACCTTATCGCCAACAAGAAGATTGTTCAAGTAATACATATACTTAATTATCTGACTCACTGAGTTCTAAGAAAAATAAATGGAAAGAGAATCTAAGGCATGCAGGGAGTTGAGTGAGCTTGTAAAGTGTGTGCAACATTTTGATTGTGTCTCGTTACAGGCCATAATCCAATGCACCAGACAACCCTATTCAGCAGGTATTATTATTCCCTCGGAGAAACTAAGAAACCTGGTGATCTCCCGGTTAATATATGCACTGGGCTTTGACTGCAAAACTTGTTCTTCCATTTCAAAATATTACTTCAGATTTTGCTTCAATGGCCTCATAGTGCAGAAAAAGATGCCCACCTGTTTCTAACTACAAGTAAATTGCTCTAAAGTTATTTTGATTGTTGAGAAAATCTACTTAAGTGCAAATCAGGACAGTTTTCTAAATAAGAATTGTAAGTCTTAGTACAATGGATTGCTGTGATGGTCCTGTGGAGGCAGGTGTTTGGTTGCGAAGATAAACACACTTAAAGTTCATTTTTCTACAGATAACATATAAAAAAATAGATTTTCATTCACAGGCTTAAATACCAGAGCGATATGTATTTTATCATTGAGTCATTATAGCAACCAGATAAAATAAACATGGAGATTATTTCTATAATGCAGATGGGGAAACTAAGTCTCAGACATGTCAAATAACTTGCTGAGATATTAATATATAGCTAGTTATTGGCTTTGAAGTGTGGTCATCTGAGCCAACAGCTTATATACTTAATGACTATATGCTATTAGGAACATACAATGCATGACACATGTTAGGTGCTCTGGAATGTAAAAAATGCCTATAAATGTGCTTATAATAAGAAAACAATGTATTCTGCAATAAAGGCACTCTAAAAAAGTAATAATGTCTATTTCTGAAATGATTCCCACTATACATTTCTATTCACTTTAACAATCATATTGATTATAAGAAAAAAAATCTATTTACCTACATTACATCAATTGTGAACAAAAATCGTACAATGCTATTTCTTATGAAGAAGTAAATCATAAACTGGGCTTTTTAATTTAATGAGGCCATATTGTGATGGGCTCAATTGTGTTCCCGTAAATTCATATGTTGAAGTCCTAATCTCCAGTACTTTGGAATGTGACTGTATTTGGAGATAAGGTCTTTGAAGAGATAATTAATTTAAAATGAGGTTATTAAGCTGGGCCCTAATCCAATATAACCGATGTCCTTAAAAGAAGAGGAAATTAGGACACTGATAGGTACAGACGGAGGAGCATGTAAAGACAAAGTGAGCAGATGGTTACCTACAATCCAAGGAGAGAAAGCCTCAGAAGAACCTTGCTGGTACCTTGATCTCATACTTCTAGTCTCCATTTAAACTGGCACTCTTTTTACTTGGAATAATGGTTCTCAAACTCGGCTGAGCACAGGAATCTCTGGGGAGCTCTAAATAGAATATTGGTGCTTGAGCCCCACACCAGACATTCTGATTTAATTGATCTGGACTTTGAGATTTTAGAAGCTCCTCAAGGGCTTCTCATATTTCCACATTACATAGAACCCAAGATTGACAATCTTGGCTTAGGGAGCAGTTCAGGATGTAGACTCGATTTAAAAATTAATATCAGATATATCCACAAGGTGGCATGTCATCGCATTTCAAAGAACTAAAGTTGAGTAATACTTCCAAAACACAACTCCGTGCCATTGCAAGTAGAACAAATTGTATTTAGATTGAAATTATACCAGATAGAAGCAATGACCCAAGGAGTCACAGCCTTCTAAAAAGACATGAGGTTTAGTTAACTCACATTATTATTAATCCTGATTTCAACAAGGGGTCCACTCTGACCAATAGTGATAATGCTCTTGGCAGTCATGTCTTTCACTTATTGCCCTTTCTGCCCACCTTTCCTCTCCACCACCCCTCAGGGACCTTTTGAATTCTTTGGCAAGTAGGATACTGAGACAAACACTTGCTATCATAAAAAACACAACCACACGCATGTTCAGTTCACTGTATTTTACAGATGGGCTCACATATACTCACATACTGAGCCATGTGGGCATTGCTCAAATGCTCAAATGTAACTGGATCAGAGACGTACCAACCTCTTCCTAAATTTGGGAATTTACTCCAGTATCCCAGAAAAGACTTAGCCTATCTGTGACTGCTTAAAAATAAAAAGAGTAGAAAGCTTTTCACCATTACAGAAGATATTCTACATTTTAATGGTAGTTTTAAAAATCTTCTCTTGTTCACTAATGAATGGCCATGAGGGTCAGGGGCAGGTAGATTAGGCAGAAGAGTTTTAAAGGCAAATATCTACCAGGGGAACCATTCCTTGTGCCCCCCCCATCTGATATTTCTGCTACCAAATCTCTGACGAGTTATATAAAGGTTTTTGTTTCCAAGGAAACCACTGACATCTATGGAATTTAATGAACATAAAAAAGGAACTATGCCATATAATTCACATCTGGAGATAAATGTGAATAGCTAGCTGTCAAAACCATTACATAGACACAGATAATTCTGTAAATTTTTAGCCCTATTTTTCTCTATTTAGTAAAGATGTAAATAAACACATATATATGGAAACAAAATGGCAAAAAAAGAAAAAAGAAAGCAACCAAAAGACAACTGTTACATCATATAAGGTAAATTAAGAAATAGTTGGAACCAAGAACATGGATCAAAGGTAGTTCCCCTTAGCAACTGGGTGAAAAAAGACAGAAACCTTAATTTTGCTACATAAAGGGTTTTCTTCTTTCCTAAACTCAAATATCTAAGTAAAATTTGACAACTGCGGCTTCTCACAACAGTGAAATCTGTACAAAATGAGGGAAATAGCTCGTGATCAGAAAAGGGGGGGCGATAAATAAAACACTCATTTCAACAGCAGGCCTCACGGATGATTCATTGAAACTATTGTTGTCTAACATCCAAATAACAGACATTCTGAGACTCATATCTTGGCATCCAGGTTCTATAAGGAGATATTTGAGATTTGACAACACTTAGCAGGAAATGCTGATGATCTAGGTGAAAATTTTTAGAGCATATATAAAATGATACCATATTTTTCCATATATAAGACAACATTTTTGTCTAAAATTGTTAGACCAGATAATGAGAGTCATCTCATACACAGAAGTAACTAGTTGATATTGATTACTTAATGTTGGCTTAGAAAAGTAAATGTCATCTTATACATGGGGGCATCTTACACACAAAAAAACACAGAATCTTCAGTGAAGTTACAAGTGTGCAAAAGTGAATAAAGAAGGAAATTCCACCTTTTTATCCAAATGACTACTCCTTCTTTCTTGAAGTACTTGTCTAGGTGCCCAGAATATGTGTCTTCTGCTTTTTTCCCTCCTCACTGGCTGTTCACTCTCACTTGCTTTTTTACTTATGGTGGTAAAATATACACGCCATAAAATTTATCATTTTAATGACTGTTAAGGGTACAGTTGAGTGACATTAAGTAAATTTACCTTTGGGTGCTGTGCAACCATCAGCACCATTCATCTCCAGAACTCCTTCCTCTTCTCAATCTGATATTCTGTATTCATTAAACAGTCACTTCCCATTTCCCTGTCCCCGTCCCCTAAAAACTACCATTCTACTTTCTTGCTCTGTGATTTTACTACTCCAGCTATCTCATATTTTGCTGTGTATAATGTGCACTTTTTTGCCCAAATTTGTGAGGGAAAAACTAAAACGTGCATCATACATAGTACTAATTCTATATCTATATAAATGTTTGGGTCCAAAGTGTGGGTGTGCATTATACACAGCAAAACATAGTAAAGGGCATCATAGAATGTTCGTTATTTTGTGTCTGGCTTACTTCAGTTGGCATATGGTCTTCAAGATTTATCTATGTTGTAGCTTGCATCAAAATTTCATGCCTTTTTAAGGCTGAATAATATTCTATTGTATGTGTGTAATATATGTTGTATATCCATTCATCTATTGATCAGCGTTCGAGCTGTTTCTACCTTTTGTTATTGTGAGTAACGCTACTGTGAATGTTTGTGTACTACAAGTATCTGAGGTCCTTGCTTTCAATTCTTTTGGGCATATTCCTTTCTTGGTCTCTTTTACTGGTTCCTTCTCATCTTCTCAAAGTCTAAATGGAGGTCCCATGGTTCACATATCAGACCTCTTTCTTTTATACCCACATTTCTTAGGAACCTCACTTGGCTTTGAGCTTTGAATAATCAAAGTTTTAATTTCATGGCCAACATTTCCCCTAAACTCCAGATTTGTGTGTCCAAATACGACACCATCAGTTATAAGTCTAATCGGCATCACAAACTTTAAATATCCAAAACCAAAGTGAATTTTTTGGTCTAAATGTGCTTTTTCCTTCCCATCTCAGACACGGCAACTCCATTTTCTTAATTTCCCAGGGCAGAACACTAAGAGTTGTTCTTGAATCTGTTTTTTGACTCATGCCTCACATCCAAACCCTGTAGTTCCATCAAAACATCGTCAAATTCTGACATTTTTCTTTTATACCTCTTTGTCATCATCAACACTGCCCGGCATATTTGTAACAGCCATTTACTTGGTCTCACAGCTGCTTCCTTTGTCCTCTATAATCTATCCTCAACACTGTGGCCAGTGATGCTTTTAAAAGTTAAAATCAGATCTTGTCACTCCTCTGCTCAGAAATTTCACGTCCCTTCTCATTTCCCTGTGGCTACGCCTCTGACTTTTCTTTCTTTATTGCACTCCATTGTAACCACTTTGGCCTCCTTGCTATTCCTCAAATACGCCAAACAGGTTCCCACCTCAGGGCCTTGGCTCTTGCTGTGCTCTCTGACTGGAATGCTCCTCCCTCCCTGAATTCATGTCTCTGCTTATATGACCTCCTCTTCTCAAGAGAACTTACTGCATTATGGCTCTAAAACACAGCAAGCCTCTCCACCACTTGTGCTCACTGGTCTCTGTCCTGCTCTATTCTTCTCAGTGAGGCTTAACTATTATCTCTTTCCCCCACCCTGAGGGGTACGGGAGCCTGTTCAAAGGATTAGAGGCTGTGGTATACAGCTCTGTGCATCCCAACTCTGCGTGCAGTGATGTCACATGGTGGCTTGAAACCCAGCAAGTTGGGAATATTTACCCAAAGGAAATTAGGAAACACAACAAATTAGGGATTTCATTTCTTTTCTTTTTGAAAGCCAGTTGACCAGCACTACCAGTTCCCTGCTCCTAAGTAAAATGTTATATGAGAGCAGTGTTGTTTGCTTTTTGTTGTTGTTGTTTATTTCTATTTCCCCAGTGCCTAGAACAGTGCCTGGCCAAAAAGACACTCAATGACTATTTGTCAATTCAATAAAGAATGACATTTCATAGCCATGATTTTCATATCAGGATTAGGGAAACAAAACCTGATCAATTTTTTTAAATTAAATTTTACTCTAACCTACCCTATGTGATTCCAGTGATACTATATACCACCTAGACTTTAACTGTGACCTGCAATTAACTGTGACATGGAATTAACATCACACATCTGAAATGAACTGTTCTTTAACAATATAAGGAACAGGTTAATGATTAGCGAAGAGCACGAAGCAGTTTTATTTGCACAAAACAGTTTGAAAGTAAAAGTGGAGAAACAGCTTTCGGTGATATGACTGTGTGTGTCACTGAGACGCAAATGTCGGCAGCCCGGTTCCTGGGACAGCTCTAACCGTAGAGTCACTCCCTCTGGAATCCAAAGCAATTCAAGACATGCTTTCAAGAAGCCATGTGCAAAGCTGGACATAAGTCTATCTTCCTTTTTTTTGTTGTTGTTGTCTTTTTTGTTTGTGTATTTGCATAGCACCTTCCTTTGGTTGGAATTCAACCTAATTTTTTTTTAAGCTCATTTTTTAAAGCTGATTTGCTATGGTCAAGGTAAGAAGTTTTAGGTTACGTAAACCTGCTGGATATCAATTTTATAATCTGTGCCTTGGGTTAATTAACTTCCCATTTGAGTTGGAATCAAGGATTAACAGAACTTTATACAGTAGACTCTCCATTAACTGGAACTCAAGCCACCAGCAAAAATATTAAAGAAATAACACTACATTTATCTGGCATGGGTACTGGTTAACTAAAAGTCTACTTACATTTATCCCGCATCGACCAATCCCCATGGGCACCTGTTAATGAACAGTCTACTGCACACCTAAAATCCTGTGCCCCCACACACCCAATTTCCTAGATAAGGAGGTAAAGGCACAGACAGAACAACTTCCTGAAGCTTGTTTATGGCAGAGTTGGCACCAAACAAACCCATGTCTCACCTTTTCCAGCCCCATCTACTTTTCAATACACCCAAGGATGAAACATTTCCTAAGAATCCTGAGTTTAAAGAAACTGTCTTTTCCATTAGCATTCCTGAAACCTTTCTGACACAGCACACAGTAAAAAAAAAATACTCTTTATGTTGGAACCCAGAACACACACTCACATCCATGAAAAAAAGTTTCATGAACCACCCTGTTCTGTGTAAGATGCTGGTGCTGAATTTCCATAAGGCCTGTTTCATTTCATTAGTGCTATACATGACCCCTGTGGGGTCAGGATCCACTAGTAGATCAGAAATCACAGTAATAAACACTCTTTTTAATGGCAAAGATCCTTTGGAAATGAAGATGCAGAGAAGACACGTCTGCAGCATAGACAAGATGCACACACCATAGAACCCTGCCCCTTACACGTGCCTCACAAACTCAGGAAGGAGGGAGGGAGGGAGGGAGCAAGAAAGGAGACGTAAGTACCTTTTCAATTTACTTTTAGCTTTTACATTTGGAGATAAATCCCCCAATTTCTCTTTTTCTGAAACTTGAGAAATGTTAAAACTGGCAACTTGAACACAGGCTGTGTACAGAAAACCAGACCAGGAATTGCATGGATTGTGTTGGGAGTTGACATTTAAAAGTCATTAACAGGGTAACACATAGAAGCTTTTCCATTCCTTACAAATGTTATTTCAAATCACAGCAGGCATAGAAAACAGTTCATCCTCAACTAGATGGTGAATTTTTATGTAATGAGATGCTATGAAAAACAAGATACATATTCGCGAGGAGCCTGGGTATTTTATTAAATAATATCTGCTCCACAAATGTGCTTCCTTTATTGTCTCTAAATGCCCACAGAAAGCCTTCCACTCTGTCTCCATGTCACACTGTCTCTCTGTCCTGGGTTTCCGAGCTCATTTCCTACCGATGTCTGGACTTGTCCTTACTCACTGTCGTTGCATGGTTATTTTCTTCTTAGTCCTGCTCTTCTCATTCTAGCCAAGGCAATGGTCTCCTCTTGTATAGTTTTCCTCCTCTGAGCTATACGCCTCCCTCTATGAAGTGCCTGTACTAAAATCATTCTGGAATACTTGGAAGGAAGCTAGCACCTGCCATACAAAAGTGCTGCTGGAGGAGCCAGGGTCTGCCAGGAATGGCATGGAGAGCAAGGGGGTCCTGAAAATAGAAGGGACCAGCACCTCAGAAGCTAGATTGGTGACACAAAGAGGCACCCACTCCTCGGTGACATTTTTTGAGCAGCTGAATGAGATTTTTATCCGAACTAAACACTTCCACTGAAATTTTCAAAACATTGCCATTATTTTTAATAAATTATGTTTTATTTATCCAATGCAGCTGGGGCTTTTTCTTTTACAACTTAAAGATTTTTAAACTGGTATGATTATCAATTTCTTTCTTGCCTATCAATCAACAAAACCCCTCTTAGCCAAGCCTCTCATCCAATCTCTCTTTATAACATAAACTTTTCCAAATTAAGTAATCTGCGTGAAAACCAACTTCCTGCAAAGCTGATGTGAAATTTTTAATAGCAGTAAATACAAAAATAATGACAATACCAACAACTGTTGCTAATATTTAGTGAGCATTTATTATTAGCAGTGATAAGTTATAGCACCAGTGCTCAAATTTTACTGCAAACTTACTTTTCAAAACCCTGATGTCTGTGCCACACTTCTATCAATTGGATTCTTTTGGCACCAGAATCTGGGAAATGTAGAACAGGTATCAGCATTTTTTAAAGCTCCCCAAGTGATTCCATGAGCAGTTCAATTTGAGAACTCCTCTACTAAAGGTTTGCTAAAGAATTCTTTTATTAAATCCTTAAAGTAATAATATGACATATTTATTCATCATCGCCATCATCATTAGTAACAGTAGTAGTAGTAATAGTAGTAGCGTCACTTAGCCAATAAGGAAGAAATGAGAGTCTTGGGAAGGTCACACAGGTAATACACAACAGAACCTGGCTTTGAACATATTAAAGTTGATTGAGGTTCTTGAACACCAGCAAGGAATGGGAAGAGAAAAACCCAAGAACACAGATAATCTACATAGAAAGCAATCTTTGGTGGAAAAACAGTAAAAGCCAGAGTATTCTAAGAGTGTAAGTCTGTCCCCAGGAGAAGCATTTTAGGATCTAATAGAGGTTTATCAGCTGAGCACAGTACAGACCCTAGTTTTGTTCATTTATCATCATTCCATAGACATTTATCAAACGGCATCCATAAACGAAACACTTAACTGATAAGCAGTCTGTGTACTGCAGTAAAAAAAAAAAAAAAGAAAAGACAGATTCAAGCCTGAAAGAAACTCTCCATGGGGCAGAGGAATTGACTTTGACTCATGATGCCTGGGTATAAAGGGAGGGCTGATATAGTGATATAGGGCAAACGTCTTTAACAAACACTGATAATGAAATTTCGAGTCAGGCCCATAAACATGCTAAAAGGAAAACTTTATTGTTATGTTATCAGTATATTTCTTGGAACTAACAGGCTTACATGAAACTTGGCTCCAATGTTGTCGAAAGAAAAAGAATAAAATATTCTTTTCTATACTGAAAACTGTGAACAATTTTGAATCATCAACAAAGCCTGGTAAGAAACTGAAAAAACCAAACTATTGAAATTTCATCATATTACTAAGAAATGAATGTACATAATAGCCTGTTTTCACATGAAACACCTAGAGTAACTTTCTTGAAAATAATTTTGATTTTTCTTTCTCACATTCTCCTCCAGATCATTTTAACCCCATCGGCAATCAGAGCTGATATTTGTGTGTTTGCTCATCAGCAAAATTTTCTAACAATGACTGCACTATTCTATAGCTGAAGAAGAATAATTCCAGAGGACGGTTTATTTTCTTCCTACATCTCCACAGCAACAGATAATCTTTGATGTCAAAGAATGTATTTTGACTTCTGAAGAATAAAACAAAAGTTGCAGGTAGATACTCAGATAGAAAATCGCTAGTTTTAGATCAATTATGGAAAGAGGCAAGAACCCTTGAAAGGCACCTTACTTCTCTATTTGCCAATATTCTCTCCGCCAGAGAGGAAGTATTGAAAGTACTAAAATTTAAATATAACAAAGAGCAGTTTCCCACATCCTGCTACTATACCCTACCAGATAATCTAAGTTAAAAAATATGTACCTACATCCCCTATTAAACATTTTAAACAATCCTCAAAAAAGAAACCACAAACCCTGCTTTGAATATTCCTTCAGTAAGTTTTTCAAACCAAAACAAATCGACATTGCACACAACGGATCCTAAAGTCTGCTGGCCTTCACTCACACTGTGTCTTGCGGCCTTTCGTAGGAAGTCTTATCTGCTTTTGACTTCATGGATGGGGTGGTTTCAACTGCAAAGCATTTGAAGGATAGACTCTTGTTTATTATGTCCAAATGGTTACGTATATGTTTTTGAGACTCAAGGAATTTTTCAAGTAATTTCAAGCATATTTTAACTATTTAGAACTACCCAGTAACTTGGGCATTCTCATTTTTTTTCAAATAAAAATAAAATTGGAGGGCTTAAAACAAGCCTCTGTGTCCAACTGCCTATATATGGGCCCACAGGTTCAGTCTTTTAACAAAAGTGGAAGTATTCAGGTCATACTGGCTTCTGTAAGGACAGGTTGTTTTATTGTGTTTTACAACATCAACAACAGAGAAACTTTAAATTAGGGCAATTAATTGATACCGTGACACAGCTAAACAATCAAGGCAGCATCTGGTGTGGGCACAAGGCTCCACTTCTTACCTTGGGAGCTTTGGCATGCTTCCCACACCTGGCATCCTTGACAAGGCTGAGATCTAACAGCTCCGTCTCCTAGAAGGCAAACATACGAACTCATTAACACATTCACACAGAACTCTTTTGTTTTGTATTGTTGACACCAGTTTTTGAAAAATAATATTATCTTGAGACCTGCCTGAAGATTTCTCTGCAGTTGGGGTACTTTTGCTCTTGCATCCCTGATTAATTGAACTGGAGTGGAAACAAAAGCATAGCAAACTGCGAACGGCTCAATCTACATTCTAACCCATTTCGTAAGCATCCTGTGTCTGGTTCGGGTTCCCAGTCTCTCCCACAAGCCATTCCTTAATCGTTGTGAATCAAGCCTTCCTCTTCCCCTGTTGAAAAAGAATCCTGAGAATCACTTTGGGTGTAAGCAAGGCTAAATGAGTGGGGATGGGGGTCAGGGTGAAGGGGTGGAATGTGATATTCCTTCCCATCAGCTCACAGAACCCCCAGTTCACCAGGCCAAGACAGAGATGGCCTCTGCTAGCCACCCCACCCAGGTCTTCTGCACACACCTTCTACCCTGATCTTCTCATGTATTCATTACACATTTTTGAACACTATGCAAGTGTCTCTAGGGTAAAAGACACGTAAGATATGACTGCTTCTTTGGATGGACTACCAAATAGGTAACTAGGAAATGGATATGCATAGGACCAGGGAAAGTGTTAATGCCAAATTTAAAGTCAACTGGTATGAGGGCCCAACAGAGAAAAGAATTTTGCCCCTAGAGGCTCAGAGGAAAGTCCATGGAGGAACCACTGAGCATGGAGAAGAGAAGTGGAGAGGGAGAGGGTTCTTCCCAGTTGGAGGGTACAGACAGGAAAGGATCAGAGGTTTGGGTGCAACCTTGGGGTATTCGTGGCCTTTTGACACTTAGAGAATGAGAACATTGCAGGAGAGGTGGGTAGAGAGGCGGAGGAGAACAGCGAGGCGTCCAGGAGTATGAAGCAGCACCAGGGAAGGCATAATGGCAGTACGAAAGGGGGTGTATGTGGCCCACTTTCAGTATTCCATCACCTGAAGGAAAGTCATGGGAGATAATGCCAGAAAGGGAGATGGGGAAAAGGATGATAACCCTGCAAGTCTGGCTAAAGAAACTGAGCTGTGAGGGTGTGACACCTGTGTCACTGAGTTATACAGTGGGCTCTACCACCAGCCAGATGGCACTGTGGGGCAATGAGTACTGTCATCTTAGTGACTTCAGTCATCCTACCTCTGTTTTCTAGATGACATGCCAGTGAATAAAGTCAGGTCCCTTCTCTCAGCAGGAAGCATTGCATCAGCCCCTCATGTATCCTCGGGACTATACTTCCCATAGGTCCCAATGTCCCCAAGTACCAGCAGTTGGAGTTTCCAGACAAGTTCAAACAACTGCCACCAAGTTCAAGTGTTGGATGCAAAATGGTGTGACTATTTTCCCATGCCTAAGGTTGATGTCATGATTGCAGAACAGTCAAATAGGATATGATATCCCTCCACTGGGATGCAAACCCATACAGCAGGTGTAACAGAACTCCCAGCCCCAGCACACCTCTCGGTGGCTGGACAGATGACAGAGTGCTTTCTCTTCTATTGCTCACCCTGCCCCTCTAACTCCGCTGTTCTACATTTTAGCAGACTCCTCCCTATTGTGTGTGACTCTGTGGAAACCATCCCCAACCCTGGGCTGTGACAGACAGCAACCCATCAAGGACCCTGCAGGATGGAGGAACCAGTGCCATGGTTCCCCTAAGGCCACATGATCTCCAATATTGAAGGTCACCTCATGAGTGCGAGAAAAGAATGGTATCAACTGCAAGACTCGATGCTGTATTCTGGCAAACACATAATAAGGCCCAGACAAGAGGAGGCAAAGCATCTTTGCCTGGCTGCTTCTCCTCCACAGCAACAACAACCAAAGCATTGACGAAGAGGACAAACAGTGAGCAAACCATGCTTGAAGACATTTAATCTAGAAGACCACAACTGATGGAAATTTGAGAGAGAAGAGACCAAATGAAGGCAGGGCTGTTAGGAATAAAGATGAGAGTGATGCTAAGGAAGAAGAATTGACCAAATGAAGGAGAGGAATCAGAATCAACTCTAGAATTTCCATCTTCCTTACTGGGACTCAGAGGTTTGGGCAGAATGATTACGTATTTTAGGTCTGAGGGGTCTATGCAAGTGGAAATGCAACTTATTTACTCACTTGAGCATTATTTATTGAATGCTCCAGTATGTCAGGGACAGGCTGGGTTCTGAGCAATGACACCAAATCCACAAAGATCAGATCCTGCTTTGAGGATGCATGCACAAAACCAATTATTATGTCTAAAGGAAACGTCTCTGAGTGAACTACAGATACGGGCCACAAAGAGCTATGGTATCTTTTAGTCAATTCATGAAAATTAGAAGGAGCCTGCCAGCTTTATAATTCTGTGTGTTCGGAGCTGGGGTGTGTGCAAAGAGAGGAAACAGCAGGTGCAAAGGCACAGAAGCAGAAATTGTGTGCACAAAGCTACAAGTCACTCAAGATACACAACAGAGGCGCATGGGGTGTTAGCATATTCACTCCTGGACTTAGTAGTTATGTGCATGTTCTCTTTATATATATATTCACAAAATGCTGACATTCATGTTTGACGCACTTTTCATATACTTCTATGTCGCATGATGTCGTACACATATGCAAAATAAAAATCACACACATGCAATACATTTACTTGGTTTTACAGTGACACTTCCTATTCAAGGAAATTCCTCCCAGTTAAACAATAGACTTAAACATGTTGGTTTATACAAAGCCTAAATTGAGTTCACATAGAACTAGATCTTAACAGGCATTATTATATAGACTTTTATATTACAGATAATGAATGCTGTTTTCTACTTTCAGTTCAAGAGAAACGTTCATTCCCCAAGTCACAGAAGGGTAGTTAACACCAGTTGCCGGAGGGACTCATTTCAATACCAGAGCAACTAAGAAACTCTCGCCAGCGTATAAAATTGCGTGTGCAGGAAAACCACCGCAGGGCACTATCAACGTGGGTAATGTGGCATGGGAAAGACCCAGGTGGAAAATCTGTCCATGGGCTCGTTCGACTAGAAAGCGATGATTAAAATAGCGTCTCCCACGTCTATTAGCATGCAACAGTCACCCCTCTTGGATTTGTTAGGTTTAACTACTTCCTATTCTCTCCTCCACTAAAAAGAAAATGAGAAACCCAATGCACAGGACCATGGAATGTCATTTGTGTCATTAAAACTTTTTCTAGGTTAAATATCTTGTGCTAATAGTTTTAACAGCCCACTTTCATTATGAGAAAGCAATGAAAATGGTCCCTTCCCTAATTCATTTAAAAGTTACTCTTTCCCAGTTTTAATACAGGGAGGTCACATGATTTTTAAGGGAAAACCTGGGTCTAATTAAATGCACAAGTCATGTTTTCAGACAACCATTCATTGTACCATGCTGAGCATCAATTTTTACCATCTATAAAATGAGTATGATAATACTTTTTCTAAAACAGTGGCTCTCAAACCTTCACCTGCATCACAGTCACCTAGAAGATGAATTAAAACACAGATTGGTGGCACCACCATCTATCTGAGTTTCTGGTTCAGTGGGACAAGGGTGGACCTGAGAATCTGTATCTCTAAGTAGCTCCCAGGTGATGGTACTACTGCTGGTCCATGGAACACACTTTGACAAGTGCTAATATATACTCGTTCATAGAGTTGTTAATATAAGGCTTTTTAGGTGAACACGATTGATAAAATCGTACATTACTTACATGCTATGTTATATTGTATGAAGAATCTCTAACTGTCATTACTGTATCTAGGGAACTGTCAATAAAAACATTACATCTACTGAACGCCAAAGTATGCCTAACGGAAAATAATCTAAGCCTAAGTTTCATTTAATTGAAGAATGAAATATTCTTAATATTGAATGACAAATGCCATCAACTCTTAGCACAGAAATTTACCCTATACAAGTAAATGTCTCTAATTACAGTAAACTCTCAGTTAACCAGAACTCTCAAGCAACCAGAAAAACTTTCAAGCAACCGGCAACAAAATCAGAGATCTTTGTGCCAGTTGCTTGAGAGTGACCCATCCCCCTGGCTTCCAGTTTACTGAGAGTCCACTGTATTCAGAAATTTCAGCAATCACTGAAATCATTTCATCTTTGCTGAAAATGCCATGGTATAACTTTTGTGTTCATAACATCTTTAGAAAAGTGGAAGAAGGAAATTTTGGGCTCTCTCACCCGTCTTAGCTCCTCCACAATGGAAAGGGTATTGGGGCCCCCAAAGATCTGTGAGCTCCCTGCACCAGTAAAAGACCAATGAATTAACAGACCTCCTTTATTTCCAAGGCACACAAGGGCTCCCCGAGAAGATCACACTCCTAGCACCTCCAATACATCCACTGAAGTGCTGAGAGATGGGACCTTCCCCTTTGTCAGTATCGATAAAAGTGAATTAACAGTAAACAAGAATTTATTTTTTGATATTTTGAATGAGTGATGAGAGCACTGAGATAAGCAAGCTAAGGAAAGACTAAATTGTCTCTGATGTTTACTATTCAGCAGAAAGATTTCCATCCATCAGCCACAGACACACTGTGAGGGAGATGAGCCATGAAATGCACTGCAAACTCAGGAAAGAATACAATTTAAAACTCAAGTCTCTTGCAGAATACCAATTGCTGTGCTTTGTCACTAAATTCCATTAGTCACCCAGTATAATAATGTGCTTCATCTCCACACAATATATAATCAGAGTAGCAATTACAGTCATAAACATTTCACAGGAAAGATATTAATGGCTGTGTGTGTGGGGGGGTGCTCATGTATACCTCTGCATGTGGTATATTCATTAAGTTGTTCAATTTCCATTTACCAAAAGTAGAAGATATTAACATGTTTTATTGACTGCCAAACTGCCCCCACATGCCCCATGTTGGGGAAAAAAAAAAGCTATCTTAGAGTCCTTTAAATGAAGGGTTTTAATTTAAAGAAAAGCAGATGAACTAGAATCAACTCTTTGTTCCTTAACTGTATTCCACTTCTGAGGGAGTGAAAAATTTGTGCAGTGTGCTTTTCAAAGCACAAAAACACCCCTACACTCTCTCACCTGCTCTTTTGTTTCCTTTGTTCCCTTTGCCCTGAGTTCTGTCTTCCCCCCACCCCGCACCCCCCACAATCAGTGCAGGAAACACCAATGGAAATGAGATGTACAGGTCATCAACACCAACCACAGCAGAGGAAAAGAAATGGCGACAGACACATCTGGATTTCTTATTGCTACAAACCTAGGTTCATCATAGTGCAAATACCATAGAACAAAGAAGCAGAAAACTTAATTTGTCCCTTGGATTTGTCATTTGGAATCTATGCATTGTGAAGCATGTCACCATAGATGTCTGCGCCTTGTCTGACAAACAGATGCAGATACTAGCAACACCTTCCTCATCGGGCTGCTGTTATATCAACTGAGGTATTAAACTAAGATCTCCACTTAGCAAGCAGGGGGAACTGCATACAGATAAATTGTTAGGCTTGTGAAAGTCCCCATTCCAGGTTAAGAGGGAAAAGATCCTAGTAGAAAAGCCAAAAGTGGATCAGTGAAGAATCTAACCAATTGAATACGGCAAAGGTGATGGGCTACGACTCCCGTGATTATATTGATATTACCCTATATGGCAAATGTGAAGGGATTTTGCAGGTGTAATTAAAGTGTCCAATCTGATTACTTAAATTAACCACAAGAGAGATGAGCCTTTCAACAGAGGATCTAGAAGTGAGAGACTGAAGCAGCAGAAATGCCAGCCTGCTGGCTATGCTGCATGTGGCCTCCAAAAAAAGCGAAGGGCCTTGGTCCTACAATGGCAAAGAGCTAAATAGGGCCATAACCTGAATGAGCTTGGAGAACTCCGGCTCCAGTGAGGGAGCTTTGCAGACACTGTTCATGAGCCTTGTGAGATCCTAGCAGGTGAGACCCTGACGTACTCTGTGAGATAGTAAATGCTTGTTGTTTTCAGCCACCAAATTTGTGGTAACTTCCTATGCAGTAATAGATAACTAATACACTACCCCCATTGTTTCCAAGGTAAATGCATTTAATTAAAAAGGAATGTGAATGAGGTCACATATTTTGGCAATCAAATCCAGCATAAAAATGACGCCAACGCTGTCATCTTTTATGAACTGGTCCAATGTGAAACAATTATCATTGAATCATAGACTCTTACAGCTGAAGTACATAGTTCAGGTGAGGAAACTGAGTCTCAGAGAAAATACAGCAATTGCCCAAGATCACTGAGACTAAAAAGGAAAAAAAAATCCATTTAACCCCAGATGTATTTTTCCCTAAGAAAATTATTTTTCAGTATTGATACAATAGCAGGAGTATTAACTGAGTAATACAAATGGGGAGAAAATGAGTGTTCTTCATGTACAAGAAAAGCTAATAATATGTAACACTGGTTTTAAAAAACTGTATCTCCTTGGGGCAATGTGAAGTATAGTGGCAAATACCCAATTAAGTTTTTCTTTGTAGATAGTCAGATAATGCAGTAGCCAAATCCCCAAATTCCCTCCTTGTCACTTCCTTCTCTAGCTCCCTGAGAAACTTTTCTATATTCACCTAAAAATAAAAGTCGTCTAAGTGGAAAGTCAATGAAGCTAAGCATAAAATTATATCCATAGCATCAAAGCTTTATTCATACATAAAATTAATAAACTTAATAGTAATGGAATCTGTGCTTACAATCTGATGCACGTATAACCTGATGGACCTATGACTGGGTGGAGGGGAGGTGCCACAAATGCTTCCAAGGTTCTGGAGTAAATCATATCTGGAAAAATCTCCTTATAATTTTTTAAAATGATGAATGAAAAACAGGTAAGATTTAAAATGGTAGTAACTGGCTTTTTCTTAAACTTCATTTGGTTAACATAAAAAAACCTGCAGAAACAGTCTCCATAATCACCGTGGAAAAATCTAAACATATTCTAAAAAGGAATACTATCAGGAATGCATTGGATGTTTATGATCAATATGTTTTATTTTCCTAGTTCTTATCTATTAACAGGCATCTCATGAAGAGATCCAACTCATTTTTATGGACAAATAATAGTCCTGCATTTGTTAAGGATTCAGTTGCTTTTTGGTTTTTGTTTTTGTTTTGTTTTGGTTTGTTTGTTTTTGGTAAATTGTAACTATGATGACAAAGATTGCATTGTCACAGTTTTCTATTATGCTTGTACTCGGCGAAAGTCCTCATTTCAGGCTAATCAGATTAACTAGAATCAGTATCCATCATTTGGCAAACAGTTTCCTAAATGCTAAAAAAAATCTTTATGAATATTTTTAGTGAGCATCGAACCCGATCTCCATAAAAAGTCGCTTGAATAGAAAGATGGAAATGATATAGATTAATCAGGCAAACAAGCTGTTTCCACTTGAAAAGACCAGATGATTTAAACTTAGCCAGATTTCCCCTTTAAATCATCTAAAATATTATCTCTGGTCTATAATGATTTTACTATGGCTGAGCAGCCGGCCGAGCTTTTATATTTGGTAGTCCCAGCTGCTTCTAGTGCATACCGTTCATCTGCTTACACGACTTAAATTCTTTCATTTCTGTAGATCAGTGCTTCTCAACCTTCCTAATGCCGCAGCCCTTTGATACAGTTCCAAGGGGTCGCGACCCACAGGCTGAGAACTGCTGCTCTAGATCAATGTTTCTCAAAGTGTGGTCCCTGGGCCAATAGCATCAGCATTAGCATCATGATGGAAGATGTGAAAAATGCCAGTTCTCAGGTCCTACCCTAGGCCTACTGAATCAGAACCTGTGGGTTGGGGCCCAGCAATCTGTTTTCATTAAGCCTGGAGTGATGTGGATGCAATCTGAAGTTTGGGAATCTGTGTCCAAGATATTAAATGGAGTCGACACCTGCCCATGAAGAAGCCTAGAACTTGTAGGATTTTCTGTAGGACACTGGACAAGCTGCCTGGGTCCATTTAAGAAATAACTGCATTAGAGTCCTAAAAGCAATGAGAGAGCTGATAATATGACTGTTTGAGAAAAGCCTTCCTCAGACAACTGTGTTTGTCAGTAGCATCAGTATCACTATGGACTGAAATGGCGATTTTCACATGGGGTCCTAGAGGACAAATAAAGTCAAAAAAAGATTCTAAAGATGCAAATGTTCTGACTCAGCCCTGTGCGTGACACATGTGAGCTAACAATGGGTGTATTTCCTTTTCTTTTTCATCACACAGTCATGACATCTGGTGACTCCTAAACATCCTGAGGTACACAAAAATGGCCTTTGACCTTGCTTTCCCTAATAGCCACTTTGCAATATTCATCCATATAGTCTCAGGTTTTTCCTTCAGTTATTTACTCCAACATATGTTACAAACTTTTTCTGCCCAAAGCCTTGCATATTCTCCTGCCAAGCCACTCCCCGTGTTCTGGCAACCACAGGATTTTTTTTTTAAGACTTGATAAATTTTTACTGCTTCACCAAGGACATTCTAAGGCAATTTTTTTAAACCTTTGATTCATGGAAATGAAACAACACACTCTTGAACAACCAATGAATTAAAGAAAAATGTAACAGGGAAATTAGAAAATATCTTGAGACAAACAAAAATGAAACAAAATCTTGCCAAGGCTATGACACCTTACTGAGTTGTTTGTACAGTGCTGCCAAGATAAGCTCATGGTGGCAAGTTCATGAACTCCAACTGTCAGATTTGGGGAATGACAACAGCTCTGAGGGCCATTCCAGAAGAAGAGTTCCAAAAACTTTGAAGGGTGGACTAGGCGCTGGTATCAGTGCATAGATAGCTTCCCAAGGGGAGTACTTCAAAGGTGACCGCAGTGATATTCAGCAATGAGGTATGTAGCACTCCTTCTAGGATGAGTTTGCAAAATTAATCATCCAATCTCATATACCAAAACTTATGGGAGGCAGTAAAAGTAGCAACCCCAGGATTTTGATGACCTTTTAATCTTACATGAAATCCTGAACATGCAAGGAGTAAATCTTCCAAAATAAGACAGTTTAAGTCGACAAGTGTGCCAAAACGTCTTTTTCTTTCTTTTCAAAGAAGACTTGCTTCTTAAGATAATTTTTGGTTTTCTGCCAAAGACAATAGGAATTCAATTGTGCTTTTTCTAATGTTGATTTGTAGGGATAAGGGCTCACTATGTCCACAGGCAGGATGGTACTTAATGAATTTTTGCGAGAAGAATATTCACTGAGTCCATCAACAAATCACCCACAATGTTCTACCTATGTGCTGTAAATTCTCCAGAAGAAGATTCCTTTTCATTCAACTGTTGATGAACAGAATGCAAGTACAAAAAATAAGGCTAGCTGTTTATATTAAGAACTATAAATGATTGAAACTATTCACTAAATCCAGGGTTGTTTTCTAGTTACTAAGGAAATTTTCATAAAACTCTACTGATGCCCATCTGGTTCCTTGCTGGTCCCCTTTACTGTCTAGACACCCAACACCTAGTGTGTGTTTGCTTCCCTCCTCACAATAGGCTCCTCGGCCTTTGACTACCTGTGGCTTCCAGGAGCCACTTCACCCAGATGCACAGACAAGGAGGTGCCTAGGAGGCTATTTCCTCTCAGAGAGCTTACAGCTTGGGAGGAACTGGGGCAAGAGCACAGAAGCTCAGTAACCTTGCCTCGGGCAGAACAAACTCCCAGGTGGAAGATGGAACTTCACCTGAAAGCTCATCCTTGGTTGGCTTCTTCCCCTTCACTGTCCTGTTTCCCCACTCTCTCACTGTTGTCTACTGGAAACCCTTCTTGAATAACTCTCTTTCATAGAACCACTTGTATTTGGGTCTGTGTAGAGAACATGGCTCAAGATTTCCATCATTTATAAATAATCAACTTAGAAAATGTTAAACTTAAAAGTATTCTGAGTCACACACATATGCACTTTTAACAATCACATTTTTATATTTATTTTCTGTGGCTTTTGATACATTTGTGTATTTTTGAAATTCTTTTAAAATTGTCTTTGAAAACAGTTTTAATCATTATAATATATCCCATAAATGAACATTCTTTGAGCCTGAGTTCTCAATCACTGTACATTGTATTTTATCTTGTATCATCCTTAATCAGGTTTTAAAAATATTTTGACCATTTCCTGGGAAACAGACATATGAGTATATATCATCTAATCTATTGAGCAAATAATTTTCCCAAAAGTCATAATCATAATCTAAGAGACAGTGCCTAACTTTAAAGGAGGGATATTCCTAATTGAAAAAAAAATGAGAAGTTATAAAAAACATCAGCTTACTTAATTCCCAAATCAGAGTTCATTTTTTTCATATTTAGAGCTAAAAAGAAATATGATGTGTGTGTGTGTGTGTGTGTGTGTGTGTGTATCTATATACCTAAGGAAACATACAAACACTACTCTAAAAAATGAATAAAAGGGATTCGTTCCATAGTTTTATCAAACCTTTATGAAAATGAATAAAAATGATCTTTTTTCAAAAAGCTTTTCTGTAAGTAACACCACTTTTCTAGGCATCCTCGTAAACACTATTAATTTAGTATTATCACCTCTCTGTGAATGGAGAGTCAGTGGAAAACAATCACAGTTAGAGGCAGAGTGGGATGACAGGTCTGAAGGACAGTGAATGGCAGACTGAACTTGAGGAGTGACAGTTCACCAGGTTAGGGCCCTGTCGGAAGAGGGCAAAGCAAAAACCCTGCCATCATCAAAGGATCAAACTAACATTTACTGCAAGGATAAAGCCCAAGGACAAGTCAGGTGTGTACCTAAAGGTTACCCACCAGGAATCTTGAGATAACTTACAGATGGCACAGATTTAGAAAAGAGAGGTAAAATTAGGACTTACATTTTATAGGAATAAGAGGTCAGCTGCTAATGTGTGAAGGAGGTCACTTTTGACCCTTCTATAAGTTCATTAAAAATTAAAATGTTTTAAAGAGACAGTGCAGGATGTTAAGTTATCCGAGTAAGATGTGGACAGGTGCGGGAGGTGGGCAGTGGGTTGCTTGTGAAGAGGAAGCTTGAATAAAGGATCTGGTTGGAATTCTTTAGATTGGAGGAGAAAAGGAAACAGCAGATGGATATATCTACAAGCATCACATTTGCACACTGGAGCAACCGGTAGGAAATTACATTGTGTGAAAACTCTTTTAGAAGGCCCTATGTTTACTCCAATTACCTCTTCAGAAAAGTTGGTAGAAACCAAACAAAGAAGGACAACTAAGAGAAGACATCTTCCAACACATCATCCTTCTCTTGACCTTCATGGAAAAAGTCCCTGAGGAACCCTTAGAGCTCTTGCCTTCACTTTTCAGTGGCAACATAGTGCGGTTTATTTCTAGAAATTGGTGAGAAGTACAGAATCTTTCAGAAAGTCAAGGATGGGAAATGGGAAATGAGAAAAATAAGAAGACAGAGTGGTAAGGAAAGAACCTGGACAGTGCCAGAGAGACTAAAAAATAAGTGGAATAAGATTGTATCCTGAAAACAAAGTATACGAATGAAGTGGGTTCTTGGGGTCATGCCAGAAAGTAAAGTAAAAACATTTAAGATATTTTTTTCTTGTTATGGCCTGTACTTTTCTGTTACATATCAAAAATATTGTGGAAAGAAAGGTAGGAAGGTAGGAGTGGAAGGAGGAAGACAGCAAGGTGAGGAAGACAGCCATGAGATGTGCCATCTCTAGGAGTCCTGCAAGATTACCGGGAAAGCACACAAGAGTCAGGGCAGGAAGGAGAAAGCCAAAGGTGGTGTAATCGGGGAGCGAAGAAAAGCAGCAGTGGGGGTGCAGGGCCTCCTTGCATCTCCCTCATGGGGGCCTCTGCTCGGTGGCCATGGCAGCTGTGGCCATGTAATTCCCTGAAAACTCACACTGAGGAAGACACATGACCTTGGGTGTCTGCACGTGCTTAGGCACGCACTCCACCTTTGTAAGGCGGAAGAGCACTCTAAAAACGCAGAGAAGCCACAGATGGGTGCCAAGAAAGACAACCACAAAAGTCAGGCCTTGGACAACTCTTCCGAAACACTACACTGGGTGAGGAGACAAGGAGCCATTGAGAGCGGATTTACTCCCAGATAAGTGTCATCGGCAGAATGCAAGACAGAATTTCTTTGCATCCTCTCCATCCTTCAAATCAAGGCATTCTCATTCTTGATTTGGTATCTCTCTTGTAAATACCAGGTCTGACAGAAGTAACGCCCTTTTTAAAGTAGTACAGTATAAAGCAGTGGCTCTCAACTTGGGGGGCGCACAACCCTTTCACAGGGGTCCCCTAAGACCATCGGAAAACACATATCAGATATTTACATTACGATTCATAACAGTAGCAACATTACAGTTATGAAGTAGCAACGAAAATAATGTTATGGGGGTCACCACACCATGAGGAAAAAAGAAATTAATTATATTAGAATTTCTCCTCAAGAGCGAAATAGTCATTATCTTTCTTAGCTGCTTCAGTTTATCTTCCTGGTGTGTGAGAAGATAGCTGTTTGTTCCAGGTCATCTCCTCAGAGAACTGTATTTTTGATCAACATCATTGTTCACCTTTTGACGTGAGTCCTACACGCCAATTCCAGGCAGGCCCTGTACTTTCAAAAAAGGGACCCATTGTAACTTTGTTCTTTCGTTCCACACTTTTTTATGTTGTGATAAATCACTTTATTCTCTAGAGTCTAGAACAACTGAATTTCATAATCTTTTATGAAGCCTACATTTTGACCAGGGTCGCTATCCGCGGGTACCTAATTTTTCTAAGTAAATAACTCATGAATCCTTAACATCGGCATTGAACACCCAGAGGACAGATCATGTTCTCATTATTGCACAATGTATTTCTTCTTGCTTAGATGAAAGTAAACTCTGAAAATAAATCTTCCTCAGAATTACTTTCCCTGTATCATTAAGAAAGTAAATACCCAGGGCAAAATTCTTAAATCTGCACAGCTCAGACCCTGGACTCATGTTTAGTGAAAATATTCTACCTTAACTGTCCATAAAATTTTGTAATTTTCTTGTTGTTTCCCTTAATGTCTGAGCAACTTAGTCCCTATACCTTTGGCCTAATCACTATTAGCACTCGAATAACCCCTTTGTCTCCTTTTCCGTTCCATCGTAAAAACCTATTGTGCTTCACAACCTAGGTTATTTGGTTCTCAATTTCGTCAGATGAATCACATTTGCTCTATGTGGGTCAGTCAAAATTAAGTACAGAAGTCTCCATGAACCAAAACTGGTACTGTTCTGCCTTATGATTATGGAATTAAATTAACTTGAGTCTTAAGCACTGTAAGTCTTTTGGCATTTTTTTTTAGAGCAAAAGCTGGGACACATCAAATAGTCCACTCTTTGAGAAACTGCATAGATTTAATACATTTATTTTTATCTCTTTTGGTATTATTTGATAGCATGATCAGTTGCTCTCAAAGTATGGTCCCTGGACTGCTGGTATCACCATCACGTGGAAACTTGTTAGAAGCACACATTTCTGGACCCCAGATCAGGGATTCAGCAATCTGTGTTACAACAAACCCTCCAAGTGATTTTGATACAAAATCTCAAATTTGAGGATCACTGCAATGGACACTTAAAGACTGGTAACAAATAATGTGGTTATTTGTTCTTAATAATTCCCTTACTTATAACCACTTTTATTTTTGTTAAAGCATGCAGAAAATGTATGTCTTCTTATTTAAAAAAATACTTGATATTTATAATATTCAGGTGCTATTAACAAAACATATGAATAACTGAAAATTGACATGGAGAGAAAGAGAGAATGAATATGAATATGAGGGCAGATACAAAGAAAAATAAATTTTAGACATGATGGAATCTCACTTTAAATCATATTCACTCTGCAAGTCTATTTTTAAAGAAGAAAATACAGCATGAAGAGGTTCTGTGTTACATAAAAGATCAGATAATACTGAGACTATTAACTATTGATTTCCTTAGTATTATTTTAGAAATATACAAGTATTCCCAAGAGTTTTTAAAAACATTTCCTGATGGAACTATTGCTAAAACATTTAAAGAGCACAGAAACCTAAGGGGTTAACATCACTGTTACACTACATGATTACTGTATTAACATGATGCCACTCCTCTCTATACACAGCTCAGGGGGTTTGTGCTGGTCAGCATTCATTTAAGGGTCATACAGACTTTAAGACAGAGGTGGCAACACTCCATCAAAATTTGCGCCTTGCCTTATGCAGTGTAGAGAACTGCAGAAAAATCACTGCCTAATCATGAGTCACATTTCACAGCACCCCTTTCATTTAGGGCGAGCTCATATGAGTAGTCCTCATAAACAGAATGTTAATGGAAGAGATGAGAGTCATTTCTGAGTTTTTTTCTTTCCCCTCCTTTCTTTTCTTAGTGGTCAAGGAGACCCTCAGGGACACTGGAACCACTAGATTGTACAGAGCCTAGGACCTTGAATCACCTGAAGAAAGCCATCTTCAGACCAGAAACACCCACATTGGACAAGTAAGTGAATGACAAATTCTTGTGTTAAGTCACTGAAATTCTAGAGTTCGTCTTTTATAACAGGACTCTTCAGTTAAATATAGGGCCTACATGACTTGTTTTAAGGACAAACTTCACTATCTCAGATCATAACACATCATAAGCACATTGTGATGGTTAAGTTTACATGTCAACTTGACCAGGCCACAGTGTACCCAGATAATTGGCATAACATTTTTTTCTGGGTGTGTCTGTTTAGGTGTTTCCAGATAAGATTAATATTTGAATCCGTAGACGGAAGCCCTTCCCAATGTGGGTGGGCATCCTTCAATCTCTTGAAGGGCCTGAATAGAACAAGAAGGTGGAGAGAAAGAACTCCCTCTGCCTGACTGTGTGAGCTGGAACTATCAGCCTTCTGCATTCACACTGGGACTCACACCATTGGCTTCCTTGGTTCTCAGGCCTTTGGGCTTGAAAATCAGATTTGGGCTTCTCGGTCTCCATAATTGAATTGGCCTATTTTTCATAATAAAACCTTTTTTCTATTTTTCCTTGAAGAATTATGACTAATGCATACATGGAATAGTTTTAAACATTGGAGGAAAATCTTGTAATGGAAGCACTAATTTTATCCCCATTTTATAGATGGTGAAACTGAGACCCCTAGATGATCATAGAAAGTAGTATCTCAGATACCTCAACATACCTGACTTAACCTACTTCTCTGACTTGGTAGACAAAAATCTCAGTGAAGTTACAGTAAGAAATCTCTAAGTGTCCTGATTACTAGAGCTTTACAGAAAGTCACGAAGTCAGATATTACTTTTTAATATTGCGTTGCCTATTCTCAGTTCTTTGCATTTTCATATTAACTTTTTCAAAGTGTGTCGATATTCTTAACAAAGACTTCTGAGATATTAACTGGAACTGCTTTGATTCTATAGTTCAATTGAAAAAAAAAAAAAACCTGACATCTTCC
This sequence comes from Lyroderma lyra, assembly GCA_004026885.1. NCBI lineage: Eukaryota > Metazoa > Chordata > Mammalia > Chiroptera > Megadermatidae > Lyroderma > Lyroderma lyra. Next base: position 287,436 of record PVJL010000718.1, on the reverse strand, counting down.
CGTCCATGAGCATAAAATATCTCCCAATTTATTTAGCTATTCTGTGACTTCTTTCATTTCTCACATGCAGATCCTTGACAGAAGTTGTTAGACTTAACCTTAAGTATTTCAAATTTTGCTGTGATTATAAATGGTAGTTTTTAAAGTTTCAAATTCTAATTGCTCACTGCTGGACTACAGAAAAGCAACGGACTTTTATACATTGGTTCCAGGTGGATTTGTTTTTTTGTAAATTCTTGGGGGTTGCCTACATAAAACATATCATTTCTGAGTAAAGACAGTTGTATTTCATTTGTTTCTTTTAATTTATTTCCTTTTTTCATTTTAATTCACTGATTTTCTTCCTCCTCCATTGAAGCATGTTTGATACCTTTTTGGCAGCCCACTCTAAGCCCAATATTTTTCCTTTTCAGAATATTGATCTTCCACCTCGTCCTATCAAACCTCCCTATCACATTTCTCCATCTTACTTCAGTCCTCTCACTACACCTTTGCAAATGCTCTAACTTTCCAATTTCCACTAGGAATGCTGCCAGCAGTAACCAAAGCCTTCTTGTCATGCTTTTCGCCTCTCCAGACACAATTACCACACTGCAATCACTCACTCGTCTCTTTGACCACAGAGCTGCAAGTTGAAATGTAAACTGTTCTTCATAGAAAAATTGCAGACTCTAATTGCACATTCTTCCTGAAAATGCCACCAGTGGAAATGTGTGGTCTGTCATGGCAACTTAAGCAGCCATCAGCACCAGCTGAAAAAAATGAGCATTAGCAAAAGATTTTTAACCAGAACTTTGACTGTAAACATGCCATATTAAGATAACAACCTAAAATTCTTTCTTTTTGTTGACAATATATTCACTGTATCCCATTTCCCTTTCTTGTCATCTAATTTTCCTTCCAAACCTCGGAACTGAATTCTCTGCCCAAACTCTCTAGTTTCTTCCAGCTGTTTCCTCTGAAGTGCTGAAGATTTTATTGGCTGTGCTAATCATTTGCTCCTAGCATCACTGGTTCTATGGGTCTGAACTGTTATACCATGGAATGTTTTGCATGTATGCATGCATGTGTGTGTGTGTTTATGTGTGTGTATGCACATTTCTTATCCTTCAGTCTTTCACTTTAAAGAAAGTTGCTTAAAGGCCAAAATTGTATTTCATACTTCTTTGCAAGCCATATATAATCAATTACATTTGATTGATTTATATATCTGTTTTTAAGCAAAGACAATGCTCCAGTTTTAGCATGAACTGGGAGATAATATAAAATTCTTAATATGAATTAAATATATATATATATATATATATATATATATATATATATATATATATATTAATCCTACTTATAATCATAGTGAATGTATATCAGTTAAGTTTCTGTTCAGTTATAAGCTAAAAAAAAAAAAGCCAAAGTAATAGTAGCTTAGACAAGACAGAGGCTTATCTCTCTCTCGCATGAAAGAAGCCTAGAGGTAGGAGACCAGGTTCCATGGGGTTTCATCACAGTATTGTTTAGGTTCCAGCTTTTTCTATCCCACAGTTTCTCTGTCCTCAGCATGCAGCATCTACCCCATGGTAGAAACAGCTGCTGAATACAATTCATATTGGCAACATATTTGCCTGTAGCAAAGACAGAAAGTTAAAGAAGCACATACTCTTCCCCCTAAGAAAATATTCCAAAAGTTTCACAGCTTTCTGTTTACATTTCTTGGCCAGAATTTAGCCTCAGAGGCATACCTACATACAAGGTATGCTGGGAAGTGTAAGAGGAGAGTGGATATTAAGTTAATTGCTAGCAGGCTTCCTCTGTCTAGAGGAAGAGCATTTCTTTCTTCATGTCTATGTATTAGCACAACTTGCATGTTCAATCATAATCAAACAAGCATTTCCTGAAAGAAACTGAAGTTGACTGCATTAAAAGTTTTCCCTTCCCAGCCAGGGAGCTACCCACATACCAAAAAGCAAAAAAAAAAAAAGTTTTCCCTCTCCTTGGGACTGCCCTTTGGCCTACTCCAGAATATTCTAAGTAATGACTGTAAAAAGCTCTTCGACAGAGACTTGCACTGTGTCTATAACCACACGTCCCCCAATAACACTCCCAACTTTCCTCTCCTGCAGAGTGATTTACCCATCTTACAACCTGGATTCTTAAGAAGCCAGGCACTTTTTGTCTTCTCACTACTTGACATTAAAATAAACAAGATTTCATAGCTATTGCTTTATAGAATTAAGTTGAAATTTAACTTTAACAATTCATCATCCTTATCTTTTGTCTTAACTTTAAGGTCTAAGTCTATCCATTGTAACAGTAACATTATAAGTAGCTATAGAAGAAAGAGTAGGTTTAACATTTTGATGGACTGCTCCACTTCCATTTTTTGATGATTACAGCTCCCCTAATATAGCCTCATTCTCAATTTAACAGCAAATAAACTAAGTTCTTCTGCCTATTATATACTCAGTGTGACCCAACTCATAGAAATAAAATCCAAGAAATGAAAAAGGAAAGTACACATATAGTGTACCTTACACTCATCATCAAGTTCCAATCACACTCTCCCTTCATTCCCTCTCCTATTAATACCTCCTGGTTTGGTTTTAGTCCTGCACATCATAGCTCACGTTCATGGTTCTTGTGGTTTCTTTACTAGTTAGCAAGCATAATTAGGATAAGGCACCAACCCTTTAAAACTCCCTTACAAAGTTTTGGTCAAGATGGCAGAATAGAGAAATGTTGTGCTTGTCTCCTCTTAAGGCCACATTAAAATTACAATTAAACTACAGAACAACATCATAGGAAATAGCCTGAAGTCTAGCTGAACAGAAATCCTGTAACTAAGGACATACAGAAGAACCCATGTCAAGACTGTTAAAAGGGGCAGAGATGTGGAATAGGCTGGTCCCAGATCGACGTGTGGCAGTTAAAAATGAGGAAGGATATCTTGGCTGTGGAACCCTGAGGAGTGAGGGTCCCAGCTTCACACCAGGCTACCCAACACAGGGTTCTAGCGCAGGAAGGAGAAGTCCCCATAAGTTCTGGCTGTAAAACCCTGCAGAGATTGTGGCTGAATGAGCCAGAGGGCAGCTGCAGTCCCACGTGCTCCTCTTAAAGAGACCACACACGAACTTACTCATTGACAGACTCACTCACTCTGAGCTCCAGCACTGCCGCAGCAGCTCCAATGGCACAGGAACATATGGGGAGGAACTGAATTATCTCACTTTAGTGTGAAAACTGAAGGGGCGCCTTTACCCCAGAAATAAGTGCTGACAGAACCCACTGTTCTTTTGTTTATCCTTTCCCCACCCCCCCAGCATGCAAACTAAGGCAGGCACCATAGCTTAGTTTCCATCAACCTGGCTAACACCTGCCCTGCCTTGGTGATTCCCTGAGACCTGACCCTACCCAACTTGGAAGCCCACCCAATCCATTTCCAGGGGCTTTTCCATTCAAATGGCCTGCCTGTCTTGGCTCATGTTGTGAACTTTCCTAAAATCTATCAAGCTCCACAGACCCCAAACAAACAGTATATGGCTTTGGCATGCCCAGTCAACTCTTGCTAAGCAGCCCCTAGCCCGGCACTCGTGGCAGCTGGCCTCAGTTTGCAGTTTAGCCTCTCTAAGGCACCTCCAAGCCAAGCACAAGTGGCAACCATCTTCAGTACACATTGTAGCACACAACAACTGGCCCTGGACAGGGTATAGGTGGTGGCTGATGTTGGCCTGCAAAACAGTTCCTCCCAAGAGGTCACAGAACCAACACACCCGGTGGCGAGTTTCAGATCACACCAGAGAACCACCCAACCACCTCCACAAAAGACATACCCAAAGGGCAGACTAGGCAGGCACCAGAGCCCTACTAAAGTGAATCCTACTTCATAGGGTCAGACCCTGCACAACAGCTCCTCCACTGCATTCATGGCCAGTCCTTACAACCAATCAGCCTGAAGGTCAATCCTTCCTATTTGAGTGCCAAGAGCAATAAAGGCTCAACTACAACAGGGGTGGGGCACATACAATCCATATTACAGGCACATTGGAGCATGTGATTCAGAAGACCAGGGAGACTGCACCATTGGACCCCACCTAATACATAAGGGCACTTTACTAAGACCAGGAGACATAGTAGTCTTACCTAATACATAGAAACAAACACAGAGAGGCAGCCAAATGGAGAGACAAAGAAACATGTCCCAAATGAAAGATCAGAAAAAGCTCCAGAAAAACAACTAAACAAAACGGAGATAAGCAATCTACCAGATGTAGAGGTCAAAACACTGGTTATAAGGGTTCTCAATGATCTCAGTGAGAGAACTTCAACAAAGAGACAGAAAACATAAAAATGGAAATTGAAAACATAAAAAAGAACCAGCCAGAAATGAAGAATGCAATAACTGAAATGAAGAATACATTAGAAGGAATCAATAGATTAGATGAAACAGAGGATTGAATCATAAATTTAAAAGACAAGAGAGAGAATACACCCAATCAGAGCAGCAAAAAAAAAAAAAAAATCCAAACAGAGGATAGTTTAAGGGGCCTCTGGGACAACGTTAAGTCTACCGACATTCACGTCATTGGTGTATAAGAAAGAGTAGAAATTGAAAACATATTTAAAAAGATAATGATGAAAAACCGGCAAAGAAAATAGACCTGGTGAAGAAAATAGACATACAAGCTCAGAAAACAAAGAGTCCCAAATAAGATGAACTAAAACAGGCCCAAACCAAGGCGCATCATAGTTAAAATGCCAATGATAAAAGACAAATAGAAAATCTTAAAAGCAGCAAAAAAGAAAAAAAATACAAAACAGCAATTAGTTACCTACAAGGGAGCTCCCATAAGACTGTCAGGTGATTTCTCAACAGAAGCAATTGGCATGAAATATTTAAAGTGATGAAAAGCAAGGACCTATAAACAAGATTACTCTGCCCAGCAAGGCTATCATTTAGAACTGAACAACAGATGAAGAGTTTCCCAGACAAGAAAAAGCTAAAGGAGTTCATCACCACCACACCAGTATTAAAAGAAAAGTTAGAGGGATTTCTTTAAGAAGAAGAAGAAGAAAATAAAAACATACATATAAGTAATAACATGTCAATAGCCATATATCTATTGATAATTTCTTTGTAAATGGATTAAAATCTCCAATCAAATGATAGGGTGGCTAAACGGATAAGAAAACAAAACTCTTATATATGCTGCCTACAAGAAACTCATTCATATGGAAAGACACACAAATAGAAAGTAAAGGGATGGTAAAAGACAATTCATGAAAACGCACACAAACAACCACAAAGTTGAGGTAGCAATACTTACACCAGACAAAATAGATTTTAAAACAAAGGCTATCACAAGAGACAAAGAAAGACCCAGTAATCCCACTTCTGGTTATTTATCTGAAGGGACATGTGCATCCATATGTTGACTGTAGCATTATTTACAATAGCCAAGGTATGGAGCAACCTGGGTGTCCATCCGTGGATGAAGGGATACAGAGGAGGTAGTACATATACACAATGGAATATTACTCAGCCCTAAAAAAGAATGAAATCTTGCCATCTGCAACAATATGACTTGCCTAGAGGGTATTGTGCTGAGTGGAGTAAGACAGAGAAAGACAAGCGTACATATTTTTAGTTATATTTCGAATCCAGAAAGGATAAATGAACAAACAAAACAGAAACAAGCCCATAGGTACAGAGAACATTTTAATGGTTGCCAAATGGGAGGTGTAGGGAGATGGGTACAGCAGGGGAGAGTATTCAGAGGTACAAATTGGTAGGTACAAAATAAGCATGGGGATGTACAGTACATCGTGGGGAATACAGTCAGTAATACTGTAATAACTATGTATGGTGTCAGATGGGTACTGGATTTATATATCTAACTTCCTTAGCTATATGAATGTCTAATCACTATGTCGTACACCTAAAACCAATATAATATTGTATATAGCTGAAAATTTTAAAAAATACTAAAACTACAGAATTAAAGTTCTCTTGCAACAATTTTTAAGATAATTCAGGACAATGGACTACATGATTTTTCCCTCCATACACTCTAGAATTTTAATTATACAAAAGTGGTGCCTCTGATAGTCTTACCCTTATTTCACAAAGAGCAAAATGCAGAGGTAAAACATGTTTGTTTCTCTTATCAGCATATTCTTATCCCTTTCTTGTCCATAGCTTCACAGAGCAACCCTTTTGGAGCTGCTTTGCTGGTTAGCATCAAAGCTCCTAAGGCTATCGAGAAAGCATGGGCTATTTATTTCCATAGTTTCTATATTTAGCACTTGGATTTGTTTACAGTTGTCTCTCTTCCACCCCACAAACACTTTACAATTCCCTTCTCCCTCACAGTTCTGTGTCCTCCATCTGTCTCTCTGGTGAGCTTGCTTTCTACCACGCTGTGCATTTTTTTCTTGAGTTTTCTTCCAGATAATTCTTGTCTTTCCTCTTGGACTTCTTTCTGGAGAGGAAGGAAATTGCCTTTTGGAAATGAAGAAGTCTTCCAGGGACACAACCCCTATTGCTGTTGCTTTCTTTGGGAGAAGAAATATACTCCTAGTGGCTTCCACAGACAACTGTCAACAATTTGAGCTCCTGGAACAGGGAAATGCTTTTCACCCCAAAAGGCAGTAGAGTTGTTTAACAGCTCAATTAAAAGTGAACATTAGTTTTATTTTAAAGCAGATTAAGAGTTCTGGGATGAAATTTTGCTTGTCACTGCCTTGATGAATGTAACAGCATAATATATACGATTAAGGAGGTGTATGTTTAATAGTTCAAATAATAACTAATGATTACTTTGGAAAAAGGTACAATGTGGGCTGTGTAAACTAAAAAGTAGAGAACATTGGGAAACACTGGAAATTAAATCATTATTAGGCCAAAGGCCCTGCTCTGATGCACATTTCTTACATTTAATTCTCATCAATGAGCAAAGAACAAGGTCAACATAACATTCTTAAAATGTCAAAATCATAGTTGTTAATTATTCCCGCCTTGAAAGTAAGACTGGCTTAATTATATCATGGGTAGGCCTCCTATCACAGATAAATATGAAGAACTGAGTCGTATAAGCAGGCAAAAACCAAGGAAGTACATTGAAGGATGAAATTTGTCAGCAGAAAAAAACTTAAAATTAGATCTAGATCTTGGGGTAACATTTTGAACAGTGTTACTATTTCTATATTTAATAACGTCAGGCAGTGATATTCAATAAGTTATTTTCTCTCAAAAAATGTAACAGAAGACTGGGACTTTATTAAACCTCTTCTAAATTTTGCATCCTGCCATGATCTAATGTGAAACATGGATCTCCTGGGTCTCCCAACTTTATACCGGAACCATGCTTAATCTCGCTGGGCCTTTCAGAGTAGAAATCATGTCACCTTTCTTCCGCCATTGTGGGTACTTAAGGAAGACCTCACTGTGCAAGTTTGGCTGGAATTGGGGAAAAGAGAAATGGCAATATCATGAAAAGAATGTAGTCTTTATTTTGCAAAATACTTCTGCTCTTCTTGGTACTTTGAAAAGTACTAGCGACAAACCTCAGTTCACTTTTAGATTCTCAGTAGACCAATGGTCGGGCATAGGGAGGGATTTTGCTGCCCACTGCTCGCCTGTCCTGTCCTGGGCATTTGTCAAAGTCTGGAAACATTTTGTTTGTCACTCTGGTAGGGTGCTAGTGGCATCTAATGGGTAGAGGGCAGGGGTGCTGCTGAACATCTTCCAGTGCCCAGAATAGCACCTGTAACACCGGGGGGGGGGGGGGGGACAGGAGCACTGGCCTCGGGGGTCTGGTCAGGTGACTAACATCATCTGCTCCTCAAGGCTTCTCATTTCACAGGCCTGAAGAGGGAAGCTGTTTCTCATGAGTATGTTATAATGAAAAATAAGCTATTTTTAACCATCAGGACTGATGTATGTCTAGCTCCCTTTTAGGTGAACGGACACTCCACAGTATTCACCAAGAACATTCAAGTTCGAAACCCATGGTTTGTCCCCTGACATGAATAACGTATCATGTCAATCAAGGATACCAATGAGTGAAAACATAAAAGAAAACAGTGGAAAAAACTCAACTTTCAAGCTGCAATCCATTTCAAATCCTTCAAATGCATCTGTGGCGACGCATAAAAACCTTAGAGCAAACAACCCAGATCTTTTCTTTCTCGTACTAAGGCATGGTGAACAGTGAAGAGCTGATGATGACAGTCTTAAGGCTCCTTTACTTTTCAAACACTCTGCAAATATGGGAAGTGAGTATACAGTGTACCAGGTATACTAAAAAATAAATGTCAGTGTGCTTAGCTTTCTGCTTCTAATTGCCTTGGGTCTTATAAAAAGAAAGCAGAGGCCATTAAGGGACAAAAATTCCTTCTGACGTGCCAAATCTGCATCAACTGAGCCTGCATTTGCCAACCCTCACTCAAATACTTCTTTCCCTAACTCTGCCTAAACAGTCAAACATTTGCCTGCAGCAAATACCTCCTCCCTCCCTCACACACACATTCCTATGAAACTCGACAAAAGGAAAACTGAGACAAATTAGAGACAATTGCGGCTCAGGGGCACACCACCTGATTTTCGTCAGGCGTAACAAGATTCTGTTTAAGATCTGGGAAAGCCTGAGAGGAGACACTGCAGAGGACATTCCGGGCAGAGGAGACTAAAGATGCTGAGATATGGAGGTACGAGGGTGTGTGACTTCTCCGGGGATGGCTGGAGTAGAGGTGCCACAATTCCAGGAGCTGAAGCTACAAAGCAGGACCAAGGCCACAACGGGCTCCAATGCCATCAGAACTAGAAGAACTTGAGTGTGCCATGGCAAAATAGTAAAGGAGGTGAATTTACACAGCTAAAGCCAGAGAGCATCATGCATGAGGAAATCAGTTTTAGCTCAGACTTTATAAATAAGGTGACTATTCCCACCCAAGAGAGAGGAATTAAAAGGTTCCCTTTGGTACTTGTGTGCAAAAAAGAAGGTAGATTAAGGACAGAGTGCCCAGTTGGCATAAACTATGGAACCAAACAAACCCACGAAATCCATCTCTCGGGTTGGTTAGTAAAGCTGGAAGCCAGCATCTGGCAGTGTGTTCTGGAGGCAAGTCAAGTCTCTTTATGGACTGCACTTGGAGTATTTACCGATTCAAAGAAAGAGAATCAGGACCAAGAGCCCCACAACAAAACAAACACCAGCCACAACAAATAACCCTTGCATCTGGCAGCCTGGGAAAGCAATAGCATGAGTCTCACAGAAGGGAATTAGCAAATCTATGGTGGAGCAAAGTGAAGATCAGGAAAGAATGAAGCAGCCCCTGTTGTTGACACTGGCCTGTCTCTCAAGACATTGGACGTGAGGGTTGACAGAAGAATTCTTTATAGTCTATTGAGTTCATAGTTGGTATTATGTCTCTGTTATGAATTACTAAAAATGTCTATAGATGCCATTCTATAGTGTATATTTATTCATTCTGAACAAATGCTTTTGTTGTCTGCATAAGTTCCTGAAATAAAGAATTGCTTAAGGCACTGATCGATAATACAGAGATGTGCCCTGGGAGGACTGTATCTCAGAGTTGGCATAGATGACCGGAGAGAGCGGCCCCTGACAAAGTTCTGTCTAGGGATGCTTATTTCTTTCTAACTATGCTATGGCATGCCAAGGAGTCTAGAAACAGATCAAATGGCCCATTGGAAATCACTAGCAGTTTTGTAAATAAAGAGAGAAAGTGTAGAAAATGATCATTTTCAGAATTTTAAGGATAATTCTAGTGGTAGGGAAATAACCAAGTGGAAGGAGCAAAGAGACAGGTCAGGGGCTCTTACAATAATGTAGCACAGAGGTTCTCAAAGAGTGGGTCCCAGTCCAGCAGCAGCAGCATCACCTGGGAATGTGTCAGAAATGCACATTCCTGGGCCCCATCTGGATCAGAAGGTCTTGCCATGGGGCCCAAAAATCTGTGTTTCAACAAGCCCCGGCAGCTATTTTGATGCCGACTCTGGTTTGAGAACTGCTGACTTGATCTTGCAAAGTGTGATCTGGGCGACCAGCTGCATCTGCCATCCCCTGGGAGCTGGTCAGAAATGCAGAACCTCAGGCCCCACTCAGAACCTGCTGAGTCAGAATCTGTGTGTCACACAGAGCCCATGTTCTGGGTGCATTAGAGTTTGAAAAGCTCGGCTAGATGAACAGTGAGACCCCCGAAGTCCGAGTCGCTGTGGAAATGCAGAGGAGGTGCAGACCAGAGGAACATTTGGGGAACTTAACACATAGCTCTGACATGCCAGTTGTACAAAACCGCCCCTCAGATACCATGTGAATTGGGTTTACTGACTCGTTGAGATTTCAGGGTCCCCAGGGTTTATGTTTAAAGACTTGTCATCCTGTGGGGCCCCATCAGCCTTTCTAATTGTCCTCTTCCCTCAGATGCAAACAGTTTGGGGAGTGATTCTACATGAAGTTATTAATATAATGCTTCCAATGAGCTTTGGTCTCTTATTGGGGAAGCCATGGGAGCCACCTAAGAGGCAGGGATGGGATTTGCTGGAAACAGGTTAGACCCAGGTCAAGGTTTCTGCAGGGTTGGCGCTGGCTCAGGGCAATGCAGGCTTGCCAGTAACAGATCAATAATTTTGGGGAGCACTCACAGGCTGGGAAAGGGTGCTCTCCACTCGAGTAGAGAAGGCAAAGTTCAGCCTGGGAGATGGAACCGAACAGGTGGGAAACACCTGCTCTCCCCAGCTGTAAAATGCGCTCCCACCTGCTTTCCTTCCACAGTAATCTGTGAAGATCTTAGCTCTAACGATGAAGTGGAGAGTCAATAAAATACATAAATAAATAAAAATACAGACCAGCTCATCTTCCTCCTTATTCTGTTTCCATTGGGAATTAGTTACAATTCATCCCAGATTACGGATTCATGAACAAGTCAACTAACATATGTCTTGTATTTATAAACTACTAGTTTTAGAAATTTACATTCTTACTCTGAGACTTATCTAAGACTTACAAGGCATCCCTGTATCATGTAATGACCGCTTCCCATACTCAGTGGAAAATGGGATGAATATTTCACTGTGTATGATCTATTTCTTGGGGCGTCATCACAAAGCTGAACCTTGAAATTCTCCGGGCTTCAGAGGAAACAAAATGTTGGTTCTCTCCCGTTGGATGTTTCTCAGGGTACTCTTGGGAAACATGGGAAAGTAGCGTAATTCAGTGGGTTTTCCCTCATGATTTTTATCAGAGATCCTGGAGTCAGAATGACCATATCTGACTCCTTGCTTTGATACCTATGGCTTTGGGATCAAGTGCAAGTTTACTGTACCTCAGTCTCCATCTATGTAAAATGAACACAATAGTTTCTACTTCCTGAGATTATCATGAATATTAAATGAGCAAAGGTATGCAAAGTGCTTCACGCTGTAACTAGTACGTAGTCACAGCAGTTCATCAATACATATCAGCTGACGTTATTGCCCAATGTGCAGTTTGATAGTTACCAACTGCCCCGTGTACTGTTAACATCATCAGTAAATGAGAGTGTCAGGTATGGATAAGTGCTATTTAAAAAAAAAAGTAGAAAGTAAGGTGAAGTGGTAAAGAAAGTGGCTTTGATTAGGTCAGCCAGGGCTGGAAGACCTCCACAAGCAGGTTAATTCTGTGAGGAAATGCCACATCACCACAGTGATCTGTGAGAAGAGAACTCAGGAGCAAAAAGCAGCAAGTATGGTGCTCTAGAAACTACCAGAAGAGAGAATTTGAAGGAAGAAGTAGACCGTCAGCCACGTCAAGCACCACTAACAGGTCAAGGGAGATGAAAACTGGTGACGAACGAGACTGCAGACATTGGTTTATCTGTGATGACAACTTTTCAGCAGTACATCAAGGTGAGAATGGGGGTCTCTGAGCGAAGACCAGACTCTGAATGAGTTCTGCTGGGCAGGGGAGCATCCAAATCTGGGAACGTGTAGTTTCATGTTGGTGAAAAGGAGGTGCTAACCAGAGAGAGGGTAACTTGAGGAAAGGCCTGGAGAGCAGAAGCATCAGGATGAGCGCCGGGGAGGTATCACGGAGGAGTGGAATGGGAGAGCGGTCCACACACAGGCTTAGGGGACCCAAGCACAACACTGGAGCGAGAGGCAGGACCCAGGCTGGTTCATGGGCATCCACTCTGAGCACGGCAAGGTGGAGAGCTTGGAAAAGAGTGAGCACCTATTAGATGACATTGTTCAAGATGAAAACAATGACCTTTCTGTTCCCAGGAAGCTCTGTTGTGAATGGAAAAGGCATGCTAGCCATCCAAAGGAACATCTGGCATAAAGAGACCAAAGGAACATCTGGCATAAAGAACAAAAGGGTTTGGGTGCTTGTCGTGGGCTAACAATTCATTTTGGAAGGGGAGATGCTTTTTACATGTCAATATATTAAAATCCTTGAAAGTGTGTAATGATCTATATTTAGCACATAATCCTTAAAACGTAATCCTCAACCTGGGAAATGTATACTAGGAAATCCAAAGGGCCCCAGGACAATCTGGCAGGAATTTGAAAGTCTGTAGCAGAAATGGTTCCCATGTCATCTTAACTATTTCTCAGGGTGACAATTTGCAACTGAGCCTGAGAAAGGGAAGGGACCTAAACAAGAATTCCTAAGGCAGTTCCAAGAAGAGTTTTAAAGCAGAATTATCAATTAAGAAGACCCAGGGGAGTGGAGAGACAATATGTAGGAAGTACAGCAGCAGAAATAGAATGGCCAACATGTACTGAGGATGTGCTACACCCACCAGACCCCATGCAGAGCCCTCTGTTAGACAGTGTTGCATTACTTTTTTAATGCCCACAGAATGTTTATCCCCATTTCACAGACAAGGAAACAGCAGATGTTATGTAACTTGCCCAAAGCTAGTCCTGCACCTGCTATTGAGAGAGCTCATGACAGCAAAGCTTTCAGTGATATGAGAACCAACCAAGCAAACCACCAAAAACAGAAGGACAGAGATTTTGTGAAGCCAGATGAATGCCGTGTGGGTGTGGAGAGAGGACAAGTAGAGATGAGGTCAAGGAGCCAGTGGGCAGAAAGCCAGTCCTGGAATTAATTCTGTCACACGGCCAGTCTGCCGCCAGTAGTGTAACTCTTAATGGAAGGTTGGCAACCATCACTGGGCTGAGGAGGGGATCGGGGAGCAAACGAGCTTGTTCTGCTGGCAGGGGGAGGATGAATTACCTCTCCAGGGCCCTGACTTTATAATTGCATTGCCTCCCATCCCAAGACTAACACACTCTTCTACTTTCTCCAGCTCAGTGATAAATAAGATAGAGGGAGAACCCACATAAGGAGCAAGTTGTAGCTTATCACCATGAGTAGGACCATGACACAGACACTTTGGAAAACTTTTTGGGTGTTTCTAATAAAATAAAACAGATACCCACCCTATGACTCAACAAATCCAATCCTAGGTAATTACTCAAGAGAAATAGAAACTTATGTCCACAAGAAGATCAGATTAAGATTGTTCATAGTAGCTTTACTCATAATAGCTCAAAAGTGGAGACAACGCAAATATCCATCAACTGGAGAATGGACCAACAGTAGTAAACTCACACGAAGGAATACTACACTACCATAAACAGGAACGAAACAATGTTCAGCAACATGGATGGATCTCAAAAACATTACGTTGAGTGAAAAAAGCCAGACACACAAAAACACGCCACGTGATTCCACTTAGACGAGGGCAAGGATAAATGAAACTGAGCTGGGTGGTAGGACAGCAGTTGTCTCTGGGCATTCATGTGTGTGCAGGGGCAGCAAGGAGAGGTAGCACATGAAAGAGGGCAAAAGAGAAATTTCTAGGACCATGATAATATTCTGTCTGCAGCTATGCCATGATTACACAGGTCTATCCATTTGTCAAAATTCCTTCCGTGACAGAGCTGAGATTTGTGCCTTTTACCATATTTAAATCATGTCCCAAAGAAGAATAATTCATGTTTAAAATAAATTTTTTTAAAATGGGCTTTGTTCTGATACCTACATAAAGGAAACCTCACTGTTGACTTTCAAGTGTATCATCTTGTCTCAGTTCTTGACCATCACCAGACATCCCAACATGCAGAGCACCAACAAAACAGAGAGTCTCCACCAGAGCTGCACTTTCTCTTCAACCATTATTCTGGGACTGAACCACATTATTGCTTTCTCCCTGTGACAGGGTATGGATGAAAAGGCACAGATGCCATTCACCTTAACACAATGATATAATGCTGGGGCTCCACGGGCAGTACATACTCCCACAGAGAAACCGGCCAGTACTTGAGGTTTCCTTAGAGCTCCCTGAATAATTAGCATGCCTCATCGTTTAAAATCCTGCCTTGTATATATTTTGAATCATGTAAATGTATTATCTATTACTAAGTGTTAATGGTTATACATATTTGAAAACAGAAACAAAGAGCTCCTGTGAATTCTTACACCTGTTTGTGAATCACTTCAGAACGACCACAACTGTCCCCTCCATCCCTGACACTCTGGTGTCTCTAGTTCTTTGGACACCAGAATCTTAGGTGTCAAATCACAACTTACTGGACATTGGATGCCCTGATTTCACTGCTTAGCTTTCTCTCCAACTTCTAGCAATGACCTCAATGTGCCTAAATGGGCAATCTACTCCCTGTGAACCACTTTGTGGCTTGAGATTCCAGAAACTCACTCTTATCCATTTAATGACTCTTTTTTCATCTTGCTTACTGAAAAAAAAAAAACTTAATGAATAAATACTAGGTCTTAAGCACAGTTTACTTACTAAGAAAATATACCTCTTTGGAAAAGAAATTGCCTATTGGAATTAACTTCCTTTTTGAAGATGATGTGGAGTGCTTTAGGCACTAGGTGTAATTTTGCAAAAAATAAAAAAAAAAAGTGTAATTACTCAAAGCAATATCGAAACTCAAGTATACTTTAGTTTTAGCAAATGTTATAAAATTATAATTATGAGCTTTAAAAAGTCTCAAATGCATCTTACAAATGATATTTTAAGTTTTATTTCATGAAACTGGTTATTCCAACAGATTCCATGTGTTGAAGACAATTCCACAGACAATGTGGAATTTACAAGATGCAGGAGGGATGCACTCAAAGGCTAAGAAATGTATATTTATAAGACTAAGTTATGACCAAAAAGGAAAAAATAGTAATCATAATGAATTGAAAACCCACACTTTGGTATTAGTTTAAGTAACTGTCTTATTCCACCTTATCCCAGTACACTTTGCCAATGTGGTTATAACTGTTGAAAGCCAGACTGACTAGGTTTAAATCCCAGTTCTGCCATTCATTAGCTGTGTGACCTTAAGCACATTACTTAATTTCCCTGTACCTCACTTTTTTTTCTATAAAATAGGATGATAATAGTGGTTGTTTCATGGGTCTGTATTTTAGATCAAATCAGGTAATGCATAAAAACGCCATAATGTAGTGCTTAGTATATAATAAGCTGTGCTTCATTTTTTTTAGCCATTGTTATTTATTATTATTTTTATTCTGTTTCCTTCTGTTAGAATTATTAATACTAAGGACATCATTTAACTGTAATTCCTCTATTACTGTGGGAACTAACTTAGACACATAGCAATGATCCTAAAATTTACAGACATATATTTTCTAAATAAAAATAAAAGGGACTAGTAGAAGTCAAGGACTGTAATGTTTGCTTTGAACATTAAAATGGGAAAAGTTATAATCATAGTAATCATCATCAGTGTTGTAGACTGCTACAAAAAAGAGAAAAGAGAAATAACTGATGGGTAATGGTCAAACAGTAAGTGAAACACCTATATAAAATCAACATTCTATTCCATAGGTGCATATGTAATAAAGATAAAGTAAAACCTTCAAGTTATAAGGAAACTTAAAAGTATTTTTTCGCAACCCAAGACAGAAAATCATTCTAAGCATCCTAGCAATGCTCAGTTAGACCCTTGCTTCTCAGTGTAGCCCTAGGACTAGCATCACCTGAGAACTTATCCACAGAAGCAGAACCTCACACCCCACCTGAGACGTAATGAATCAGTATCTACATTTTAACAAGCCCCCCAGTGGGTTTGCATGTATATTAAATTGGGAGACTGGCCGGTCCTCACTATTTCTAATTACGTGTATTCACAGCAAGCCCACGACTCATGAGGCAGCTGTTCCATGAATAGATACTCCCAGTTCCTGACATGCCATTATTATATGGAGTTCAAATTTGCCTCCCATTTTAGGAAAAATGTATCCACTATGACCCATTTTTCAAAAAGTGTGCATGGTATAAAATAAGTATAAATGCATATGCATATAGGTTTAGGTTTGCATTGAAAACTTCTGGAAGGATAACACCCAATTCTTGACACTAGGAAGCAATTTTTTAATGCGTTGTTTGAATTTCTTACTTTACTACTTTTTATTTACCCTTCAGTCTTAGTCCTATCAGCTGGAGAATTCAAGATCAGTTTTATTAATTTTTCTTCAGAGAGTTCAAAATACCTTCCTGACTCTCCTGAACTTCTTTTCTCAAGACTAAAGGCTCCAATGTCCCCACTGGCTTCTGCTGCACCCCCAGCCTGACCTCACCCTCTGGAACCCTCCATGTTATCAACAGGACTCCAAGAAGCAGTGCCAGAACCCAGTTCTCCTGACCAACACTGTTACGAGCAATCAGTTGATTTCCAGGAGGGTTTCTTCTTGACTAATGATAGAACTTAATTGTTTTAACATGTCATTTTAAAAGTCATTAAAGAAATCAGTTCTTAAGTCACAAAAATTATTATAATGCTTTTTTTCCTGTGACGATCCGAATGTATTGGAGATGCTAGGAATATCCTTATAACGGCATTAATTGCACAGAACTCAATATTCACATCTGATGCAAAAGTGAACAGCTGGCATGTGTATAGTGCTTGGGGGAAGACAATGCAGGGGCACCCCACAATTCGCAAGACAGGAGGAGAACAGGCACTGATGAGGGAAAGATCTGCTTGTATGCATGCAGAGGTGTTCAAGTGCAGTCAGCAGGGACGACTGTGAACTGTGAATGGAGCTCCTCCAGGTAAGGTGACAATTGGTATAATAACCCAGAAAATAAAAATAAAAACAAAATTTTAATGGGAACTATTTATGAATTTGAGGGTTACAAAAGCATAGGAAGAACTTTGTACAAATTATCCTTTTTTATGATTCAGTGCCAAGATAGTCTAGAACAGAGCTACCCGACAAGTCAGCCTGTCATGAATGGGTTGTCACAGGTCTGCCTCTTGGCATAGCTGGGTGAGGCTTGATCAATACAAGACCCCAGCTGGTCATATTCAGCACCAACAGGCCCGTAAACATCTTATATTTTTCCTAGGTATGTTGTGCCATTCCACCCCACATACACAATATATGTGTGTACATTAGAAATTTAGAAACACTCCTGCAAAAAAATACTCTTGTTCAGTCAGCTTCCAGTGCTATTTTGAAAACATATATCATAGCCATGAAGCAGAGAAAATATCCCCCAGGCAATAGGAAAAGACATTCCTAATGTAAGCACGGATGGGAGACCACCACTCACTAAGCCTGAGCATTTCATTAATCTGCGCTGACACCATCTGGTAGAAATAGCTACGAGTAGAGGAAAGTTGATGAAGTCTTTGTAATTCAATGTCTGAACTTGAGCCATTGCAAAGAACACCCGAGAATGTTCTATAATGGCAATAGCAATCTCGACACAAGAACATAAGCAACCACACATGGAAAAGCATGGGGTGGAGGTAGATAAGGGACATAGATTAATTTAAGATGTGAAAGAGGAACACAAGGGAAAAAGACCATACAGAACCAGAATGACCACAGAGGCAAAGAACTTGGACCTGTATTAAGTTAGTCACACTTCCCTAAGTCACCTTGGGCAGAGGGCTTACCAATTCTTTGTCATGAAGAGACAGGAATTAAAACTGAAACTATAGGAGTTAGTGCTGAATATCAACTTTAGTTTAGTTTTAGTTTTTTTAACCAGTTCTATATCTAATCAATAAACTAACAATATATAAATTGGGTCAGTACATTATGCCAATCAGTAAATTATTTCTGATTTATTCCACTGTATGGTTTCAAATCTTGTTAATAAGTTATTTTTGTCACATTTATGAAGTCTTTGGAAGGAAAAGGAATTTATATTGAGTGATAGCTATATGTCAGAGATTGTAACAGATGTTTAACATACAGTATTCCATTTAATTCTTACAAACCTATGAGGTATATGATATTATTCTCATTTATAGATGAAGAAGTTGAAGCTTAGGGATTTATTAACTGGCCCAAGATTATACAGCTATTAACAGGAAGATCTAGCTTTAAAGCCAGAATTTTCTACTGCACCCAATGTTTATTCCACCACAACATGCTACCTGAGAACCAAAAGGGACTTGATGTCAAGAGCATGTGCCCTGAGGGATGTACCTGGTCAACAGGACCCTAACGGAGCAGGGGCAGACAGTGTCTCTACCAGTTCCAGCGAGCTACGTATCACAAGAACATTGTTTTGGTGTTCTCATCTATGGCTCCAAATATGCTTCTAAGGTAGGGTTCCTCAATCTCAACACTACTGACACTTTGGGCCAGATGATTTTTTCAGTTGTAAGGGGCTGTCATGTGCATTCTAAGATGCTGACCAGTATCCCTGGCCTCTACCCACTAGATGCCTCAAATTTTGACAACAAAAAATGTCACCAAACATTGACAAATGCCCCCTTGCAACGTGAGAAGGGGGAAAATTGCTCCCGTTTAAGAAACGTGCTCTGAGGCCATAAGATAAACATTTTCTTTCTTTATTTTATTTTTTATTATTATATTTTTGGGAGAGGGTAGTTCCCTGGCTGAGAATTGAACCCAGGCTGTGGCATTGAGAGCTGCAAAGTCTATAGCCACTATACCACCAGGGAACCTCCAAACATTTTTTTTATTGAAAAGTAACATAAAGCATTGCCAAATTCAATGACTTGCTCAGCAATTTAAAGGCTAAACAATAATAGCATCCTCAATCTTTACTCTAGACCTAGAGCCTTTGTACTGTGCTTTTGGTTGTAGTTAGGCTATGTAACTCTAGCTGCTATCACAGATAACCCTCAAAAATCTCATTGTCTTAATTCACTGCGAGATTGTTCGGTACTTATGTTACAATACAATGTGGGTGTGTTCGTGTGAAATGGCTTTCCTCCAGGTGATCATTCAGGAACCCAAACTCTTCATGTCTTTGGCTCCACCATCTGCAACACGTGTCTAGAATTCCTTCCATTGAGCCAGTGGGTGGGAAAAGATGGTGAGAAAGACACATCCTCTCTAGAACCACATCAGCCTGGAAATGACACACATCACTTCTGACATGTTATTGGTAAGTAATGGTATGTAGTCCTTCACTAGGAAGACCTGTTCTAGCAATAAGCCTGCACTATGGAAGCAGTGTGTGGATGTTTAGTGGTTTTCTAGCCATCTGTGTGATAGTTCTGTTCCTTTCAAAGCAATTGCATAGATATTCCAGCCTAATAAGAATCCTATAAGTTAGACAAATATGATTCAAGACATGTATGTGCTATTTTCCCATTTTATGCATGATGAAATTTGGGTACAAATAGTTCCTCCTATTTGAGGGTTAGTATGCTAGAGCTAGGACCCCAGACTCTGAGTTGATAGTTCCTATCTCAGAAGGCTGGCGACACATATTCAGAAGAACAGGGAATGTCACTAGCTAAAAAGAGAGACAATGTTATTATAAGCACTGCCTTTGGAATGTGACTGGATCAAGTCTCGGCTTTGCCACTGAATGGTAGTGCATGACATTAAACAAGAAACTTAGTCTCTCAGAGCTCCCATGTTCACATCTGGAGGTAACCATAGTTAACTCTACTATAGGGTAGTGATAAAGTTTAAATGAGATGATACATGGAAAGTACTTAAAATAATGTCCAAAACATTTTGGTTACTGATGTAACACCACAAGAGATAACACACGCTGTATAAATTTACAAAATTTTCTGGCTAATACACATCACACTTAAGTTCTATCTATTTTTGGTCTACTTAGGTTTTTCCATGTTCGCCTGTTTACTAAGAAGAAATAAACTTCCATTGACTTCAGCAGATTTACTCAATTCTACAGTAGAAACTGGCGCCTGAGAAAGCAAGTGTCAAATGAATTAGCATAAATCCATCCCGGTGGCTGGAAAGCAGCCCAGAGTGCAGGCCCCACTGACAGCAAGTCAGTGGAATCAGGTTCATTTAAATACCAAGGGCAGCATGGAGCATGAGGAAAAGCGAAGCAAGGGCAGACGCTCTGTGTGTTCTTCTGTCAGTTCAGTAGCCGGACACTCTGGTGCCAAGAATAGAAACACAGCATCCAAGCTCACCTTCCAGTTCATAGGTTTGAATCATCTTGTTGGATAGATGAGAAGATAAAGGCCCAGCCATCTCAGTGGTCAAATTAGGAGACATGGGCCCCACACCCATGTTTGTTCATTGTTGGGCCCATTGTTTTTATCTGTTTCCTTTTGTACGTGTGTAGAATTGTATCACAAAGTTCTGCAGAATGAAGTGGTAATAAGCCACATGAGGCCCCCACGACGGTCTACAGAGTATCTTTCCGTAAGCTGCCCATTATTCCCATACGTGAACAGCTCTTCGGTTTTAGGAGATAGTTCTCCCACACTGAAGGTATGTTCCACCTTCTGCACATACTTGGCCTTATTTCTTAAATGAGAGACACAGAGAGAACCAGAACAATGACCACTTTACAACAACAAGCTCTTCGTGTAGGATGAAAATACTCTAAAGCCCCCCTTTCGGTGCACAATAACGGAAGAAGAGATGGTCCGGTGGACACTGACACCACCTCGATAATTTCTGTCAAAAAGACGAGCATGAAGAACTGCTCATCTCACCGCGGCACAGACGTGCCCTCAGCAACAAAACCCTGTGAAGGGCATCAACCTGCCAAGAGAAGAGGCTTCACCTTCAGCAGAATTGTTTTTAAAAAATCTCAGAATGTCAGCTTTGGGTAATACGCATCTACTGATTTTGATATGGGATAAAAATTCACCTGGATTTAGTGTCATTGTTTCAGGGTATAAATGTTGCCTTGAGAATACGGTGGGGAGCATAATATTCCAAAAGTGAATCTGTGTCTCAAAAACATTGTTTTCTGATAGAACATGACGAATGGGTTTCTGAACTACCTCGTAATTTCATTTATGCAAGATTTAGTAGCACCATCATGAGGTCAGGCAAAATCCCACTGGGTAATCTGACCTTTGTTTATTTGCCTCATTGACTGAGCTGGCAGCAAAAAATCTCTAGATAGGTCTGCGCATGTGAGTGTGTGTATACGTGCTTGTGTGGGAGTGAAATTTCTGCTCGTTGACTGTTTTGACCTACAAAAATGGCTATTTCATAGGTTTCAAACTCATATATTTAAGAAGTGCTTAATATGTGTTCAATAGGCAATGTGGCTAAAAACCAACTTTGTGCCCCAAGAGAAGGTGCCATCATACTTCTGCTTTTCTCCTTCACACATCATTCTATTTTACATCCATTCTTATGACACAGCAAAGGGCCCAGATGCTGTGATCACAGATCTAGATAACAATCCTTCAACTCAACCAACAGCAATCATCATCAGATGCCCAGACGTGGTCTTTCAGAATCTGTTAGACATCAAAATAGACTGTGGAACACGCTGCTGGCTTTGCAGGAAAAGAGTACTGTAATGAAGGTAGAAATCCTGAACCATTCTCTCCTACAGAAACAAGAAAGCGCCACACAGTGACACATGTTCATCAAAATTACAGAACTGACAGCTGGTCACTGGATGTGCGATACGGGTGCTGATCTGATGAGACCAAACCAATGAAAGGAGGACAGATAATCTAATCCACTAAGCTAGAGTAATACTGGAGAGCCTTCTAAGGAACACGCTAGCAATTCAGCATGGTTCTTCTATAAAATATGGCTTCTCGAGCATTTAAATGCAACACTTGGAAGGACTGTGTTCTTATTGAATCGTTAGGCACACAGGCTCTGCAGCCAGACTGCCTGGGTTCAAACCTCAGCCTTACAGTTAACAGCTACCAGACATGGTACAAGTTACTTAACCTCTCTATGCTGCGGCTTACCATCTACCAAGAAAATGAAAGTGATATCTGCTCCCGATAGTTGCCATAATAATTGAGTTAATACAGTGTAAAGAGCTAAGAACAAGTCCCAGCACATGCTAAGCAATTAATAAATCATAGCTATTTTGATTGATTCAATATCATTGCTTCCATTCATTCTAAGGTCTCATAGTGTATCTTCCAATTTTTTTAGCAGGAGAAAGGGGGAGGGCTTTCTATAACTGAGTGGCTTTTGCCCAAGAAAAGAATTATTCCTGAATACCTGCTTGTCAGCTACCTATTCTGCCCTCAAATGCAAAAATGTCAGCAATTAATGAGAGGAGAGAAAACTGAAACACAGCCCCTTTACAAACGTTTAGGTAATGCTAATTTTACTGCATATTTCTGCTGTGCAGATTTCACAGAATTCTTCAGGCCAGGGTCTCATGCAGTTACACTGTAGTGAGCCAGATGAGAGTTGAAGCGGTCTAACTCGAACTTAGAACATGCTGGGGCACAGCTCTGGGTACTGCAAGGTAGACTCTGAAGCATGATAGAGATAAGGGAACCAAATCAAATGATGATTCAGTAAGAAAACAATGCTCAACAGTCTCATTGTACATCTGGCTTTGGGTGCCACTAGCAGAGGAAGGTGTCACTGCCATTGGTGTTATCATTGCACATGGGACAGAATTCGGTAGCTTCAGAAAAGAACCTGATCGCTGACATTTCTGGCAGCTGAAAGGATGAAGTGCTGCCGTTGTCTGCACACAAGGGTTAAAAGGAAACAATGGCTTCAAATGCGGTGGATAAAAATAAGTCTTCGTTTCTGATAGGACAAAACACTGCCTGTACTCAAACGCTTGGCTGTACAAAGGCTTTCAACCATTTCCAAACACATCTGGTAGAAAAGCAAGTTAACATTTTAGAAGTCTTCTTTGAAAGAGACTGGGATAAATAGGTACACATGTAAAGCCGTTTCACCAAAATGCTTTTCTAGAATACTGGATATGAATACAGGAATACAGAATTAAATTTTTGTTATTTAAGATCTCCCAAAGCTAACCAATTGAGTAATGGTAATAAGTTAGAATCATCCCTTGAATCTTGCATTGTGGTTTCACATTAGGTTTTGAAAATATTGGGCTGTTCAAGGTTCACAGCTTTTCCTTGGTTTTGCACCCAGAGCTGTGTCTTATGTGTATCTGGTTCTTCAGTTGACTAGATGTCCACAATTAGTCGGCCATAACATCATAGTATGCTTATAGTTAATTTTCCTTTCTGAGCAACTTCCCCACCACAGGGAGGCTTCTAGGAACCCTGAAGCAGCAAGAAATTTCTAAGATATTTTATTTTGGCGCATTTGTTGCAAAACATGTCAAAACAGTACCAATTTTAATATGACCAAAGTAGCATTGTTCTATGTGCATCTATACTTATTTCACAAAACTATATAATGCCTACATCACAATACATGAAGTGTATATTTAAAACTCCTCCAAGAATAAAATAACAACAAATAAAATGTACCAACAGAAATGATGCAGAACTAATATTAAAATTAAAATGGAATGGTCAAGATCACCATCAAGACGCATACCCAAAAAACAACTAGTCATATGTTTAAAATACCAGATTAGTAAAGCCAACACAGTAACAGAAAAAGCTGGCTACAGATACCAGCAACTCCAGCATCTGCCTCTTCTTTCCATTTTGAGCACTCTGCGGAAGCAGCAGAATTCAAATTTAAACCGTGACGAAGGAGTTTAGCAAGAGAAATAAAGGAAAAGAAAACATTTCGTAAAAAATATAAGGAAATTTACCCCTAGTCAGGTTGTCGTGTGTGTGTGTGTGTGTGTGTGTGTGTGTACGCGCATGCGTACACACTCATGTGTGAGTATATGTATTACATCCAGAAAAGCCTCAGAACAATATCTGGAGGCCTACATTAACCACGAGTTAATTTTAAAATTGAGATAAAGAATTGTGCATAAAGTAAAATTAGGAAGACCCTGATATCCACTGAACTGAATATAATAAGCAGAAACTGCTAACTATTCTCCAATATCCATGCTACAGTTCTTTCTTTTGATAAGAGCAACCAACCCCTAAGCCTTGGTTGGACTCTTGGTCACTGAACTAGAGACTACATTTCCCATCTTCCCTTGCAACATGGTCATCTCACTCAGTTCTGGCTAATGGGATGTGAGCATCAATGATGTATTAACATTCTGCATCCTTTCTTTAAGAGAAAACTGCTTGCCTTCCACTTTCTCCTCCTTTCCCACAGCTGGAATAAAGACATGATTCTGTGACCCATGCCAGCCGTATGAATATTCTAGCATATAATGGAAACCAAGATACTTGGACAACTATGGAGTAGGGTCACCCTGAGCTGCCCACAGATTTAGACCTAAGCATGCAAAAGCCATCCATCTTGTTCAGATCGATTGTTTGGGCCCTGTGAAAGTAGTCATACCAACACTAGCAAATAATAGCTTTGGTTTCAGTGTTGTGTTTCTGTCTTGAGAAACTTCTGGAAGGAGATAGAAATAAAATAAAAATAAGATACAACCTGGATCTGATTTTTCAAAAAACATTTTTCAAGAAAAAGACGGTGAGAGTACCTTGAACAGAAGATACAATCAGTAAGAGGCACTTTGTGGATTCAAATTTTCATGGGTTAAAGCTGAACTAAGTTGTCAGCAAAACTTTGAAGTAGTAGATAACCTACACCAAGAACACTTTTCTGAGTCATGAGATAGAAATGTATTTTTTAAGTCTGGTTAAATCACAGGCCAAGGAAAATCATAAGCTATTATTCCTAGAAAGCTTTAAAACAATTGAAAATTTCCTACGCTGGCCTTTGGCATCATCGTTCTGCTATGCTGTAGGAACTGGGCTGGAATGCAAACCTTCCAGGTCCAGAATCTTACACTCAGGGCATGGATGACCACTTAAAGGCTAGACGAATGAGCAACAATACAAAACTAAAACCACGGAAATTACTTTGTATTAAAAATCTATCCTGTAGAAGTCAATATATCACTCTATACTCTCCCAGAGAATGAATACTTAATACCAAGAGTTGGAAAAAAATAGGTTAAGGATTTTTTTGAAGTTAGAGAGCCCCATGTAAATGCATCAGCAGATATTTACACTTGCAAGTAGAAACACTTAACACAGAGAAAAATATTTACTTAGACAATCCTAAAGGGTAACTCTCTCTTAAAAGAATAAACTTTTAATTACTCTTCTCTAGATTAGGAAAGTGTGCAGTACTGGTAGCTTCATACAGATTTTCAAAATATTCTAAAATATCTTGTTCCCTGGAAACAACAGCTTTTCCAATGGGCTCTGCCCTTTCCAATTTAGGCCAAGGGGACCGTTCTCTGTGGAGTTTTTAAATCCCCTGGGAAAAGTCATGTCTTTCATCTGCTGTGCTTCTCAGTGCTTCCTGAACATTCTGTTATACCACTTCTCATAATAATTTGTTTGCCCACCCTGCTTCCCACTTAACTAGGAATTCCTTGAGAACAGCCGCGATGGAGCCTCACACATGTTCAAGAGCAGCGTTTCTACAGAGAGGCAGCATTCGAATCCCAGCTCCACCAAATCATATGTGTATTAATACTTTACCTTCCTGAGTATTATCTCTAAAATCGGTGAAGTTATTAAATGGGCAACTCTGAGAATTAAATGAGTTAATACATAATAAATCTCTCAGAGCCTGGAACACAGAAAGTGCCTCATAAGTGTTTTATCAAGTCAGGTCCTGATTCAGTAGGTGCTTAATAAAAACTTGTTTGAACAGAAAGGTGGATTAACACCCTAACAGACCAACTTCAAGGATGGTATGAATCTTACAAGCAAGTGTTGCTTAGTGAAATATTTAAAACTTTTCCAATGAAAACACAACTTCACGAAGCTCACGGGCTCATCAGAGAAGACCCCAGAATAATGGTCTAAAATGCAACAATCTCAGGTCAGAATGGCAGTCCTTCCTTTGAAGACCTAGGACTTGAAATCTGAAATAATGCTTTTCAGAATATGCATTAATTTATCTAACGAGAAAATTGGCACTGTAGTTTTAAGTTATTTATTTATCACAGAGAATGTCTGAAAGGTCCCTTCTTTTCAATCTCACCTGTTAACTCCCAAGATTTCCCCGCTCCTGGGTAGAGCTGGTGTCTTCTAATTGCTTGTATTGTGATGGTCCCAAGAAGAAAATTTCCATTTCAATACGAAGATTCGCTAGTACACCCCAAAATCTGTTTGCATCTTTATTGTGTCAGCATCTAATATTACCAAAAACATTTGACATTTTCCTTCTTTAGAAGTGATTTAGAAATCCTTTCCAAGTGGAGAGTCCATATGAGCACCTGGCAATTCACAAAGTCCTTGTTTGAGGACTGTCCTGGGGTTGTAAACATTCTGTGGCACATCAGGGTGTCACACACTCGAGCAAGGTAGCCTCCAGAGTTTCAAAGAAGAATACAAGGAGTGGCATTCAGGCACAGACAGACAAATGCAGCTGGAAATCAGCTGAGAACAGCGAGAGGTCTGAGGGACGTGGGTGGGGTACTGACAATACAATAGCCACTACACCTAGCTAATCCCATGTCCTTTGATAAATTCAAGTGATTAAAAAATAACAATAATTAGGAGAAATATTCTAATAAATAAACACAACCTCTTCTGGACAACGAGAATGTGATTCGGGAAACAGGTGGGGATGCTGACGTGCACACATTGATGAGACCAAAATAATATTGAACGCCAATGAGAAAATGCCTCTTACCTGTAGCACTGATTCCACTATTATTAAAAGAGAGAGAGAAAAAGAGAGATGGGAAGTGGGGGAAAGAGAGAGAGAAAGAGAGAATGTTCTTACTCTATTCCAACACTTCTTCCTCAAAGGAGTTCAGAAGTCGCCAGCCCTCAGATAGAAGGCCTGTCAATGGCAGGTTTTACAAATCGATACTGCCTAAAGTCTATTTATTCAACAAACATTTGCATGATATTTATGATACATAAATTTAAGTATATATAATAGTTCAGAAAAAAATATCAACCAGATTCACTGCCTGAAGTGATCAATTCCTTTTGTACTGTCTCTGTACAAAGTCTGTGGTTTATAGTCTCCTTTGGACTAATTATGGATGTGGGAAAATGTCAGGAACTCTTGCCTGATGCTTCTGCAAAATATCAAAAATGAATGCATGTCGTTCAGTAATATTTCACAGTGCTACTTCTGCAATGGAGCGTAGATTACCCTTGTCAGTCAATTCTGCACACACACACACACACACCCTGTTTAGAGACTGTGAGGCCCTCAAACACTGAGAACAAAGTTCTGTTCATAATTTTAAAACCTCCTAAACCCAGCTGTATTAATTACAGCAGCCTAGCATCATGTGACACCCATGCAGTCACTGTAGATACCAGTTGAATTCACTACAAAAAGTAATAGTACATATGTTTTCTTGGTTTAGAAGTCATCATCTTACTTCTAAATAAGCAGTTTCCTCATTTAAACCCTCCCTCCAGATACATATATTTGAAAGAACAGTTAGATAGCACACCAAATTAGCCAAAGTATTGCTATATTATAAATTTGAAGTATTAAGTTAGGTATTTTTTTCAGTAATGACTGAGCATGAAATTAAGCTAGAGGCAGTGGGCTCACAGATGTTAATAAGGCCCTGAAATGATGAAAACAAACATTGTTTAAGGCAGTGGTTTAAGGAAAAACCTGTCTGCACATCCCTTGACAACCCTTCCATTGGGGCGGGGGAGGGGGTGGGTCTGTGCCCTTTCTTTGAATATGGCCTGCCTCTAACTTCCAGAAGCCTTGATCATTAAGGGCAGCCCAGCTATTGACTGGTTCTCTCTCTTGAGGCATGACATGCCTCTTTGGGGCCTTAAGAAACCAAGTGAGAAGCCCAGCTATCCTGAAGCCACTTTATGGGGAGACCACAGGCAGAGAGCAGATAGACCCAGAGACCAAAACCCAGGAGCCCCAGCTCCTCCAGACTCCAGCTGTTGACATCGCCCTAGTCAGACAACAGGTGGTTGAGTGGAAAGGAAAGCCTTTGAGATAGCTCTGGCTGCAGGCACCCTGAGTCTTGACTCATGAGAGAACCCAAGTGGTCACACTCAGCTGGGCCTAGTGGGCCCCCAGAACCATAACAGGTCCTCATAACCAATGATTGTTGCCGTTTAACACCACTAAGATCAAGGTGGCATACTTCACAGCGATTGAGACCTGGGACAGTAGGTACTTCGTAAATACATTTTCCTACAGACCTCCTACATAACTTAAAACACCCATGGCTATATTGTAGAAAGGATGCAAAACATATTAGAAAGGAAAGAATGGCCAAAGTCTGCAAGTGGGTGTGTATGTAAGCAAGTTCATTCGGGCATCAAATCCCCGTTGGGACCCTGATTCCAAAGCAGTCTGTGAACTGGTTTGAATGAAACCATTTTCACTCTGTGGGATGGAGACCTGACTGTAGCAGGCAGCTTTTCTGAAAAGCTTCCCTTCTCTAATGAACAGAAGCTGTTTCTTTCAATTCTAGCACAATGTGAGGTATATTTTTTCTGTCAGTGCTGCCAAACCTTGACATGCAGTACAGCCCCAAACAATTCAACACATGCCTGGTCACTAACATCTGCTTCGTTTCCTCTCACAGACCATGGAGACTGCCCACTCGAACAGCCTCCTTGAAAGAGAATTCGGAGGAAGCGTTTCCAAATTTATGCCTCCATCTGTCATTTTTAATTCAAAACTTGGGAAGTAAATTTTTGGGGTCTTATATTTTCTGAGAAATGCCTTGTGTTGATTTGGATTAAGTGCTTTTCTACTTAGTGTTGGATGATGTAAGGCTCTTGCAAAAGCCAATTTAAGAAATGCTTACAGAATATCTCCTATCTTTTTATTCTATTTTTATAAACACCTTCTATCTTGGAATTTAATGAGGTTTTTTTTTTCTTTCTTCTTAAGGCCACCATCCAAAGAATGATTAAGATTCCACTGTTGTATTCTATCTACCTACTTTCTTGTTTTATACATTATTCCTTTGCTGGCAGTATTCCTCATACATTTTTCCAAAGAACTTTACCTTGTAGGATGGGGCTATATGACCTTGGAATGCAGGGGAAAAGATAATGAGATGGGGTGACAGAGGAGAGGAAAAGACAGAAGGAAACCTTTGATAAAATAATTAGGATGGCTCCAGGAATCTAATTTTTGGAACATACATTAGATTTCTTCAGTAGCGTCCCACCAGAAATACACCCTGACATCAGGGCTGGAGTGTATCTGGGAAGTGACCACAGGAAGCAGTGATAGTTGAATGGGGATGCCAGGCAAGGAGGTGAAGAAAGCCCTGCTGGGTGAAAACACCCCAGATCTGTCCTGACCGAAAGCTGAGAGACTGGGGATATTTTTCTATCCAATCCCACCTGTGGTTGGTGGAGCACTGTTTCCAGGAGATTTAATTCCCTGACACTCCCAGCCTGCCCACCACCCAGATGAGAATACCCCAGCGTCCTCAGAGATCTCTTCGACAGGAAGTCACGAGGACTTATAACAAGAAGCCAGCAGCATCCACAGGATGCCGAGGGCACACAAGAGGGCACTGACAGGTCTGCGACAGTAGCCAACACCCCCCTCTACGCCATCTCGGGGATAGAGCAGATAGAGGGTGGTGGTCTTCCACTGGGGATTTGGAGTTTTTGGAAAACATCTTGGTAACTTGGGAACACAGTTTTAGACCATACCCTATGATCAAAGCCACTTTGATTTTCTTCTCGGTCCTGTACCAGTGGACTCGTTTTTGCATGAGATTTTTGAGAACTACAGAGGACTGATAAAATATTTAAAAGCTCTTTTGCCCTCTTTGGCTTACTATCAGAAACTTCCTGTTCCTGTCCCAGGACCCATATCACCCTTCTAGTTTCTTCCAAGTCTCTCTTAACCTCCAGGGCAGCAAGAATGTTTATTTAAAAAGTCAATTTTCATCAACATATACCAAACACATAGGCAGCAGAACATGGAAGTTTATATGAGGAAACATGGGACTGAAAACCAAATTTATGAAGTGCTGGAGGATGTCAATAAGGGATGTGATGAATAACTATGAGGATCAGCCACAGGTCTGCGGGTTGGAAATCTGTATTGAATCAGACTATTTCTCACACATAGTTACATTTTGCTAGGAAAAGCAACAAGCACATACCCATACAAATAAAAAAAAAAACAGCAAGAAGACTCTTGTGAGTTGCTAGCATGGTATATCATCTCCTTTTGCGCACTATAAAATTAGCCTGCTACCTAAATAATTCATTTCAATTATGTGTGCTAATGGAAAAGAACAGATAAGCCAAAACTTGTGACGACAGAAAAATAGCGCAATCCCTTATGCTTGCTTACTTTTCTTTTCATTCCGTTCCCCCTTTCTTCCCTTCCTTTCTCTCTTCCCTTTCCTTCATCTGGTCCTTCCTTTTGTCCTTAATTCATTCCTTCTTTCTTTAACACAGTGGTTACCAGAGGCTAAGAGTTAGGAGCAAAGGCAGATGTCGATCGAAGGGTACACATTTTTAGTTACAAGATGAGTAAGTTCTAGAGACCTAACGTACAACGTGTTGACTATAGTTAACAATAATGTATTGTATACTTGGAATATGCTGGAGTAGACTTCAAATGTTTTCACCATTAAAAGAAAAAGATAACTACGTGAGGTGATGGGTTTGTTCATTACCTTGATGATGGTATACACGCCACAATGTATACGTCCATCAAAACATTACACGTACACCGTAAATATATTCTATTTGTATTTGTCAATCACATCTCAATAAAGTTGGAAAAAAACCTCCTTTTCATTAAAACTGTTTTGCATCCCTTGATAACATGGGAATGGATGGCACAGTTTTATTAGCTATGTACTGGGTCGGTGTCAGGACAAAGCCAGAGGTGGGTGAAAAATGTCCACGGAATGAAATGCAAGGCATGGTTCAGCTTCCCTGAGAGTTGGCTTAAAGGAAGGCAGCCAGGATAACACGAGGGACCACATGTGGAAGTCCTCGCTGAAGGCAGCTGCAGAGCAAGGGTTCAGGGCTCTGAGCCCAGAAAGCCACTGCCTGAGGGCAAATCACACCCCTGTCATTTATTAGCTGTGTGACTTGGAGCAAGACAATGCCTATGAACCCGAAAGTCCTCATCGGTAAAACGACGATGTGCATCGGTAAAATGCCTCCTACTGATGCCTACTCCAAAAACAAACAAGCAAACAAAAAAGTGTTCATAGGAGGGCCTCTCAGAACAGAGTCTGGCATATAACAAACAGTATCACCTGCTGTCCCATTCACTCTCAGATGTTTTGTGTTTATTCCTGCAATCCTCAATTTCACATGTATGTGTGTCTATGTGGCTCTGAAAGATCCTGATATGAAAACACACTTTATGAACTTCCTCACAGGAATGACATATAGAGAAGAACATCCATTCATACACCATATACAGACAGCTTTCCGTTAACCAGAACTCAATCAACCAGCACTCTCAAGCAACCGACAAGTTTTTGCCGGTTGCTTGAGAGTGCCAGTTGCGTAAATTCCAGTTAATTGAGAGTCTACTTACATTTACCTTTTTTTCCTTTCCTTTTCTTCTTCTCTGCCTTCCTTTTTTTCTTATTTCATTCTTTCTTTCTTTAAAATGGCTGTTATCAGAGGCTAAGAGGTAGGAGTAAACTCTAAAACTACATATACAAGAAAATACATTGCCCTTGGGTAAAGAAATAATAATAAAACTTGGTTAATGACAATCACTCAACAAACCTTTACTGTGCATCTACTATGTGGAAAGAACAGTGCTAACCACTGGTAACCCAAGGATGAATAAAATAACCTCTATCTTTTCCTGGTTTATCTGTGTAATTGAATAGCAACACAAGTGACTATAAGAAAGAGAAAGAGAGAGAAGGAGGAAGATAGGAAAGAGAAGGAGGAAGGAAGGAAGGAGGGAGGGAGAAATAAAGGGAAAAAGAAACAAACAATGGGCAGTTCCATAAAATAACATTTAGCTTAGTACATGAAGAATATTTTGAAATGAAAGGTTCAGAAGACCCAAAAGATCTGTACTTGACAGTCAAAATGGTCTTAATTCAGGTACACTATATTTATTAAAAGTTTTTCCCCAGAAAATCAAACCATGAATTAATAATAAACTTGAAGTACTGTAAGGCCAGGAAAATATTACAAATACATATCTCTGATATGGTGAAATTTTTTTCCAATCTTGGAGATCATATAAATTGTATAAAAATTTACAAAATGTTTTTTTGATTAAAGACCTAGTATGAATACTAAGACTTACTGCAGAGATAAGGTTTTGGAGAAATAATGTCTGGTTATAACTCCCATTTTATTTATGAATTCCAAGGTTAGTATTGGTGTCTGCATTCTAACATACAAGTTGAAATGCTAGATGTTTAAAAAAAGAAGAAGAAAACAAAAGAAGTAACTGTTAATGCACTCTCAATAGAAGAAAAATAATTCCTGCTTAAGAGGAAAAACGAAATAATGAGTTTCAAAAAAAACTAAAAGTGGGCAGATAGATGGGTTATTTAATCATTATCTTTAAAACTATGAAGTGATATTATTACCAAGTGAACACTAATATGTTACTCTTTATTTCTACAATGCACAAAAAAGTTAAAACCTTATTAAACTGAATAAACATGGACAAATAATAAATAGTAAAGGTAGGAATAAAGAAAGGCTGAAATCCTCTCACACTGAACAGCTTTAACAAAAATCTGCTTGGGTGTTTAAACTCATCTTTACCTTTCAAATCTGGTCACAATTGGGGCACAGGAATATCTTAGGATTTGCATTTTCCTTTTATGACACTGAGGATTTGGAAGTTTCCCAATTTCACATATTTGCACAGTTTCTTTTGAAGGGGGCAGGTGAGGTAAAATTGCTCATTCAACAAATGCTTGCTGAGTACTCATTTATGCCAAAGATTGCAGCAGGTTATAGGAGAGAGCATGTGTGATAAGAATGATGCAGCCTTTGTCATAATGAAGCTCACAATCTCTGATGGTGGACATCCCTTAAAGAAATAATTATGAAGCTTTCATTAAAGGATGTGACCCTTGGTTTCTGTTAGCACATTAATGGGAGGGATTGACCTTCCTGTGGATTGTTTGTGAGGACTGGCCATGACTACAGTGAGAAGCTATCGGGTGGGGGCCGACCCTATGGATCAGGATTTGCTCTAGCAGAGCTCTGGTGCCTGCCCAGTGCGCCCTTTGGGTGTATCTTTTGTGCAGATTGTTAGGTGTTGCTCTAATGTGGTCTGAAGCAGGTGTGCTGGTTGTGAGGTCTCTTGGGAGGGACTCTGGTGCAGGTCAAGGTCTACTGCTGCCTGTGCCCTTCCCAGGGACCACTTACTATGAGCTTCAAAGCGATCTAAAGATGGTTGCCACTTGTGCTGGGCTTGGAGTTGCCTGGGAGAAGCTAAGCTGCTAAGCAAGGCCAGCTGCTGCTAGTGCCAGGCTTGGGGCTGCTTAGCAAGAGGTATGAAGCATGCCGAGGCCAGATCCCTGACACCTTTCAAGCTGCTGCCCCAGTGTTGAAGTTCAGAGTGAGTGAGTCTCTCAGCAAGAAAGTCCATGTAAAGCCCCTTTAAGAAGAACGTCTGGGACTCCAGCAGTCTTTCATCTTAACTCAGTCACAATTTCTGCTAGTTTGTACAGCTAGAAATTATGGGGACCCATCTTCCTAGCACTGAATCCATGGGCTAGGGAGAGTGGGGTGGGGCTGGGACTCCTTGATCCTCCAGGGAGGCCTCCAAAGTTAAGATATCCCTCCCAATTTTTAACTGCCACATGTGGGTATAGGTTCAGCCTGTTCCGTGTCTATACCCCTCCTACAAGTCTCAACGTGGCTTCTTCTGTATATCCTTAGTTATAGGACTTCTGTTCAGCCAGAATTCAGGTGTAGGAATCTATGTTTTAACAGCTCTCCAGGGGAAATTTCACATACTCTTAAGTTGGAGAACTACTGGGGTTTTTAAAGTACCTCGGTGTAGTCCATTTCCCTTAGAATCTGTCCTTTTCTTCTCATTTCCATCATTTCATATCATTCGGCCTTTATTATGGTCACAGCCTCCCAATTGGTCATTGTACACCTCTTTGTCTTTTTATGCTTTGATTCACTTATTCTTTTAGGATTCATTGACACCTACTATGTGTTTGCAAGACATTAGTGAACACAACAAAGATCTTTGTTATTGTGAGGTTTACATTCTTGTTTGTCGATGTGTGGGCAAGGGATAGGGTGGACAGAAAGTAAGCAAAATAAAAAAGAGAACATCAAACATAATAAAAGAACAAATTATATCGAATAGGAGGTGATACATGCTGTGAGGATAAAAATGGAGTGTTTATGTCTCTAATAAGCACCGGAGATCTGTACTAACTGAGCCTCTTTTAATGCTCCCCCGCCAAGTTGTATAACCTGGAAAAGAACTTCAACTCCCCAAGATCTAAGGGAGAGTAGATCACACACCTCCTGGGGGTTTCTGCCTCCCAGACCCTGATCTCTCTCCGTGTCACTGCGGTTGCAGCTTTGGTTCCCTGGAACGTAAACACTGAGATGGACATTTTTAGACAAACATTTATGAGGGAATGCTTATGGGAGCAGCACCTACAGAAGGAAAGCAAAGGGAAGAAGCAGTTAGGCTGTGACACAGTTTCTAAATACTCCTAAGTCTCAGCCCACCTCAATGGAGCTCTGAATTGAGATGCCTTATAGAGTTATCCGGAACTGGGGTGAGGAAGGCTGGGTCTTAGATACTGAAATCAATGGCCATTGGATGTGAAAGGGGCATGACTATAGGCAAGACAGCTCTCTCCAGAGCACAGCAATTCCCAGAGAGGGAGTTTTTCATAAGGGGTTGTGAGCATGTCCCTAGTGCCTTACCAGGACTGGTTAATTCACTAATTGATGGGGAAGGGGGGGACTATAGGTAAGAACACACACACACACACACACACACACACACACACACACACACAAATCCCTTTCAGCTTTTATGGAAACTTCCGTTCCAGAGTGTTCCATAATAGCATCTTCTGCCAAAACATCCAGCATGTTGATCTGTGGCTCAAGCACTTTGTAGACTTCGCATCAAAACCATAAGTGACTCTTCACACGAAGAAAATCGGCCTTGCCAGATATCAGTAACAGGTACAAGTGCTTATTCAAGGACAGTAAAACTGCCAAGATTGTAATTGTTTGTAACTGGAAGTAGGCAAAGAAATTGATGGAGCTGAAGAGTGTTCAGCCCCCTGAGAGCTGGCAAATTTTGTCAAGATTGCATATCAATAGAAATATTGGAGTGAAACATTTCAATCACTATGGTCAGGTTTCTCTGAAATCCACGAATGGTCATGGCTAACATGGTAAATATTTAATCGCATCACTTAAAATTGCCCTTTGCCCCCAGCATTTACTTCGGCGGCTTTGAGAGCTTAGACAAACACACGGGCTCCTTTGACTTGCTTCGTGCTCATTTTGGCTGATTGCCTTGGGATAGCATCGCAGGAAGTGTGTAAGCAAGACTGGCTGACACAAGAAACCTAATGGAGGTAGGGAGGGAGATGATGAAAGTATAGGCCTAGAGCTGGAAGGGACCTGAAAATGTCCACCGCACACTCCCTTTTATACATGAGTGTTAACACCTGAAAACCAGTGAGAAAGGTTAAGTGGTTTTGCCCGAAGTCACACAGCCACACCTACAGATCTGAAAGCCAGTTCTCTTTCTACTACAGCACACGGTCACTCAGTAAGGCGTCAGCTTAGCTGTGAACAAAGTTTCACACTTTCCTTCCCTGTATGTTTCTGATTAGGATGGGCCACGAGAGAGGTTTTGCAGGAAAGTTGGACAAAGAAAGTGAAGCAGCTGGCATACGGTTCGTCACACTCAGAAGGTCACACCGTGCTTTGTAGGTTCCCAGAAAAGCACGGATTTGAGCTGGGATTTGTGAAATGTTTAGGATTTGGACAGATAAAGGGAAAAAAAAGTCAAAACAATATTCCAAGAAGGAGAAATGATGTGTGCAAAACATTTTTATGACAAATGAAAAATGTCAAAATGTGTAAGGACAATGTCTAAACAGGAGAAGACAGAAAATACAAAGTAACAACTGGAGCTTTAGGGTTCTAGCTACGGAGGAGTATCTTTCACTTGAAACACATTACATATATAGTGTAAGGTAGCTGCCTCAAGGCTCAATGTCTCCAATTCTTTGTCCCTTCCAGTATTCACACCTTTGACCCTTAACCTTGTAGTATTCTCCTACAATGACCCAAGGCTTGAGTATGTGACACGCTGCAGCCAATAGGATCTG
Source organism: Lyroderma lyra (assembly GCA_004026885.1). Taxonomy (NCBI): domain Eukaryota; kingdom Metazoa; phylum Chordata; class Mammalia; order Chiroptera; family Megadermatidae; genus Lyroderma; species Lyroderma lyra. The sequence goes on along the minus strand of PVJL010000718.1, from coordinate 250,833 downwards.
AGCAAATGTGACACAACTGAAAGTGTTCAGGTGAATGAAGTGGCTTGCTCTCATTCTTGCCTCTCTACCACCATCATGAGAACATGCTCAGGCTAGGCTGCTGGAGAACGGGAGAGAGAGATGGCTCAGTTGTCCCCAATGTCCCAAGTAACAGACACTTGACCACCCAGCCAGGACCAAAAAAAAACCACCAGATGAGCCTAGTCTCTGTTGATGAACCATGGGTTCCTGGGCTAATTAAACTCATTTAATTTGAAGTCTGTTACTCAGCACTACTTTTGATTTTCCTTTCATTTCACATTGCATTAAAATACAAATATACATAAACATCATTTTCAGCATAAGCAAATAAGCTGAGAAAACAGATACACTTCTTCTATGACTCTATAATTCCAATTGTTTTGAAGATAACAATCACACTCTGCAACAAACACCAGGGAGCTCACCAAAGGTTGAAAGCATCCCCCCACCCATGCATCCCACCCCCCAGAAAGAAACGTGGAGGCTCTTGACTGCCGGGAGCTACGAAGTCTCTGGCACATTCTAATGACTCCGGGATAAGGTTTATATTTCATCTGCGTGTGTTCCTACTGTTGAAAGTCTACAGATGGAATGAGTATAAATTGTGCCCTTTCAGATGGGGTAAGGAAGCAAGAGGAGAAAAAGTTAAAAACATGCTTTTCCTGTTTTTCCCTCCCATCTTAATATGTGGGAGGGAAATTACTCTTGAGTCTGTTTCATACAAGGAAAGTTGCTCTCCCCAAGCACAACGTGCAGCTGGTTTCAGAGGAGGAAAAACATGAAAACAGCCAATTCCTAATTACATGTACCCAAAGCCCACATGGAAATTCATCTTGGAGGCAGTCATTGATTCTGTATAACATGGGCACCTTGGTCCCTTTGAAGTTCTGCTGAGTATCTCCGCCGTTTTCATGGGGGAGAGAGACAGGAAGAGCAGTGTTTGATGTAGCCTTTGGCCTTTTCCCACAGGGAGCTCTACAGCATGAATCACACCAGAGTTGTGACAGGGCAGGCCTGTTGGCTGGGGACGGAGGGTGTGTGTGTGTGTGTGTGTGTGTGTGTGTGTGTGTGTGTTTGTGTGTGTTGTGCTGTGTTCGGGTGGTGGATCTGTAACCTCCCTGACTAGGGTTAACCCATCTTCCAAGGGTTAATTTTCTGAGAAGGGAGGTAGCTGTGAGCCTTAGAAACCATCAGCCAGGATCTAGACATACAGTTGGGTGAAGGGAATCTGAGTAGGACATCTACAATGTCTCCTACAGCTCACTGTATCATATATACTATAACATGAACTCTGAGGTTGAAGGGTGAGAAGAGACAGGGAGTATCAACAGAGAAGAAAGCCCACAAAGCAAGTGGAGACCAAGGACTCATTCTCCTCCTGTACAGACGTCACATAAGGTTTACTCCATCACTCACATTCTAAGACCACATCTGTGTGTTCCTGCCAATTGTGTAATATGGACCAACCATAATTTTAGGGAAGGAATGAAGAGCCACCTTTCTCAAGATTAAACTATCTTAGGCATCACATCCTCAGCTTCCTAGCCAAGTTCAAGTGGCTACTTAGAAAAGTCAAAGTATTGGTAAAGGCCAAAGATCACTAGGGAATTATGGCAGCATTTCAGAAAGCCACGACTTTCTGAATCATGCCAATGTCTGCGAAGTGATGCATTTAATAGAAATAAAAAACTAAGCTTGCCCCAAGAAACAGGATTATAAAATACCACCCTATCAACAGCACAATCACAGATGTTTTTTCTCTCATTTCTCAAAAGAAAGATGGATCAAAACTAAGTCCATATCATCCACTTCCCAATTCAATCAAATCACTGGAGACCACAAAATGTCAAGGCAGTGCTTTCTGGAAGCAGACACCTTCCCACAGGAATCTAGAGAGATGGGTAAATATTGGAAGCAACAGAATGGATGTAATTTCTACACATAATTTCCAAATACTGCTCACTTAATTGCCAATAATCATAACACTTTTCCTCAATGTCTAGTTTTCCTCAATGCTCAACAAAATGGTCCTAGATTTTGCAATGCAGAACTTTACTTTTTCATTCTTTGGAATTAAAATTTATATAGGGTGAAATGCACAAATCCTAAGTATACATTCATAAGTTCTGAATGCACACACATGTAACCCAAGTCCCATTAAGATATGGTATGTTTTTATCACATCCATCCACTACCCAGAGGCAATCAGTATTCCTTTTGTCTTTCTTACCATAGATTAATTTTCCTTGTTCCAGAAATTCATCTAAATGGAATTAAAACAGTCTATACTCTTTCATAAAAGGCTCTTTCATGCAGCATCATGTTTTTAAGATTTATCCATGTGGTGTGTGGGTCCTTCATTACTTTGTGTTGTTAAGTAATATTCACAGAAGAAATTTTAGAACCAAACATTTTCTAGCTTTTGTTCTGATAATTAAAGCTGATTTAAAATGCTTATTTAGATCATTTGAAAGTTTTCTATAAAATATGACTTTTAAGAAAATATCTCTAAGTGAATAGGGCAATTTTTTTCCACTAGACAGACCCATAGCAACAAAAATAAACAGAATCTCCAAAATAAAACTTCCAGAAATCCATTCATGCTCCACAATGAAACCATAAAAAAATAATAATAATAAAATAAAAATTTAAAACAAAAACAGTTTTAATTATCTGCAAACTGCTTGGCATATGGCAGGGAAGAAAAAGAAGAAATCATTACAGATCTCACTGTAGACATTTATCTTTAGGACTCAGTGCTGGCCTAAGAAAACCAATCAACTATGTTGTCAGTTCTTACAACCTGAAGGATAAATCCCCGGGTGCTTTATTCCTGGCAAAATCTCTTAATTGGCTAGCATGCTAATCCCTTTCATAGAAGAACACTTAGCACTGGAAATGTGTGAGGCAAACACAGAAATACAAGTCCGGGTTTGGTATGCAGATCAGCACCATGGAAACCAGCATGGCATTGCTGAGTTCAGGGCAATCTGCAGGGAGCAGCTGAGCAATGAATCAAAGCCTGAGGAAAAGTGCTGTCAACAGGATTATGGACACAGATTGCTTCTCACCCTATGGCTCCCTTTAAGTCTAGGAGACTTTATACTTGACACTTCAATGGACTATATCATCACAGAGCCTCTATTTCTCATCCATAGAGCCAGCTAACACAACTCTTACCCATTTACAATATAGATGACATTTTAATTACTATTTCCAGTTATAAGGAATATATTTGTAGATATCTTCAAAATGTCATATTTTCTTATTCAAAAAAAACAAAGTAAATGCTTTACTATGTGAGTCGTTATGTGGGTGTAGGAATTCTCTTGTCCTTGGTTCTATTTGCATGACCTTTGTGGTCTAGTAAGGACTTGGACATTCTTCTGAGGACAGAGAGATTTTCTCTCTTAATGTCTCATGGAGACAATATTTCCAAAAGATTAATCAAAGTGTTATAAGAAAACCATACTTCCTTATTTACAGAAGTCTTTCTCTTAACCCAAGTGCTTCCCCTAGTCCACCAAGAGATACAACTATGGGCAACTCTGGGTATAAAACCAAAGATTTAATAAGAACCACTAGCCTGAAGCTCTCATTCCATGTACAAGAGAGAAGCTAAATGAAACCAGTTGGCCAGCTCACAAAGACTGTATTAGAAATTTCAAAGGCCAAAACTTGAGAGAGAAACATGTAGCCAGAAGAACCATCCCAGGTAACAACCATGTATTACAGGTGTTTACAACAAACTTCAGGGGGTCCATGAACTTGGATGGCAAAAATGCCTTTATTTTACTAGCCTTTAACTAACCTTTTTTTTTTCAATTAAGGATGTAGATAATAAGCCACATTGCTATTGGTAATATTTTTTTGCCACTAAGAAAAAATGACAGATGTTTTCATAAGACTTTACAGATGTGGCAGATGTTTATCACATAGGCTCACAGCTGCTTCAAATTGCAGTAGTTATTAGACTATTAGGCCCACTGCTAAAGCTTACTATTAATGCATTAATAAAGTGGCACATATAGAACTACATGTGTTTTCTAAACATATGCTGATCACTGTAATTCAAAATAAGTAGTTCCTTTGTATGTATATAAGTATATACTTAAGAATCTTACTCAATTATACGGTAATAGAACAACAAAAACTGATATGCATAACATGATTAAAGTAAATCATATTATAAGGAGAGCAAGAAGCTACAAGTAAAGAGTTATCTACTGTATAGTTCCACTATAAGAGGTTCAAAATGATCTATGCTGATAGAAACCAACAGTGGTTTCCTACTGGGTAAGGAGCTTTGACTGGAGGCAGAATGAGGAAACTTTCTAGGATGATAGAAATGGTCTTATTTTGGTCAGGATGATAGTGAGTATGTATATACATTTGTTACAATTAAGCTGCACAGAAGATTTGTTCACTTTGCTGTATGTGAATTTACCTCAGTAAAATACTGGAAACACTATTCTAAGGGCTCCATAGGCTTCACCACACAAAGGGCTTAATAACTCAAAAGACGACATGAACCCTGATCTCCAAGCAGTATGTTGGAGCTGCAGGATCTAAATCAGCACCAAACTGACCTATCATCCACAATCAGCCTGGCACTCATAAACTTTCCAGTTTAAGTGACCACATTTTTGCTCCAAGAATCTGTCCAGACCCCCCAACCAGTTAACCCATCCCACGTGGACCACCCCCAACCACAGCCCACTATACTCATAAGATCTACCTCCCCAGTCCAAGATGGATGGGAGTAATGACTGTGCCCCTTGCAAGGCATGGTAGCTTCAGAGAAAAGCCTCCCACCAGCTAAGGCAAAGTGACATCCCACACTGAGCCAGGATAGCAGTGGACCCCCAAGTCTGCAATGGCCTTTCCCACCTCTGGAAACCGTCAAGGTGTGTATGTTGTTTGTGTCCCATCAAGAGTTTTTCAAAATCAAGCACCAGTCAGGCTCATTCTAGGAGTTCACCCACACCATCATCGGTAGAGGAGGAAACTGAGGTTGGATCACCTTGAAAAACTAATCATCAGGTACATGACACTAGTCCAGGTGATACCCACCAACCGTCCATCTTTTACAGAGACAGCTGGCTTCTTCCTGCCAAAGAATCGGGTGGCCCTGGCACCCACATTGTTCTAAGTTCTATGGACAAAGTCTTAAGCTGCTTGGGGAAACAGAAAAGACCAAGGGCATCTACTGGCTTCAGACCACAGCATGTCCTCGGCCTGTCTTCTGAGCTGTGCTATCTGATGGTATTTCAGGAAAATGGCTCAGCAGAAAGACTAGACTAGGAGCCAAATGTCAAGTGTCCAGGTAGGGCACTGTCACTAGTGGGACCTGTGTCCCTAGTCCAGCCACTTAGCCTTCCCCACCTAGGTTTATCATCTCCAAAAATAAAGGAGAGGAAAATACAAGCCTCCCAGTCCTAGCAGTTGATGATCCCATGGACTACATTACTTACTTGAACACTAATTTTCTCCCAATAATACTCAGCCCTAGAACCACTTTTTAAATTTTCTATTTGGATTTTAATTTTAAATCAAATCTGAGGTGATTTTTAATAATTTTTTAAAAATCTATGAGAGTTCCTATTTGGGATTATATATATATACATACATATATATATATATATATATATATATATATATATATATATTCAAAATATAAAGGCAAAAGCGGTGCAATGCTGATGTGGACAGGCTTTATTATTGTTACTATATTTTGACCAAACTTAATTAAGAGGCATGAACAACAGTACTGATAAAGTACTGATTAAGCTCACAGACATGGTTTGTGTTCAGATCTGACCTCTTCCAATCACTAGCTATGCAATCTTGGTCAAATTATTCAACTTGCAAATAAAACAGATTACCTGGCAGATGGTAAATGCTATATATTGGTAAGTGCTATATATGCATCAACTGCATAATTAATTAAGAGCAAGTGGTCTGCTTTAAAATAATTTGGGTATGGTTTTCCCATTTCATATGGTTTTTAATTGTTGGCTATGAAATACTGTCCCCTGACTGAAAAGAGGTCTTGCGCTTAAAGCCGTAATGCATTGTGCTTGTTCACCCTAAGTAAAAAGTTTCTGGATTAACCACTTTGATATTTAAAGTTCCCTGTAACACAGGCAATAAATAGCTCTACTGTATAATTTGTAGAAAAGAAATAAACTGCCATGAGTCAAAGACACATGTTCTTAACTAACAGCATAATTAACGATGAACAGGGCCTCAGGGTGGGGAGACTGCTGTACCAAAAAAAAAAAAAGGCAGGAAAAAACCCTTATTAACACTGAAATACTCTCTAATGGTTAAAGGGAAGCAGTCAGGTCTTGGGCCTGATTATTCCAGTGGATAGTCGGTAATAAATCAAGGGATTATTCAGTTTTTCAACTAGCTTTACTTCTGCAGACTCAGTCTGTAATTCAAGATGACACCAGAGAGCGAAGTTAGACCATTTTCGCTTCATTTTTATGGATCCAATTAAAGTTGACTCCAGACACCTTAACTGACCCCTCAGAGTCTCTGCCTGCCAGCACATCCACCCAGACCCACCAGCACCCACCCCTGAACCCACAGGTCTCCAAGCACGCAGGCTTTACAATAAACACTATTTTTAGCCACTGAAACATGGAGGCTTTTGTTAATTCTATTTAGAGACTGTGCAGGATGCCAGTGAAATGTCCCATTTCACATCATTCCTCACCAGACCTGACAGTTGGAAATACTTAGTTCTGCTCCGCTTCCATTGTATTTCTGAAGTCATTTGAATGATTTAAATCAGAGATAAGTATTTGCAAATGAGCTGAAGAAAGAAAAAAATGTCTGAAAACCCCAAACTGCTTTGTTAAAAATGCCCTTGGTTCGAGTTTAATTCTTGAGGATTTAGTTAATGTTGTAAATTGCAGCAGCAGTTGTACCCTGAGGGAACATTTCATGGTAAAACATTTAAAAATTCTCTGTTTCCAAATCAAGTATTTAAAAAGAAATCCTATAAAAAATTAGAAAGAAAACTGTATAAGGGAAGAGTTTTTCATTCACTTCTCAACAAATCCACAACTCAATATTAAAAACAATAATTTTAATGGTATCAGATCTTACTGAGTATCTATTATATGTCAGCATTAGCCTGCTTAGGGATAATGTGAGATATTATCACACTCAATCTCAAAAAGTATCGTTAGCCCCATTTTTACACAAAAATCACTGAGAGTTGCAAACATTAAGGAATTTTCCCAAAGCGAGAAGCCAGCCTAGAAGTCAATTCAAAACTTGAGAGAATTTGACCAAAAAGTAACAAGTTTCTTTCTTATACTTGACTTGTGTAGAAGATTCCACAATTTGACAAGACCAGTGAACTGCATGCAGGTGGTGTTTCTGGGCCAGTCCTTTTAAATGTCTCCAGGAATCCAACTGAGACCTCCAAGTCACAATGAATTCTTAAGTAAGATGGCAAGGACAGGGTTGGAGAAAGCAGAGAGGACATGCCTGCGACACTGAGCCTTTCTGCTTTCCACCCTTTTATGAGGACAGGCTGATAAATTTTGCCCCCACTGTAATAGTTTGTTACATTAGACATATCTGGATATAACCGGTTCTCTGTGGTCACATGGCATCTCCCCTCCATCATTCTTGACCTTGCACACACACAGATTCTTACACTTTTCACCCGGTGCACGTCGAAATGGAATAGTCTTCAGACGTTCAGTTCCAACAGCTTTGATTTCATTGTTACTGAATTCTTAACAGTGGAAAATGTTGCTCCAATATTTTTGAAATTTTTTGAAAAGAAGGTGAGGACTTCTTAAAGAAGATCATTACAGGAGATGAAACTAGGGTCCATCATTGTGACCCTGAGAACACAAGGCAGTGCATGGAACACCGCTGCAAGGGATCACCTCAGCCAGAAAAATGTAAAAGTCTGGCCTCAGCTGGGAAAGTCATGTTGACTGTTTTTTAGTCTGAACACCCTTCCATTTCAATGTGCACTGGGTGAAAAATGTGTGGGAGCATCTATGCACGCAAGGTCAAGAATGATGGCATGGAGATACCATAAGACTACACAGAACCAGTAACATCCAGATATGTGTAAGGTAACAAAACAATTTACAGTGGAGGCAAAATTTATCAGCCCGCCCTTGTAGTTCCTGCTTTTGCAACAACTCACTTATTCTCTGCAACCAGTCTCTGCAAACTGCAACCCAGTGAAACAAGTCATTGTACAGTATGAATTGTCCACCAGATTCACATCCTGTGAGAGTGCTCAGAAAAGGAATGTATTAATCTCAATAAAACCTTCAGCATCCCTTTGGTTGTAGACATAAAAGAACAAGCCCCCAGTAATGCTCCTGGAGCTCATTGCAGGTAGCATCCTGCCCACACTCCACTTCTGCCCCCTGACTGTTAGGGTGCCACATGCACAGACCCCATTTACTTTAGCAGTCCACAAATCAGGCTTCTTGCTCTCAGACTCTCTCCTCTACATGCAGCTCTATAAAAATCAAAGGTAATCACTACTTTGGCATATCAATGAGCATTCCAGCACATAATTCTAAAGAGTTGCTAAAGGCTGCATCTGTACTGCAGCAGCTGTGAAATGAGCACCTCAGGACTGAAGAAGACATAAACAGAAAGGTTTATGGGGGTTCAGGAAACTAACATTGTGGTGATTGTGCCTCTGAATGCCTGATGTCAAACTATAAACCGGGACTCGCCTTACCCCTGCTCTCGTACCACTAGAGGGCTCTAGCCATAGATAGCAGGGCTCCCCTTCGTAGGAAGTTGGCTTTTCATTCATTTTTACTGCAGGTGGTTGACCTGTATAGCAAGCCTCAAGGGGTTACAGACCTTATGGTGTGTTGGTAGAGTGCAAACGCCATGGTTTTGGTTCAGATATGAATGGTAAAATTCTGACTTGGCTGCTTTCTGTTGTCTTTAACCACTGTAAGCCCACTTCTTGCCAAGAAAACAGGGCTAATAAAGTTTACTGAATGTTGAGAGGCTTAATCAGGACAACACATCTCAAGTACTAAGACATGTCCAGTATAGAGTAAATGTTAAAAATGTCCGTTTCCCACAGGAAATTGGAAGTGGCACCTGTATTCCAGACACGTATGGTTGAAACAGACAAGTAAGAAAATGAGAAGCATTAAAAGGTCATGGTTAGGAGTGTGAATTATGAATTCAAATCCGGGTAGGCAAGTTATTTAACCTCTCTGTGCTTCATTGTTCTTTATCTGTAAAATGGAATAACCCTAGTGGCCAATTGATACCGTTGTTATGAAGATTATATGAGCTCTTAGAACATTGCCGGGCTCCCTGTAAGCACACTGTGAGTACTGGTTATTTATGATTTTAATAATAATTATTATTATCATTTGCACAAGACCAAGTGAACACACCACACAAATCATGCCTCATGAAGCATATTTGAAAGACTCTGAGATGTTTTGTCCATAGGAGAGGCGCCTCACGGGAACTATGAGACCTCCCTTCCCCTTTTATTAAAGAGCTATCGAGTACAAAAAGGTTTTTGATTCACTGTGTTTGGCCCTCATGGATAAATCAACCTCAATGGATCACAACCGCAGGGGATTCATTTTGGCTCAATTTTAAGAAAAAAATGGAAACTGGCTGAGTTGCTCAGTGATGAAACAGGCTATGCTTGGGAGATGAAGTATCTGGTCACAAGAGGGGCTCCAGCAACACCTGGAAACACCTTTGGCAGGGTGGCCCCTACAGGCATCGAGTCAGGAATGGAAACAGCTGACCTTTACCAACCCTCCCAAGCCTGAGGCTTAATGATAATATGAGAAATAATAGGGCCTGGGCATTACATAAGCATTACAGCTATTAGTACTGGACTCTGAAAACTCTCTTTGAGTTCATCAAATTTGGTCCCTATTTTCTAACAGGCCAGAACTTACTGCTTTGTGCTTGCTAACCTCTCAGTCTGATCTTTCAAGAAAATAGCAAGAGATGCTGTTCATTTGAGATAAAAACCAGGCCTTTGGTGCACTGTTCCATTTTAATTCATGGCTTATTGGCAATCACTTTCCTGCTGGAAATTAATTAAGGCCTGTGTTCGACAGGGGCTCGTATTTGCTTTGAATCCTGTACCCTACTGTCAAAACTTTGAAATGATGAAAACATGTCTCCAATTTGGGGCTCGATGAGGCACATTCGAAGAGCCCCCTGTTGTTCTCAGCTATTCTTTTCTGAACAATGCGCTATAAATGTTCTTGGCAACAATGCACAGGGTGTATTTCAGCCACCTGGAAGTTCCTGCTGATTTTGCCAGGAAAAAAAAAAAGAAAGGTCTACCTAGAACTGGACATAAAAGGCCAATTTGAAGGGGGCGGGGGAACTTGTATTTTTCACTATTTGGAGATTTAAAAATTGCCCACTTCTGTGGTCCTTTTATGAAAGAAGTAATGGACTGTGTATAAGAAGGACAGTATAAAGCTAATGATTTATTACCCAAGAATTTCCCTTGTTTTTCTCCCAAACCCATTTTAAAATCTATATTCATCTTTGTGGCACTCTCCTAGCTTCCATCTGCTCAGGAGGGGAAGTATAGCTCTTCTGCCAGGGTCAGGAACTAGCAGTTCCCCTTGCCAGAAAGAAAAATGGGGCCCAGAGACAAAACATCTGAGATAAAATCATGGCCCTTGTTCTGAAACCCCAGATCTCTAAAAAGAGTAATTTAACAAAAGGGAAGTAGGAAACCTTTCCTCAGCTCAGAGGCTCTTCTCCTGTTTTCTGGAGCTGCTTGTGGGAGCAGACTTCTGTCCCAGAGACACACGCAGCACATCATGATGGCATCAATCCTGGGTTTATAGGAAAGGCCATTCCTTACCCCTCTTTGGTCTCTTAGTAGAGACCACCAACTCTCTTCAAGTACACCAAGCTTAGTGGTAGATTCCCTACTTCACAACACACTACTATAACCACTGTAATTTGTTGTAATTCTATTGGTCTGCGGACCTTTCAAATCTTACTATATACCAAGATCGTCTCCCACCATCTTCAGGGCTCTATCCCAATGGCCCAGATGCTATATTGATGCTATTAATACAGGTATTTGATAAGTGAAATTGTTCTTTGGAAGATAAAAAGGTCCTAGTTTTTACTCAAAAAAGAAGACAAATAATTTGCCTTCTGACACACGTTGTATATAGATAAGGAGGCCCATTAAGAAGTAAGTTAAAAAGTTAAAATTCGAAAGTGGTATCAGAGCACAAAACTAGCAACTTCTATCAACAGTAGTGATTAGAATTCTCCTTAATCGAAGCAGGAAAAAAGCTAGACAGTTACATTCTGAACACACAATAGGAGGATGTAATGCATTGTGTTATTAAACTTGTAACTGAAAGCTAAAGTTTTAAACAGCTAAAACACAACATTGACTCCTGATAAAATTAGATAAAGTATAATTAAAAGGCTAATTTTGACCCAACTGAGCCTGTTTTAATTGGACTCGTAGCCAATTTAAATTGGCCACATATCTGGGCCATAGTATCAAGTTGCCAGTCTTGAGTAACTATCATGACACCTGCAGACGCTCCAGTGAAAGAGGATAGCTCCCCAAATTAGGGTTTGCATGTGTTCCTCTAAAATAAATTAGTTTAGCTTAAGCATCTTCATTATTTTTTTTTTACAAGTTAACACTTGTTCATGGAATGTCTACACTAGCTAACGCACCAGGTAAGGGGTTGCACAGAATACAAAGAGAAGGGTCTAATTCTGCTATTAGCGGCCACTGCAGCAAGACAAAGAAGAACCCACACATAATGAAAACTCATCTGAAAACAATAAATGCTTACAGGTCACGTGTTTCCATTGGGCACTACGCACTCGCTGTTCAAAGTACATCAAATTTACTGATGCTTTCCCTCTTCCCAACAATTCTAAAATGTAGTTGCAAATACCAACTCCAATTTATATGTGAGACGATTGGGGCAAAAAAGGTGAAGTGATTTGGCCGAGGTCCTATAGCCAGCAAGTGATTTGATCCAGGCAATGTGCTCCCAAAGCCATATTCCTGATAGCCAAATCCCAACTCCTGGAGATGAGAAGCCCTGCCGATGTTCTAGAGTATTGCTATGCAATCTCACAGCACAGCTCCAATGATATCCTTACAACAAATCCTGCAAAGCAAATTTACTGACTCAAAGCAAGTGCACATTTTAACTTTCAGTAATACCTAGTGCCTAGATGTCGAGAGACTCTGGACTGGAAGGAAAAGGTGGGACAGAGTATTCCAGATGGTGGAAACAGCATGAGCAGCAGGACCACGGGGATGATGATCCAGCAGCAGCGGGAGATCTGTGTGTCTGTGTGTGGAGGATGGGACAGGATGCATCATGGCAAGTCTTGGTAGAGCCGTGGGTGGGGGTCCTCATACCAGTGTGCTGGCTGCCTTTTCCCTTAAAGAATTTAGATTCCTCTTGAATCCATGCAGTTGAACTCACTTGTACTAATGAAGCTTGGATTCATTATTTGATAGAAAAAGGAGAATATTACGGGTCTTTCTGAGCTCCCTAGTTCTCATTGAATTATCCTGAAAAGCTTTTATAATGGAAAGCAAATGACTTGACTATTAAATGTGAGGTACCAAACTCAGCATTTTGAAAGGGGCCTGTTTTCTTTGAACTGCAAAAAAGTTTTACTATCAATAATGCTGCCCATGGAATGGAAAAAGACACTGCCTGGTGTGCCACTAGCAGGGTGTACGTGGCCTTAGGTTACATTCCTAGAAGGAGAGTTGAATTTCCAGGGAGAGTTGAATTTCTCCAGCAACTTTTGACTAGTTCCTGTGGTGCCAGGCAGGCGTTTAACAAGCAGACACAGGCAGGGAAGGCTCCTGTGTGTACAATGTTGTATTACTGATGCTGGCCCCCAACTCTGGCCCAGGAAGAAGGTACATCACAACCACAGCCTTAGGAACCGGGGCATCGCTCAAAAGGCTTATGGATGAGCCAATTCATTGACCTGAAGTCCTTATCTCTACCTGCATATGTGAACAGCACCCTAGTCTGGAACACTCTGAGACCTCGACCGCTGATTGCTTCCTGTTACACAATCCACATTTATCAAGCACTTACAATGAACCAGGCATTATGGTAGGCTCTGTGAATGAATAAACAAAAGAGAACTCCTTTCTCTTTACTCTCACAGGGATAACATATTTGGGTAGCAAATAGGTATTAAAAAATAACCACTTCCAAACATATGGCTACAAAGCCATAGAAAGGGTGCTGGAAGAGAGTAAATGGGGGAGGTGAGACTCTAATTTGGGGGAAGGGGCCTCTCTGACTTAGTACGGTAGACTGATTGATATAATGGCCCCAATTCATCATCCCCCCTCTATCCATGCCCCTCACCATGGAATTTGCAGATCTCTACTAAGGAGACAAAGCATTAATACTCTGTCCCTTGGTCCCAAATTCAGAAATGTGATTTGCTTCGGCCAGTAGAATATTAGGAGATGTGACATACCAGACCATGGAGAAAAACACTTGGTATCTCTACTTGTGTTCTTGCACCTCTGCCATTTGCCATGATATGAGTCTCCAGCCAGTCCACTGGAACATGAGACATGGAGCAGAACTGAGTCGTCCTGGTCTTCCTAGCTCAAGCTATCTTAGATGAGCCCACAGATTGTTGAGCACCACATATGTGAGTGAGCTTGGCCAAGACCGGCAGGAGTTGTCAACGTGAACCCCACACCTTAAATTTGTGAACTACAAATGTCTACTGTTGAATTGTATGCCAATGAGGTTTTATGATTGTTACACAGCATTACTGCAACAAGAGATAACTGATATATAAGGTGACATTAAAGCTGAGCCCTGACAAAGAAGAATCCAAGGATAGCCAGGAAAGCCCTTGCACCACAAGAGAAAATGAAAATAGAAGTGGGTGAATTCCAGATACATATTGGATGTGAAGTCAATAGGACATTGTGATAGATTAGATAGCAAGAGATGGGGGAGGGGTATATAAGAGGTACTCAAGGATGACCTGTATGCATCCGCCTTGGGCAACCAAATAGATAGCTATGGGATGATGGGAAAGGAAGGATGAAGGAGGAACAGCTTGGAGAGTGCATAAAACGGAGTTCAGTTACAGAGGAAGAAGAAGGCTACATGAACGGCATGTAAGTCCAATGTCAGATGGAGTCGAAAGGGGCATATGGAGGAATGGCAATATGAATTTGGAAGTGGTCAACAGATACATTTCCATCCATGAAATTGAATGGCATGAACTTAAGCAAGAAAGTTGACTCAGAATGGAAGACAGCCTGAGCCTAAAGGGTATGTGTGTGTGGTGTTTACTTGTATGCTGAGGAACATGATAAAATGAAGTTGTGTTATGACTTCATCAGAAACAAAAACAAACAAAAAACCCAAAACACAATTTGAAGGCCTAGTTATTGGGTTGCTTGGGTCCTAAGCCTTTATATGTTGGTCAGGGTAATGGGTAGAATAGTCTAAGAAAAGGAGGATAGTTTTTTAAAAAAGTCAAAATTGACGTCCATTAGAGACATGGACACACTCTTGAAAGGAGAGAGATCTAGAAAGCAGCAGTGGTGGGGTGCAAAATGGAACACCGCCTGCTGCAGGAGTGGAACTTAGCCTGAAGAAGATTTTAAGAAGTTTCACAGTCTCCTTCTTGTTACTTCTTCAGTAAAAAACAAATGAATAAATATTCTCTCTCTCTAATGAAGCATGTTTACAGTTAGAGTGGCACTTTAGATATCTTTTTCTATTAGCGTAAAACAAGCTCTTGTTTGGTTGTTGTCAATGCTCTACTGCATTTAAATTCCCTTGTGTTGTGTAATAACAGCAGAGATCTGTACACAAAAACGTGATGAATAAATACTTCTGAAGTTAAAGCATAGACGGTTTTCACATGTAATTATTTATTTGAGCAAAAAACACATAAAAACAAAAGCAAAACAAGATGCAAATATTCAGAGGAAGAAAGAATCAGTACTTGACACTGGTTCATTGCACGTGAGAGAAAAAAGAGCTCAGATTCCACACTTCTAAACAGAACTCTTTGTTCAGTCAGTAAATAAAACCTTTTTCAGGACCTTTACTTTAGAGGATGTGAAAATAAACATGAGAAATACGGCCTAGGTAATATTTCTTTCAATAACGAATGAGGAACAGAATACAAAATGTGTTGGTTTTTCCCTCAGCCCCTGTGAGTCGCAAGGGTCTGCAAAGGAGAATGTGCATTTTGTCAGTGAGTCTTCTGGGTTTTAAGCTTTATGATCTTGATTCAAATTCTTGCTTCATTTTATTAGAGAGAACAGACCCTTGGTGGGATCGTGATTTAAAATGGTCAATGAGAAGCATGTGAGCCTGCAAAATCATGCAGGAAAGCTTCTAGTACCAAAACTGAAGAGAAAGCTACAAAGCTGGTCAGACAGCAAATGAACAATGAGGTTTTGGATTGAAGGGGGCCCCTCCGGGGTGCGGTCATAGAATACCAGCAGAATGCACTGAAATTAATAGCTCTGGACTGAATAGGCTGCCACGAACCTTCCTGAAAAATGCCTTGCTTTTATTTCTAACAGCGGTGTCTATACCTCACCTTTTAAAATCCTTCACAGTGGCTGTGAATTAATGATCCCCCCAGCCCCAGAATCCCAAGAAAGCTTTTTCATGCCAATCAATAGCATCCACTCTCAGCTATCCCTCAGTGGTTATAATTATTATTCCTGACATTAAATTGCCCTTTCCCATTTTCTCCCACTCCCCTTTGGAACTTTCATCAATAAACAATTAAAGAGAACATATCATTTAGTGACTTTTTCCTATACTACTTTGGTATAGACTATTTTGGACACCAATGTACTCAACTAATCTCTAGATATTAAACATTATTACCAGAAACATGACTCATCACCTTTACTGAATTTAAATTTATCTTTCCTGCAGATAGGGGGAAAGGCTGATAGTCTGCAAAATAAGGGGAAAAAACCTCAGGTGATGTGCATACCAGGGTCATGTAATTCTTTATTTTATAGATGATAAATAGATAAACAGATAGATAAACAGGTAGGTCAATATGCGCACATATAGTGTGTATAAGTGTATAAACTCATGTTACCTAAGTTTTTCAAAAAAATCTTATATACTATACACTCACATAGTATAGCCTGCATATGAGAAGAGGTTAATTTATGTCCAAAAATGAACTTTTCATCTCTCTCATCTTCTAATATAAATCAAACCTGTCCAACTCACAGACCATGGGCTCCACACGGCCCAGGATGGCTTTGAATGTGGCACAATACAAATTCGTAAACTTTCTTAAAACATTATGAAATTATGTACAGACCTTTTTTTTCTTTTTTCTTTTTCTTTTTTTTATTTTTTTTTTTTAGCTCATCAGCTATCAGTAGTGTTAGTGTATTTTATGTGTGGCCCAAGACAATTCTTCTCCCACTGTGGCCCAGGGAGGCCAAAAGGTTGGGTACCCCTGATATAAATGGTTCTACTCACAAGCACAATTGATGCATTCAATATAAATAATGGCTGGATGAAGCTACGAAATGTGCAAAGCTACAATCTTGTGCATTTTTATAACCTTTCTGTGTACCTATCACACACTTTATGATGAATTCCCAGTTACTCCAGAAATCTTGATGGGCTGGTGGGAGAGCTGAATCAGTAAAGGCTGAACCCACCTTAGCTGACTTAACAGAACACCCAGAGGAAGGAACACAAAACAAGGAGGCATAATTTACAAAACAATTACATGCACCTGTCCCCTCCTTTCCTCCCTGTTTTCCTCGCAACCCCAAGACAATTGTTTACAACTACAAAGTTAATGAGAAATGGGACCTGAAATAAATTTTCTAGGCCAATAAATCTGTGTTATTACTTCAGCTGGACGAGATGGAGAGAACTCCCAGTTCTTGGTGAGCACACACTTGTTCGTCTTCTCCACTGTCATGCAGGTTTAAGTGGGGCAAGACAGATGGAAATGAGGACGTTCACAATCCATATGATTCCCTGCACAACACCGGAGGGCTATGGGAAACAACTCCAGATAATTTTGCAGGATAGATGGATACACTCTACACACACACACACACACACACACACACACACTTTAAGATATGACATGGAGCTAAATAAACTTACATGTTTCTCATGTCGAGTTACAGCAAGGCTTAACTGGTGTAATTAGATTGACATTACTTAACGGCTAGTTACTCACAGAACACCACCTATTTGTTTTTAAAATGTAGTATTGTTCTGACAGCTGGACTTAACATGAAAATAACTGTAGTAATTATCTCAGCATAGATGTCAATTCCCTTATTAGTACTTGGTTGAGGCAAACTCAATCAATAAACTGAGTCAAAATGGCTTAGTGATCTTTTCCCTATTAAAGAAAAGTTTATTCATTGTCTTATTAAATTGAACACTATTAAACCAAATGTAAAAAGACATTCTTCCTTATTTTATGTGTATCCTCAGAATATTTACCTAAAAAGCCAATATATGAAAAATAATTGATTTTATTTATCTTTTCACCAGTAGCCAAATGATAGCTAATGTTTTTAGTTCAAAAATGTAATTGAAAAATCAGTGGCTTCAACAGATTGATTGATTTATTTAGATTATTTTTGGTCAGCAAACATATATTTGGTGCATAAGACATTCCAGAAATTCAATCTTTTTTTAAAAGTAGGATATAAACATGATTAAAGTAAGGTCTTTGCCCTGGGTCTCATAATGATCAGGAAGCATGCAGATAAACTCATATTTGCAATACGAGTGAAAAATACAAAAATGACTGAATATTGAGATAAAGAAAGGCTTAATAAGAAAAAATTCTCTTCTATTATATTACAAGTATAATGGTACACTACATTATACATCTGTGTATATTATAAATCACCATAATAAAATAAACACCCATTTACATAGCTCTCTAATTTAAAACAGAAATTTATCAATATCATCACCTTGGGCCTATACTCCAGTGTAGGAATCATATTTATTTACTTATTCTCCAATGGATGGTCATTTAGATTTCTCCCTCCTACATTATTTTAATCCCATATGAACATGCACTGCCATCCATTTTCTAGTAGAGTTATTTTGGTGTACCAGTACTAAATTTGGGCTAGGGTGTATCCCTAAAAGTAGACTGTTCTGAATTGCAGGGAATGTAATGTTTAATTACACAAAATAATGTGAAATTATTTCCAAATGGAAATGCCAATTCACTCTTTCAATTACCAGGCTACAAACACTCTTGATAATAATGCTCACTATCCTCAACCTGCAGAGTCTGACTTTAATTTTCACCAATCTATTGAGTATATTATACGACATTGCACTGTAATATCTGCATTTCCCTGAGTAATGATGAACGTTAGAGTGTGTGTGGGTATTAGTCTGACCAAGGACTAAGGGTGGAAGAAACTCTAATTCATTGTAAGGAGGCAGGAAGAAGATGTTATCTTTGGTAAACTGGGATACCTTGTCATTTCCCTGCACTGTGATATGTTCATAAAAATTTTTTTCTAAATATATAATTTAGGTCATTCTCTAAGGAAGCTTTCAATTTCACTAAGAAAATGACTTCTGCAAGGAAAATGTTTGGAATGAAATATTCTTATTGTCCCTGGGACACAGTGGGTACTCTATAAATCTTTCTTGAATGAATAATTGCACAAGGTATCCTAAGATGAGTAACTCAAATGACATATATTTCAGGCACCTCATGCCCCAAAATGAAAATAATCTTTTCTATCCCAAACTTCCTCTTTTTTTAGTCTCCCCTTACTCGGAAGTGACATTTGTCCCCACCTACATTCTTGGAATGGAAAACTAAGCCACCCTTGACTCTTTCATGCCTTCATTCATTAGCAACAGAGTCCTGCCAGTTTTACTTAGTCAATGTTTCTACAGCTCAATGATGCTCAAAGTGTGGTCCACAGATCCTGGGTTTCTCTAAGACCCTTCCAGGGTTTACTAAGGTCAAAGTGATTTCATAATTATACTAAGAAGTTATTCCTTTTTTCACTATGCTGACATTTGTACTTCATACAAAAACAATGGTGGATAGAATTGCTGGTACCTTCACATAAATCAAGATGATGACACCAAACTTCTAGTATAACAGAAGGCACTGGATTCTTCATTCTCACATACCCACTGGCAAAAAAAAAAATACACTTAAGAATGTTCTTTTTGAAGCAGTAAAAAAATATTAATGGGAATTAGGTAGAAATATTACTGAAGCACTTATGAAATCATGGAGTTTTGAACTAAGGTATAAAAGTCATTCTTTTCATCTAACAGCAATTTTACTTGAAAGAAAGACTGACAGGCAAACTAGGCTTATTCAGGATTGGGTAAATGACATATATCATCTCAAAAATGAATGAAGTGAGCCTGTCACTTCAAGGTAAATATCTGACAGTACTTGGTGGTAATGATAAAATGGAGGGTCTCAAGTGAAAATCAGAATTTTGGAAAACTTGTATCCACCATCACGAGCTTGAGTGCTGCTCAACACTTAGAGACTTTTCTGTTGAAATCAGTGGGAACATTTAACAAATGCGGCCACATGCGATGTTGCTTTATGCTAAGACCAAATAACAGGTCTTTCAAACTAGATCATCAACCAACAGATGACATTTCAATGTGCAATATTCTTTCCCACAGTGGGTACTGATAGTCCTTCTCCATCAAATATTTATTGAGCACTTACTTTTGTGATAACACATAGACAAAATCCCAGACATGGTCTTAAGAGTTGTGCAAATATTAATTAATTTAGTGCTTATAATAACGTTATGAGGAGAGTAGATTAATAACCTCGTTTTGCAGTTGAGGAAACGGAGCCACAGCAAAGTTGAATAACTTGATGTCACAAGCTTGTGGAAACAAGCCCTCTTTACAACTATTCATCATGGTTGCATAACACAGGACAATATTGATATAGTTGAATCTCTCCATACATGCTTTAAATTAGCCCAGATTCTAGAAAATAAGAATATCTGGCAATCAGAGCACTCTTACTCAGTGCTAGGCACCCTTCAGAGAACAACATGGGAATGAATCCTCGCACTGATCTTATAAGGTAGGTATAGATTATGTGTACTTTTTACAGATGAGAAAACTGAGGTTCAAATACTTTATGTAATTTGTCAGTGTCAGATATCTAAGAAGAATCTGGGAGTCCAACTCAGGCCTTCTGCATCTTGAGATCCTTTTCTTAACTGTTAAGCTATACTTCCTCATGAAGTTCAACTATGCTTGAGTTCACATTCTCAAGGTAACAAATAAACCAGTTATCAGGCATTAAGATTACAGAAGCTTGATGTAAAAATTGCAAGGAAGCAACTTTGCAGGCAAGCAAAAAGTTTCTAATGCATTCACCCAATCCCCAGTAATCCCTGGGAATTTGATGGCTACCTTAAAGGCTGCTGATTTGAAAGCCCAAACATCTGTCTAGACTTCCTTTTTGTTCCTTTCTTCAGTCAAGCTCCATTGTTCTAGAACTTCAGCATCCTTAGACTTACCACAGAGAGTTGTACACATAAAATCACACAGAAGTACTTTGAAATGTTTGAAGGCATTTTAAGGGTATTAATAATTTTGACTCTGTGACATTTTTTCCCTTTTGTACCGGGTTTATAACCTATCCGCTGTAACAAAACCAGGGCAACACTTACTTTTTAATAACCCAGAGAGAACACAGATAAACCCCCTAATATGTATTGAAAAATATTTGTAAAGCCATCTGGGGTGGGAGCAGAGAGGCAAAAAAGGATTAACCTAGGAGTCAAAATTAATAGATACATTTCGTCAATCTTACTATTTCATGAGAATGTCACATGATAACTTCTCAATGCTTCAACTGCCACAGCTGTAAAATGGGGATAAAACAGTACCTACCTCACGGCGAAGTTATGAATACTAAGTGAGATTAATTTGCCAAATGCTCAGGATATTATCTGGCATATGGTAAACACTATGGTTTGTTAATTAATATAAAATGAAAATGTGTCATTGAGTTCCATCCACACAGACATAGATATGCATTTCCAAATATCAAAGAGTAAATCAGAGCTTGGTCTTGAGATTGTTCTCCTGGTCTACCATGTCTATAAAGTCATGTGACTCCTAAGGAAATGGTTTAGAGTTTATAGGTTAGTAACTAGTTGCTCCTGGGCCCCTAAGAGTGGCTTCACAGTTGGGAAAACAGAAGTACAGAAGGAAGTCTTTCTGGAAGCTTGAGCCTGGAGTCAGTGACCACACTGTCTTTGTTTTGTTTCCCTTCCCACAGGCAGAAAGAAGACAACCAGGTGAGCAAAGAGCAGGTGGATTGGGAGGTGGCCAGATGGCGTACGTGGTGCCAGTCAGAAGACCTAGGTAATGACATCATCGAGACAGCAGATCTTGGGAAGGAGCCAAATTTAGTTCCGATTGGCCTGGAATGTACTTTGTCATCCCTCCTTCCCATCTGACAGGGCTAAACATAAATGTCTCATTTGCAAGATGAGTTGTTAAACCCATTAAAATTACTGCAACACAGGGGCTTCTATTCAATTTTCAGTTCTGCTGGGCGTTGTTTTTTATATTTTTTTAAATTGCTATTTAGGGTTCACTCTAAGCCACATCACTATGATGGGCATTCTAAATGAAATGATAAACAAAATCCCAAAGTACCTTATAGTTTGCATATTCACAGAAACAGTTTTAGCTGCATTTGTATTCTTCTAAATTGGGCACAGTATTATATTATAAAATATGAGATGGATGACTGTCTTTCCTCCAAGTCAGTGGCATAAGGTAGTCTAGATTATGAGTTCCATGCAAGGTTAGGCACAAGAGGCTGGGAACTGGCGGAAGTCACTGGTGCACAAAAGATTCAAAGCAAAACAATTTACATATGGACATAGTTACAGGTGCTGCAGGTGCCCTGCCCAAACCCCCTTGGCAGTGACCATACTCATGGGGCCCAACCCTAGAGAGCCAAGACAAATACTTCCACTTCTCTGATTGAGGGTTTTCTCTGGCTGTCATGCCTTCACCCAGAAGAGTTGGGGTTTAATGCTCTTTCTCCTAAGGAGCAGCCCTCTACCCATGACTGCTGGGAGTGGTAAATAAATACCCCAGTTGGCTTGTACCTTGGTTGGAATTACCAACAAGTGTGCGATCTACACGGTCTTCCAGAAAACCCCACAGAAGTGGTGCCTACCTTGATAATGCACCACTGGTGATACTGACTCTTTCCCTGCCTCACTTCCTACTCCTTGAAGGGTTTTCTGGCACTGCCTTCCAAAGAACTACTAGTACAGAAATCCTCTCAGACTCTTTTCCTGAGACAACTCAAACCAAGACAGAGTAATCCAAGGTGCTGTATTGTGATTTGGAGTCAGTTTTCCTCCTTCCTATCAGGACCTCAACAGCAAAATCAATTTCTGGGAGAAGAGGGGGGGAAGCTAAATATAAGGTGATGGAAAGAGAACTCACACTGGGTGGTGAACTTATACAACAAGTTGACAATGCACTGTAGAATTGTATGCCTGAGACCTACGTAATCCTTGCTAACAGATGTCACCCCAATAAGTCTAACAATAAAAAATGAATTTAAAACAATCAATTTCTATTTGCTTACCAAGTAAAAGGCAAGTCTCAACTTTTCGTAACTTGTGATACAGGTGCCTTCCGACAGCTTTCAGGAAGCCTACCATACCATTTTAGAGAACACAGGATAAATTAATGAGACCCAAGGAAGCCAAGAAATCAATTACAATGAATTAGGTTATAAATCTCTAGTTACCTGTCATTTTACATGTTAAAATATCACAAAAGATAAATCAAATGACCTTTGAAAAATTATAACTGCTGTCATTCACTTCTATTAGGCACTGGAACTCTCTCTTCAAAGTAGCTACTTTGAAGCAGTTGGGAAACACTGTCAGAACACAGCAGCCTAGGAAGTCATGGGAGCCTAGAAGACAAACTGATGGTAGAACAATCTCTCTCAGAACTAGAACACTCACACTCAATGACTCGCTGAGTGTCCTAGGGTCGTATCAAGGCTTTATGCATCTTGAGATTGATCACAGTGAGGCACTGTTTTTGTTCACGGGCCCAGTAAACCCCATTTATTATATATAATAACTTCACCTTTCAGCGGAGACCTTCCTTCACAAATTTAAATTGACATATTTGAGAGCCAGGCTGCCTGGGTTCAAATCCTGCTTCCAACTCTAACCAGCTGTGCAATTTTAAGCAAATAACTTAACTTCTCTGTGCTTCACTTTCCTCCTCTATAAAATGCAAATAATAGAATGAGGACCAGTGAGTGAATCCCTTGATACGCATGCTCTGGAGACCAGCACATCACATTCCTGGTTGGGGCTGGTTGGGTATAAATGAGATTCCTCAGGTTGTAGGTCAGACCCCCTCCACCAGAGTCAGCATTTTAACAAGATCCACAGTGATCTGTGTGCACATTACAGTCTGAGAAGCAGTGACTTCACACACGTCAAGGACTTAAAGCAGAGCTTGATGGGCTAAAAGTGTTCAAACACTCAGTCAATTTTAGTTATTCTCAACTAATGAGACATTGTCCCAGAAAAGTCTTTAATGATCTCCAAGAATCTGGTACAGACTTCTAAAATACCATTCCTTCATGGCTCAAGGCACAGTCAGACTTCTACATACGATTTCGTAGTTACTTGATTCATGTCTTTCTCACAGAATTAAGGTGGTGCCACAGATCCAATTTCCCAGAAGCAGACCCTTCAGGGGAAGGTACATAAGCCAGTGATTTATTAACAGTGCTCAAAGGAGAAACAGACGGTGGAGGGCAGGAATCAACAGGAAAGGGAAGAGAAAGCCAAGCAAGTTACGATGTTAAGCAGAGCGCTGGTCCTGCAGGGAACTCTGGAGCATAAATTAGATCTGTGTTTCCAGCCTTGAGGAATGAGAGCTGTGCATTCATAACCACACCCCATTCAATCATGGTTGAAGACCTCCCCATGAGGAAACTTCCAGATACTCCTGAACCAGGTACAGCAGACCAAGGGCCGTCTTCTGAGAAAGGGAGCAGGTGTTAGGAGTGCAGCATGCAGAAGCTGGGAGCAGGGAACCCAGGACCAAGAAGTCAGGATCTGAGATGATCTGGACAGGGCACTGACAGTGTCCACTACCAGTGGGCACTACAGAGATGTCTGATGGTCCCATCCTACTTCACCCACCCTCACTCATTTACTCACACATTCAACAAAGTATGTCCTGAGTACCTACTATGTGGCAGGCACTGTTTTAGAAACTGGTGCTACAACACTGAAGAGATATGGGGCTTATGACATCTCATGGAGAAGAGACAGATAATAAGCAGTAAACATATATCAGATATTTGCAGCGAGTGGTAAGTGCTATGATTATAAAACAAAGTACTAGAGAGAGTAATAGAGTAATGGGGAGAATGGCTGCTGGGGGCAGAGAGAGGCAGTTCAAATTGGTAATTGGAGTTGATACATCAGTGCCCCACTCAAATCCTCTTCCCGGAGCTGCTATTCCCATCCCACAGAGGCTGCAGGTGCAAGCGTACAGCTCCCACCTGCACTCTTCTTGGAAGAATTGACCATGGCTGAGAAATACGTTGGCCAGGGGCTGAGGGTGGGGTGGTGGTCTTTGGAAGATTATGCATCCAGCACTGGTAACTAACAATTGGCTGGAGTACAATGTGGTGTCAGTCACGCTCTAGAGCTCCCTCTGGGACCAGGCTCAGCTGAGACCTCTCCCGCTCTGTCGTTACCCACCTTCCAGCCCTACTCAATTCCCATTCCCTTACTCTATTTCTCCTGAGAGCATTCCTTCACTAAAGCACTTGCACGGGAACCCCCATCTCTGATTCTACTTCTAGAAAACCAGAAATAAGATAGTAGCTACCCTCTCCAGAATTTTCTTTGCCTGCCAGCCTCCCAGGGCCAGAGTTCCAGCTCTCTAAATGAATAGCCACTTCTCATTTCCTTCTAGCCTCCAGGCCCCTTCAGGAGAGGAACCAGATAGTCAAGGGCCCCATTTCAGTTTGCATCAGCCTGCTGATGGTCAGTGCAAGTTTGGAGGATGGACCTAAAACATAGATGTCAAGGTCTTTCAAGAATTCCCTGTGTCCTGACAATGAGCCTGAGTAACACACCAGTGACAGTAACACACCTAAAAGAGAGAAATCCTCTAGTTGATAGTGCACTTAATAAGCTGCTACCAACTACACGAATTAAAATGGCCAAATCCAACACATACCTTCATCATCTTCTCCATGAAAAGATCTACAATCTTTCTTAAGGGTCACATCAATAAAAGCCACCTGAACTCTCAAGGTACAGGTTTTCAAATGCCACTGTACCTTAGGTTTCTGAAGCAGCAATGACACAAAGATTGTAATTCCTTGAGCAATTACTAGTCTGCGTAGGTGATGTTGAAGTGATGAACAAGCCAAGAGGGTCCGTGCTGATTCTTTGTACATCGATCAAGCAAATGCTATGATTCTGTTGGCTTAATTATTATACCTTGTAGACATGAATGCAGGGAACAAGCTTGCCTTGTCGGCAGCCTCCCAGGGGACCAGTACTGAGTAATTGCTTTCCCTCTTTGTAGGAATCATCGACATGGCACCATCTGGCTCTCTGTCCCTCCCCCACATGCCCAACAAGGCTCCCGGGGACAGAATGAAGTATTTTGGGTGGTAGTTTTCATCAATAAGCTGGTGATATCTTATCTCCTTCTTTATTATAATCTCAAATTTTACATTAAATATTCCTGACACTTGAAACACTGTGCTAAATATATACAAGTGTATAGATTTATATTCATGTAGTATATCAAACATTTACTTCACATATAACAGTATATCATATATAATACCATATAGCCGTAATATATTATACAAGGATATATGTACATAAGAATACATTTATTTTAAATATATATGTGTGTGTGTGTGTGTACACACACACACACACACACACACACACACAGAGGTGTAGAGGTGTGATGTCTTGGGGTATACAGTAAAAAAAGCCACACATGAACAGGTAAGAAATACTTTAAAAACAGCACTGCAAAATATTGGCTGGTGATTTCTGAAAAACATACATTTGTTCAAATTTCATCTATCACAAAAATTCAAAATAAATTCCTATTGGAATAAAAAAGGTAAATTTTAAAATAAGAGATGAAAAATATGACTCTGAGTATCAGCTTTATAGATGACTTGGGGTTTTTTCCTAATACATAAAATGAATGGAAGAAGTATTTAAAAAAATCTCTCTGATATTTTCAACAGTAGAAGATTTTTCACCTTTTCCAAGCCAAAACCATCACAAATGAGTATAGATAGTTATAAGGAAAAAAGATAACTAGGAATGTAGTTTATTACAAATATAACAGATGCAAGGGTAATGGCCTTATTATAAAGAGAGACTCTCCTAAATATAAAGAACTCCGGCAAATGAATCTCTGGGATTTCACTGAAGAAAATTACTTAGAAATATTCCAGAACTCTAACATAAAATAAGCACTCAACAGCTATTTGTTCAATAATTAACAATTAATTGAACAAGGGGAAACGGGCAAAGAGCACACACATGCAATTCACCCAGAAGGAAATGCCCAGAATTCATACATTGGATACCATGGTGCCCTGCCCGAACCTCACCCTCCAGCTTCTGAGAGCACTGTGTGCAAACAGACCATAGATGTCCCTACTGACAACTGCCTTTATCCAAATGGGAGCCACCTCATTTGGCAAACTTCAGTCCTATTCTGGGCCAACCTCGGCAAACGAGTGACTGTCATAGGTAGGAGGGGACGAAACAAGAGGAAGTAGAAAAATAATGTATGCTACTTCCATGGACTGGGAGGAAATCCTAAAATAATTTTTCCAGAGTACCAAATAATATGACAATATGATCATTATATATAATGGGGATAAGAACGGTATAGATTGTCTAAGTCAATGGCATTAATATGAACTTGGCACTTACATAAAAGATAGCAGCCTGAGAAAACACACCTTAGCATCTTCCGTTACGTCTCTCAGATCCATTCTGAAACGGTTGACTACTACAATGGAGGGAATAGTATCTCGGCTCTAAAACAGTATCAAAAGCATTCCACATCAACCTTCTGCTACATATTAATGAGTAGGGAAACTGTTTGGAGGGAAACAGCACCAGTTACCCTGCACACCTCCCTCCAGAGAAATAACAGCATGACTGGAGGCAATCTTTCTAGGATCCCAGGAACCCTTCCCCGACAGTTGGGAGGGACAGGTGAGGAGGCTGTGGGAGTAGCCTGTCCCAGTGCAGAGGCCCCAGTCTTACGAAGCAGCTACCCATGCAAACTTTCCATCTTCCAGAGTGTATTTCAGTGATGTAGCTGGGAGAAGAAGGTCTTGCATGGTCATACTGCTTACCTGGTAAGGTGGCCAGGTTCAAAAAGGAAGTTAAATACAGAAAACTGCCATGCCCTTTGAGCACCTGTACCACTGAAATAGCAACATAAATACACTAACATAATATCCAAGGAAGGAATCCTAAAAAAAAACTTTTTTTCAAATACAAGGACGTGAAAAGATCCAAGGATCCAACCATCATTATTTTGTGGTTATGGGCAAATGTCAGGTCTACATCATGGATTGTTCTTAGTTCAAGGATAAATAAATATTTAAAGGAATTTAAAAGTTTTAGAAGCTTGAGCCCTAGAGATACCACACTGTATAGATATATAAAAAAAGAAAAACAAAAATGAGGAGGAAGAGCATATATTTACAGAAATTTTTATTAGAGCAAACACAACTGAAGCACCTGCTTTATAGGATCAATAAAATTCCTTGAAACCAGAACTATAAAAACAGTAAGAAGATGAAGCCAGAGAATAAGCTAAAACAGGAGCTAAGGCAGAGACAGAAGAAAACAAACCAAAACACAAAAATAGAGCTGAATAGACTAAAAAGACAATGTCAAGGAAGAAAAATTATGTATTAAAGTTAAAATCTATTAGAAATAGGGCATATGATTTTGTCAGAGCAAAAAAATCAAACCACTGGTACACAAACAAATCTTTGAAACACTCCAAAAATAAAGAGAAAAAAAGAGATAAAAACAATGAAAAAGAACCTGAATTATATAGAAAGTAAATCCAAATACTGAAACCATGCTCTTGAGGATGAGGCCAGACAGACCCAGAAGAAATAAGAATTCAGGACAGACTGGATGGAAACATTTCCAAATCTGTCTATCTAACATAAGTCTTGAGATCCCAGGCAAAAATTACAAAACATTATTAATGTCCACACATATTATAATGAGCTGATTCTTTTAAAAAAGTATTTCAAAAGGAGAAAATAGATATTTAGCCTTAGAATTTTCAGGAAAATAAAACAAAAAGCAACAATCTCTTCCAAAGAAATAAAAACCAGGCTACCCTCACATGCCAGAAGATAAAGAAAGAAGGTCTACCTGCAAGTATACTCTAGTCGAACAGTGTCCAACCTTTTGGCTTCCACATTGGAAGAAGAATTGTCTGGGGCCACACATAAAATACACTCACACTAACGAAAGTTGATGAGCAAAAACAATCTCATTGTGTTTTAAGAATTTGTGTTGGGCTGCAGGTTGGACATGCCTGCTCCAGTCAATCAAGATACAACTAAAAATGAAAGCTTCTAAAATGTGGGGAGGTCCTGAATAAAAGAAGAAAAACTAGCAGTATAGTAAAATGTGGTAATGAAGCTATTCACTCTTTTAATCTCTCATCAAGTGAAAATTTATTGATTGCTTCCTACATCTGAATAAAATAGTTGTAAATATAGTAACAGAACAAATGTCCAAGAACACCGAAGATTTATTGAAACAGAAGACTAGCTCCAAACTGGGAAAAATATTTTAATATATTTAAAGACAAATTTTAATATCCTTATCATAGAAATAGTTTTCATAAATTAGTAAGTAGGAAAAGAGATAAAGGTAATATAAAGGAAATTTAAACTAGATGTACAAATTACCAAAAAATTTTTTGAAAGCTTCAATGTTGTTCACTATCAAGGATACTGAAATTAAAACAATAAGAGACCAATTGTTAACTATCAAATGGGTAATCATGTTAAAATTTATACTATTTAAAGAATGGGAAAAGTTTGATGAAATGGGTACTCTTAGACATAAACTACAGGAGCATAACTTTGTACTACCTTTCAGAAATTATTATTAATAATTACTTTAAATTCATTGTTTTTCTACATTAAGGATCTTAAAGAACCACAAAACTATTTATAAACACTGATGTCTTTAGATAAACAAGTCTAAATATTCAAAAGTAAGAATTCAGTTAAATATTTATAATACATACATAATATATAATACTGTACAGTCATTAAATCATGTTTTGAGGATGTTAAATGTTGGAAGAAATATTCCAGGTATATTACATTATTACAAAAATAGTATATTATGACATATAATGTAATTCTGTTAAAATAATGAAAAGAAATATGGCAGCAGTTAAAAATGAGATTATCTTTAGGTGTTGAATTTATCAGTGATAACTCATTTCCTTCTTTTCACCTTTATGTATTGTGGCAAAGATTGCCAGGTTTGCCCCCATATTTTGTTTTCCTTTCTTCCTATAGTATCACTAATTATACCTGACCATATGAC
Source organism: Lyroderma lyra (assembly GCA_004026885.1). Taxonomy (NCBI): domain Eukaryota; kingdom Metazoa; phylum Chordata; class Mammalia; order Chiroptera; family Megadermatidae; genus Lyroderma; species Lyroderma lyra. Next base: position 221,069 of record PVJL010000718.1, on the reverse strand, counting down.
TATCTGGAATAAGACTAAAATTTCTAGTCTCCCTTGTGCAACTAAGCACAGACTAATGAAATTGAAATGGAAGTGTTATATAAGACTTCTGGGAGTGTCCAGAATATTCTTTATGTTGTTCTACTTCTTGTTGGAAGGTGAGCAGGAAGGCTGGCATTGAAGCAAAGCAACCATGTTAGTTCATGAAGTGAAAGCAAAGTTTGAAGATGACAGCATAATTACATGGAAGCAATAGGTCCTCAACATCATGGAGCATCCCATCAGCTCTCAACTGCTTATTCCAGAGCAATATAGCATAGAAATAAACTCTAATCATAAGACGCTTGGATCTCTGTTATAGCACATAGACTTACATAATATCTAATATGAACACTTTCCAAAATTGTTAGCATGATCTCTTATTAATTTTATTGGAGAAAACAGTATTAAAAAGAAAACAAAAGTAGTGGTTTAAATGATAGCACTTGGGACAAGACCCAACTTGTAGGCATATAGTCAAAAAACAAAACAAACTACAACCCTTTTGATTGTTTTTCCTCATTTTGCTTGTTTATTTTTGAAACAAGTGAATTTGAGGCAATAAAATCTATTTCCATCCTGTCTCCATATTGTTGTTGAAATTTTCTCTGCTGGATATTGCACAAATAAAGATTATTTCATTCTTGACCAAAAATCTGAACAAAGAGTTGATTTACAACAGCTTCCTTCTAAAGATGTAGAGGAATAGGGAATATTGGTTACATTCCTTCGTTGCCTCCAAATGCAAATTTAAGACATCAGATGAATTAAGAGCGAATAGCAAAGGAACTATCTTTTACTCAACACGGCAGTCTGGGTATAGAAAACCTTGTCCCTCACTGAGGCACTAAAAGTCAAGATTAGGATCCTGAGGGGGAAAAGCACGATTTACACACTCTAGACTGCTTCTGCTTTATCTTTGTGCTCAGCCCCTTTTCATAATATCAAAAACTGAAACAAGCAGGAAGCAGAACACTAGTGTTTGGCACACAGCTGATCCCACACTAGGTATTACCCATGCTGCCGGAGAAACTGCACTACCCAGAAACAGTGTATTCTTACATGAAATTGGTGTGACCTGTATTAGATACAAACCAATGTGGGCAACAGTTAGAAAGTATGAAGTAGGAAATGATAACGTGAACATTTATATATATATATAAAATACATACACACACACACATTTCTTTTTAAATCTTTTTAAATTTAAAAAATGTTTAATGTCCCAGATCACCTTTTCCTATGATAGTTCATCCTAAGTTTTCCTTTTAATGGAAGTAGTAAAAATATACTGAGAATGTATAAAAGTAAAAAAGAAAAAATCAAGCATCCCTAAATTTCTGAATTACTAAGTAAACAGCATTTAAAATAGTGCCTGCTATTGTAGTAAGTATGTTATAACTTCCAAGACTAGAACTTTAAAGGCTAAAAGGAAGGTAGACTTCTAAATGGAAACACATATTTGTTGAATGATAAAAATATGTATCAGGTATTATTTGTTTTATTTAAAAGAAATATTAAGATAAAGAAAAAGTACAAGGCAACAATTCAAATACAACCATACCAAGAAAAGAACACTAGCAAACATTTTCACATAAATTCGACCTATGCTTGTGAGAATTTTTTTTAATTCATTTTTATTGTTAGACTTATTGGGGTGACATCTGTTAGCAAGGATTACATAGGTCTCAGGCATACAATTCTACAGTGCATTGTCAACTTGTTGTGTAATAAGTTCACCACCTAATGTGACCTCTCTTTCCATCACCTTATATTTAGCTTTCCCCCCTCCTCTCCCACTCCCTCCCCTTTCCTTTCTTTTCTTTTTTTTTTTTTTTTAGGCCAAAGTTACAAAGTCAATTTGGAAATGACTTAAGGAAATGAGGGAAGGGATACGTGACTGAACTATTCATGCAGGTCTCTGTTCTTTGGTGTGTAAAGAATTATTAGTTAAATGGGTCTGAAAGTCTTCAAAGCGATCTAGTAAACAAACACCTTCATTTTCTATGCACTTGTAGAAATCTATCTTTGCTGTTGAATTATTTGCTGAATAAATTTCATGGTGTCTACAATTTAAAAATAAATAATTTAATCAAACCAATAGCATGAGTAAAAAAAAAAAAAACAGGTGGTTTTACACACATAAAAAGTTCTAGTGATTTTAAATGAGGAATGGCTGTTCAAATATAAACCATGAGATCCTAAAACACCTTTTCCTAAGATGATGGTTTTTGATAAGCTCTTGTATAGATGACACACTGCTTTGAGAGCCAAATGCACAGTTTTGAAAGGAACAAGCTGTCATTGCTTCCCCTAATACTTATTCTACTTTCAATGCCATCTTACTGCAAAATAAGACTTTTTACTTTTGTTAGGTGTTATTAATTTTTGTGTAGCCATGAAGAGAGAACCCAAAACAAGGCACACAGACCACAGAAGCAGCAGCTGCCCAACGGGCCAGGAGTCACAGATGACATGCTCATCATGGAAACTTCATCTTCTTGCACACCAATGACTCCTGATCCTCTCTGGGGAAATTGCTTTATTCAGAAACGTAATGCCAGAACTGAACAAGGCAGTGAACTTGGCAGCAAGGCCCCTCTGTGGAGTGAACTGCTCCCTTGATTCAGGCCTTGACCAAGCAGTTTTCAGTCTGAAAAGGGGACAGATACATCCACCATCCTCCATATTTTTGTCATTTGTAACAATTAAATGCCTAATCTTTGGTGACATAGGTCAAAAGGTAGGGTTTCAAAGTGGAATTTAATAAGGAATGTTTGATTTTGAAGTTAAAATAAAATTTTATACTTATATTTGAGAATGTGTGTGTGTGTGTGTGTATACCCAAAACAAGTCTTTATAATTTCTGAAAAGCTATATAGTTTGAATAGATAAAAATCAGTACTTTTTTGCAGTTATCTAATCCAGGTCATTTGATAGCTTACTATTTCAAACTTTAAAAATTAAATATAATAAGCTCAGACTTAAACAATCAAATTCAAATAGTGTAAAATTAAAAGAATCATGTCCACTCCATGCAGTTCTCCCACTAACACTCTCACCACATAACCAATTTTGTTATTATTAACACATGTATTGTAAAGTATAACACTTAGAAAAAATGCATTTAAATGTACACCTAAAAAATTACTGTAAAGCAAATACCTAGATAAAGAAATAGGCAGCCACCAGTACTCTGGAAGTCCCCTAAATTGCCCTCCTGATCCTAATCCCCCTCACTAAAGGTAACACCAACTATGGTAATTCCTTCAGTATTTTCCTCTTTACTTTAATCATTCCTTTTCATCTTTCTACTCTGTACTTTAATTTTGCCTATTTTCTCATTTATATAAACTTATGAACATTTAATGTTACACATTTTTTATACATAGCTTTCTTCATTCAACATTACATTTTAGAGATTAATCTTGTTGATATAGCTGTAGTATGTCTATTTTTATCATTATATAATACTATTTTTTGTAAATATATTATAATTTATTTTTTATTATGGTAAAACATAAAATGAAATTTTCCATTTTAACCATTTTAAGTATAAAATTCAGCGTCATTAAATATTAATACATTCACAACATGACACCATCACTATTTCTAGAACTTTTTCATCTTATCTTCCCAAACAGAAACTCTATACCCATTTATAATAACTCCCCATTCTCTTTTCCTCTCAAGCCCTTGTAATCTCTATTCTACTTTCTGTCTCTATAAACTGGCCTATTCTAGGTAATTCATGTAAGTGGAATCATATAATATTTGTCCTTTTGTGACAAGACAAATATTTTCAAGGTTCATCCATGTTGTAGCACGTATGAGAACTTCATTCTTTTTGAGGCTCAATGAGATACCACTGACTGGATATGACACATTTTGCTTATTGCTCATCTGTGGATGAGCACTTGGGTTGTTTCCACCTTTTGGCTACCATGAATAAGGCAACTACAAACAGTGGCACACAAGTATCCCTTAGAGTCTCTGCCCTGAATTAGTTTGTATACCTAGTAGTGGACACTTTGGTCAAAGTTGCTCAAGCAGTAGTTTGCCATAATCAGAAGTGTATGGACACTGATAGTAAGCACTTTGAGCACCTCTTGTAATTGCAGAAGTCAAACGTGACTTGTATTCATCTTTTGTTTTTGGTATATGTTGAGTATTACAATTTTCATACGGTTTTTTCCTTTCTTAAAATGTGTATACATTTTTGGTTCTCTCTCTCTCTCTCTCTCTCTCTCTCTCTATCTATCTATATAGAACAGAATAGAATAAATATCATATGTATATTTTTTCTTCTGCACCTTACTCTTTTCCTTTACCAAAATAGTTCAAAGAGTTTCTCTTATCAATGCAAGGCATGCTTTCTCACACTTTTGTATAGCTGTAAAGTATTTCACTGTGTGATTATACCATTATTACACCAGTCCCTTGTTGACCAAGAGACCCCCTTATGTAATCCCCATTTACAAATAAGCTACAATGAATATTCTTATATATGTATCATTTTACAAGCATATCTGAGGATAAATTCCAAGAAGCAGAATTGCTGAATTAAAGGGTTTTTGACAGATAGGCCAAAACACCCTTAGGAATTATTCCCACTCACTCCTCAATGCCCAGCAATGTCAATGCCTGTTTCTCCACTACTCACAAGCGTATTGTCATCCCTTTATATTTTTACCAATCTATTAGGAGTACTGAGTTGTACTTTTAAATTGCAAGTTTTTAATTATGAGTTGGGAGCTTCTGTTTCATATGTTTAAAGGACTTTTATTCTTATGTTTCTTTTGAGTGTTGTGACTTCCCCCATCAAAGCAGCTCTTAGCTACACCAGCACTCTAAGATTAAATTTTCATGTGGATGGGAATTTCCTGAGAATCTTGGTAAAGTGCAAATTCTGACACAGTAGATCTGGACTGGGACCTGAGATTCTGCATTTCTCACACACTCTCAGATGGTACCAAAGGTGCAGGTACAAGAAATACACCTTGAGTAGCAAGAAACATTTGCAGTCACTTAAAAGGGAAATTCAAAGCAAAACATCAAGTAAAATAATTATTTATTAGAATAATTAAAATTTGTAATGCTATGTTCAAAATACCTTCTTTTTTATGAGTGGCTAAGTATCACGGCATGATTATATAAAAACAACTCCACATATGACTTTCATGTGTGCAAAGGAAATAAAACTCTTGGAGAAATGCTACATAATGAATGATGAAATACACAGGAGTGAAGCCAAGACTGAAATCAATGTTATAGTACCAATCCAAATCCTCAATTTCAATAGCATTGCTCATGGAAGGTCTATGGATGTGATTTCCTTATTACCCTGAGCCTGGTGACGCCAGGTGCGAAGACCATTGCTGGGACCATTATAAAGGGTGCATTGAAGTCTTGTCCCATTGAAGTTCATTGACTTCATTTAGATCATGCTTTAACCACTGAAACCAATATGTTTCAGACAAAAGTTCAAATGGAAAACGAAAGAAGTTTATACTTCATGTACTACGCAAAATCTCATTTAAGGCACAATGACCTCAAAGAGAATATGGAATAAGAACAAAGCCAAATGAGGAAATTCCCACTGGGTAATATGACAACAGCTGTGGTTGCCTCTCAGATAATACTTATTAAGCACTGACCAAGTGATTTCTATATATGTACTTATTTAATCCTCACAACAGAGTATGAGGCAGGTTTCTCAAGCAACACTCTACACACAGAGAAGAATACAGAAAATCTTATTATACATTATTATTCTCACAAGTGAACAGAATGTGTACTCAGAAAAAAAATTTTCCATATTATTCAATTAATAGCATTTGAAATTAAAACAAAGAAAGCTAGCCCTTTATCTGGAGTTAATCCAGTGTAATTCTACCTTTCAAATCAGTAAGAATTCCTGCAGAAACTCATTTTGGATAGAATAACCTCTTCAAATTTTAAGTATATTTTATTTTAGCTACCGTTTTTCTGCTTTAAGCTTTGTCTTCAAAGTACTGAAGATGCTAGTGGTTTAAAACAATCTGGATAGTGTATCTTATCTGAATTTCCCCCTCTCCCTTTAGTTTTGTTAATCTCCTCAGAACTAGGAAAAATAAGTCAAAAGAAAAATGAGAATTTCCCATTAACAAGATAATGAGGTGTGAACCTTCTTTCTTAGTCTACTTTAAAATGGTAACAACAACAACAAACAGACAAACAAAAATATCGGGAATAATAGGGAACTCTTGAAACTGGCAAGAGCTAAGAATAAAATAATAAATCCAGGATAGTCCATTAATATCCTTGTCATAAAGCTCAGCTCACACAAGAGGTTCTACTCCTCTGAACAGCTTCCACACGGGGAACCACACCAACAGCTGAGGCCAGAGGAGACACTTTCTAGGCTCAGGTCAAAATCCTGTGCTGATCTTCAGGTGCAGATAGAGGATTAAAACTGCCTTACAGAATACATTTTTTAAAAATAACAAAAACAGTTAAACACAAAACAAAACAAACAAGAAATGAAGCTTGACCCAATGTAATAATTCTGACAGCTAAGAAAGTAACAGAAGTTTCTGAGAGTTGCTGGGAGTCATTGTTCAACTCAAAACACAAATCCCACCCCAGGCCAATGGTTGAGTCCAAGCATACTGAGAATTCTCATCTATAACCACACGTGGAAAGGGAAACAAGTTGAATAGGTGTCTTTCTAGTTTCCCTCGTCTGAGGAATAACAGAAATGCCTCTCCGTGAAGAAAATGGGAGAGAATGATTATCTTTGAAGGGAACTAATCCATCCAGTGCTTTGAAATTAATTGAGAAAGTTAAAGTCTGAAGTTGTCTCCCTATAGGAATGGGAGGTACCCCTCTCCCCGACACACACACACACACACACACACACACATGCACACACGCACACACACACACATGCACACGCACGCACACACACAGATGTAAAGCTGGTATAGCACACTTAACAACATGTCAGAAAACAGAACCTAACGTTCTAAGAAAGAATGTGCGTGGCATCTGTATGCTCTCCAACCTTCCTTCTGAAGAGAAACAGAAAGAACTCAAAACTCTCAGCTCTCACACCCTAGCCTAGAAAGAGAAAACACTCTGGTCTCAGATGAAAGGAACAAGTTAAGAAGTCACCCATATTTTATTGGAAAAAACAGAATGTTTGAAAAGGGCCATTCAAGCAAGATGAAATAAAGGACAAAGCAGCTATGCAAAATATCCCAGCCTAAAGGATAATAGAGAGACGAAGTTTTAAAGCATCCAACCACAAAAAGCAAATAATCCATCACAGGGAAAAATCAGGTTCTGTCAAAACTTCTGCATAGCAGTATGTGCTAGAAGACTATGGAGCCATGGCTACAAATGTGACCCAAGAACACTACATTGAGCTAAATAAAGTACTAGTCATGTTTGAAACAAGAGTAACACTGGCAGACATGAAAGACTTTAAGAAATACATGCACCTGTGAGCGCTTCCTAAAAATATTTTTTAAATAGACTTTGATGATGAAAGGAGGCAAAATATTTTCCAAATGCAAAGCCATGGTAAATGTTGAACGGAGAATACTGATTTAATTGAAATATTGTACTACTAATAATAAAATTTGGATGTTATGGTTTTAGGACAACGTGAATATTTTAAGCGTGCATAATGTAAAAATAGTAACACAAGTAACAAAAATTGAGACATGGAGGCAGGTAGAGAAGGACATACTAGGGGTGAGTGTTCTCACACTCCATAGAGAGGCAATCAATATAAAATTGAAATTTTATAATAATATCTACAGAATCCTATTTTTATAAAGCTATTTCTTATTCCTTGCATCTAGATTTATAACTACATTATGCTTAGAAGTATATCTGCAATGATATAAACCCAATGTTAACGATGGTTAAGTATGAATGATAAGATTTCATGTGATTTTTTTAAAAACCTTAATTTTTATGCCTTTTCATTACTGATACACAAACATACAGACAGACAGACGTGTGTATATTACAAAAACAATGTGATGTTTTAATAAAAGGACTGAAATATGGAGAGTTGCTAATACCTCTAATTCATCATTCAAAATAAGTTCTTATATTGAAAGTCCCAGTCGGTTTCTGGTGTTCTCATTCATTCCATCTACTAACATCCACGTGATGATTTTTCTCCTGTATTTCCCATTCTATTGCTTTCAACGGTGTTTATATACAGAGGTTGTATTTGCATCCTCTACACTGTCACCTCTGTGAACTACTGTTTTCAGAACATTACAAATCCAGAAAGAGCTTTGCCCAAGTACACCTCATACAGAAGAGGTGAGATCAGAACTCAGGTCTGTCTCACGCCAGTGCCCAGAGTATTCATGTCATCCCATATTAGAAACAATTTATTTTCTTACTCTAGTTTTAAAAAATAAGCCATGTAGAAAAGTCACACCTTTGAAGTATACTGGGAATTAATTTCTTGAAATAAAGAAAAATTGTGACTATTCTAAAATCCAATATTTTAAAGAAGCTTTGAAAAATTCTTATCTAAGGGAGCAGCACATTGGAGACAGTTCTTCACCTCGGTTCAGCCAAGGGAGGCTGCCCGCTTAGGGACCTTATCAGGATGGATGCTTTGAAGCAGCAAAGCAGGAGCATTTCACTGATTTAGTGCCTGCTGAGGTTACCACCAAATTGGTGATTTATTTTCCACCTTAAAAGTTTAGAAGCAAATTACTGTTGCCAAATTACATGTATGTAAAATATAGTCTCTGTCTTACAGCAAGTGAAATTAACCATCAGAATGAATTTAAAACGCAATTCACTCTTGCCAATTGCAATTTTTGAGACATTTAGAACGAAGTCCGTCAGAGCCAAAAGTAGGTAGTTGCCGGTTAATGTTAATGAAATAAAAAGCTAAGTCATAAAATGAGAGATAAATACTATGAAATGATTAAATTAGCCACCAAATGTCTCTGGATTTGGTTATCTGCCAACCTCCCTTGTAAAAGTTTAGTTTATTCAACATTAATAGTGGTAATTTCAAAAGGGTGGAATTTGAGGCAATCTTTCTCATCTGTTTGACAATCTTTGTTTCCATTTATTGCTACCGCTTTAACTGGGATCAGCTCATGTTTCAGTAACTGTGGTTACATGTTTACCTGCACTGCTTAACTCTTATTGGTCCTCCACTGAGTTTCAAAATTCTATCACTGAGTGAATAACTCCATCGACAACAGGGAAGCCACCCCTGCGTGTTCTCTTCATCACCAGACGTTTGGGATTCAGAGGTGACACAGATGCAAATGGTACCAGAGTGGCTATGTATTGGTTACAAGGTTGGCAGTTTTAGCAATTACATCTAACTTAGCAAGTCTTTATTATTTTTTTATTTATTTCACTAAAAGTTTCTCCCCATATTCGAAACAAGCAAAAGGCACTTAACTTCTAGAGTCTCATAGAATTGATAAAAGGACATATTCCTACCTGGTTCACCACTGTCAACAAACTCCAACATTGGAGAAAATACTAGAAACCAAGCTGGGAAATAGGATCAGAGTTTAATATTCCAGTTTGGGTATACTCAAGGACAGTTAGAAAAATATACTTCATCAGAAATTACTGTTGTTTCAGATTTAATAGCAGAGGAGTGAGAAAAGTCTTACTAAGACTGATGTGAAATAAGAGAAATAAGAACAACAATAAGCACAGTGGTTGGAATGATCCTGCTGTATTGATTGCTCTACCATAACCATTGATTACCATAATAAAGCTCCTATCATCATCTGTTCTTTCTCTCTTCTGTACCGTCCCATGACACTAAAAAAAGATATTTCATTTTACGTAATAGTGACGATATCACATTAATCCAATCTTCTGGCTTACACATCTCAAGGCACACAAGACATGCCCTCTATACACCTAGTAACTCTACTTAGCAGTACTAAAAACAATCCAAATCACATGTTCTTGGTGGTTCTTGACCTCTCCTCAGACTTGGCTCTTAAAGGGCAAGCACTGGCTATTTGCCCAATCCAGAAACTCTTATTTTTGCCTTAAATATTGGTTTGATCAAGGCCTTTAAAGAATAAAACTAAGTCATGAGGCACGTAAGTGATATTACACTCAATACTAAAAAAAAGGTTAGGATGATACCAATGCACATATCAAACTGCTCTCAGTCATTATTCCTTAGAAAGCCTCCCCTACCCACCTCCTTCCTCTCTCTTCAGAGCCTGTGTAGGTGGACTGTGCCACTTGATAAATGCAGTCCAATTACATAACCTCACTTCTTCTTCTACAAGATGTCATACCAGTTACCTCATTTTGTCCCCGTTACATAATTGGGTTGTAGGATGCTCAAGCCTATATACCTGTATAGATATTCATTTTATTCTGCCTTGTTTGATTGCAAGATGTTCAAGGTCTAATTTTTCACTTTTAAGCACAACTGTGTTTTGTGCTATTTAAATATTCACATATATATATATATATATTTTTTTTTTTTAATTAAGTTTCACTGAAAGTGGTAGGCATCAGTGCCTTTGAAGTTTTGGTTTTCACTGAGGAAATGTGAGGCGGGGATAATTATATGCTAGCTTCCTCCCATTTTTCTTCCTGGAGTTTAGGAAATCTTACCTTTTCTTTGTTGTTGCTGATTTTATAAGATTAACATTTAAGATATCTTCAGTTGTAGGTTGTACGAGGGAGGGCTAATAAATGTTGCCTCCATTGTAATATTTTTTGTTACATTAAACATTTCTGGATATAAATGGTTTTGTCCAGATATGTTTAATGTAACAAAAAATATTACAGTGGAGGCAATTAACACATGGCCCTGGCGAAAGAATGTTCAGTATTTAAATCTCGAGTTTAGGTACAACAATGAATTCTTCTGTGTGGCACGGGGGTTGGTATCTGCTGTGGATCATTTCTTCCATATTTGCGTGGGTTTGTTTTGCTATATCAGCAGAAGGGGTACAAAATGGGATTGAGGCCAGTTATATAACCACCTCTTTATAATTTTTAAATACTGCTACACAACTGAGGCATTTAATCCAAAGACAGGTCACTTACTCCAAACATTATTGACAGAAATAAAAAGACTGTTCCACCAGTTTTTACTTTCAAAGAGTAGAAGAGCAAAAATTGGATCTTAATCACAGACATCAGAATTATGGGGCAAGTGGCAAGAAAATTTAGAAGTTTTAATTTTAACAATTTTCATCACTCCATTTCCTTGGCAAAATCTCATCCTTTTTTATTTTTCCCCAGAGTAATCAATCTGTTGCTCACTAAATCAAACAATCTATCTATCGAAACACATGTTTTCTCATTAAATGAAGGTGCAGCCACATATGTGAACATCATGTCCAAAGTTGTCGAAATATTGGCCAGTATCAACAATTTTATTGATCCTGGGAGAATTTTATTTCCATTTATTACACACCCACTGTCACATGATAATCAGGGTCAACATTCATTGGAATCTAATTATGCTGACGTTTTTCCCTTCCCTTGAAATTTTCAAATTCCTGAAGAGAATTTTTTGAACATAAAAGAAATTCTTTATGGAAGGAAATACAGTATTTCAACAAGTAGAGGGATGGAAAAGGACAGGTCAAGGCAATGTGATGAGAAGAGGGATTGCAAAGGGGGATGTTCGTGCACACTGGGGTTCTGAGCACGAGTGTGTGAATCTGCCCCCCAGCACTTTGTAAAACTGCCAGCAGCACGTGATTCTCATTAAGAAGAAATGGTTGTTTGGGGGGAGATTGTGTAGTAATCATTCTGGCTACAACCCTAAAAAGCATTATTTTCAATTGAAACCTGGAATGACCCAAAGTACAGGTAAATTTTACCATGGCTGTGGTACCAAGAAAGGTGTCATTCCCATCTTGAATCTACAATGTGCTGATCATGATATCCACGAATTGTTATGGTTCAACAGCATTAAAGAAAGTTAGCTGAGTTTTTCTGTTTTTAAAGAAAAGTATCTATATTTCACAAAGAAAGAATATTTAAATCATTATTTATTCCTCAAAGCTTACTAATTTTAAATTTTATTTTGCCATATGCCTGAAGTAGCATTTAGAAGAGGAAATCACAATATAATGTTAAAATTAAGTGAACATTCCTTTTTCCTACTGTGATAAAAGCCAAAAATCTGTCTTCATGGCCCCTGGATAGTGATACAAAACTTATGCTTCAATTTCAACTAAATGATAGAAATAGTAAGTAATAAAATCAATTTTAGAAAAAAAGTCCATTTTCTTTATCAGGCCACTGCTGTTTTACTGGCATTCTATACATAAAAATAACATCTCTGTGGCCCCTTAACAAAGCCCTTTGACCTGCAATATTGCATTTAATTTAATTCTCAACGTAATCTCTCACAATAGGAAGTCCTATTTCCACTTTGCCTATGAGGATATTAAGATTCAAATTAAACCATCTACCTAAGTTCTCAGGACCAGTGACAGAGCGAAGCTTGAGCATCGCTACTTCTTTTGCTGCTATGTGGTTGCCATGAGAACGTGACTGGGTTAGCCTGAGTAAAAGCCAGAACTAGCCTGCTGGAGGATGAGGTACCATGTGGAGCACAGCCCAGTCCTCTCGGATGAGGCCCCAGGCATTTGAGAGCCCAGCCAGTTCAACGGCACCCCCTACCTAGCTTACAGCTGACAACAGACACATGAGTGAGCCCGGCTGAATGCAGCCTGCTCAGCTCAGCAGAACCACCGCAATCGTACTGCGAGAAACAATAAAGTGGCTGTTGTTTTAAGCCATGAAATTTTGGGGTGGCTTGTTACACAACATTATTGTGACAAGAGGCAACTGATACACAAGTCAGAGTTGCTAACACACAAGCCTCAGCATCAGCACTGGCTGACCAAGAAGAATCCGGAAACTCAAGAGTACAGCATTTAATAAATAAAATAAGGAATTTAAGAAGTAAGGCCATCTTACTTAGACTCTATATACATATCCTAGTCAATAAGGTTATCTTTACAATGTGAAAGCAGTTCTCCTCCTTAATCCAATGATTAATTTCTACCATGACATCTGCATGATTTCTTAATGGTCTCTGCAGAAAAATATATAAGTAAAACAGTGGTTCAAAAAAAATCACTAAATATTGTACTTGCTGTCTCGGCACATGCTCTTAATGTTAAGTAACTGTTGCAGGTGAAAAGATTATGATGTTTTTAAATAATATTATGAAGACTTAGAGAACATGGTTAGAAATGCAGAAATGTATTTATGCTCCACTATTCTCTATTTTAGAAATGACTGAAATGCATACAGTGCAGATCAAAAGCAAGGTTAAGTACAAGACAACAATACGATATAACCTTGGGATATATCTAGCTACCCATAATAATAGGTGCTCCAAAAACATTTTTTGAATGCATAAATCAAAGAATGAAAATGCCTGTGGAAGTTGTGGCTGCTACATTCCATCAAAGTTCCCTTCTAGCTAAAAATGTGCAATGACTTCAACTTACAAATTATCAGTGATATCATTATTTGGCTATTAAATAGCTCCCCTGCCCTTTGGCAAGTCTTAATTGGTACTTTATCATTCCATGGTAAAATGAAATGGTTCTGAATCAGAAAATTCCAATAAGAACTACCCTAGTGCTATCATGTACCAGATTCAGTGTTTTACATGTATTTGTTCATTTATTCGTCACAGTTGCCCTATAGGGTAGATACTGCTATTCCCATTTTAGGGATGAGAAAACTAACATTGTCCAAAATCACATAGCTAAGGACTAGTGTCATTGATAGAGCTAGAACGGAACCCAAGGGTGCCTAGCAGCAAAGCCTATGCTCTTAAACATTTAGAATGTTTAGTAAGTGACAAGATAAAATTAATAAAATGACTAAGTTATTCTCAACATGGCTAGGTCCTGAACTTATGAGGAATTTCCTCTTGGAGATAAGAGCTGGTGAATCTGGGTCCAGCTCTCAGGATTTCCTTGTTAATCACCCCCCACCCCTTCGCAAAATGCATCCCCAACCATGCATGTTGGAGACTTAGGCAGAACTGCTCCATTTTCCCAGGGAAAAGGGAAGAAGTCACTGAAGAAAGCATCTTTAGAATGAAATTTCACATCTTTCCCTTGCTAAGGTGAAAATATGCTTTAATACCAATAAATACTGACCTTTTCTATTACTGTAATGAAGACTCCTAGTCAAGCATGAGAATGAGAAAAGGTATTTATAGCTACCCAGGATCACACACACACACACACACACACACACACACACACACGTATGAACTGAATTCTCAGCTGTGTTGTGTAGCATATACTCTGTAATTTCTACTACATTAAATTGAGTCTACTATTGTCATATTTGAGGAAATAACCTCAGCACTTGAAACCAAGGGTTATTTAATATCACAATTTGAAATATTAGACCAAATAAAACTTTTGTTGATATGATAATCAGCTTCCTTATTAATGGAGTTTTGATTTCTCAATTAACTACTTCGGAGTTTATTCTAAGCTAATGATTAATAGTTACTGAATATCTACCATCTGTCAGATATACTTTTAGGAGTTGTAGATGTTACCTTATTTGTTCCCATTTAATGATGAAGGAATTGAGGCTTACAGAGATGAAGTTACTCACTCAAGATCACTCAGGAAGTCAGTTTGCAACGATGACTCTATTACTTCTATACTGTATTAGGACCACAAATTGGGAGAATATTAGAAATTCAAAGTCACACTGAGAGTTTTCCAATGACTGAAGGCAATTCTAAATTTGGTTCTTTTCTGCTTAGTCCTAAGCTCTGAGTCCTATGCTTCCTTTTCCTTTCCCCTCATTGAAATTTTCATAAAACAAGGACTTCATGGGTTATATAGTCTCCACTCTTCCTCTCCTCCATGTACCTGGGTAGTTCAGATGCTCAAACAAGAAGGGAAAAGATTCAGCTATTCTCCAGGAAAAGGTTCTGTAGTGACTATACTTAAAAATTCAGCACTGTATATTTGAAAGTGCTCAGAGTAGAGCTTATGCATTCCCACCATGCACACACATGCACAAACACACAGAGTTAATAACACAAGGTGAACGGTGTATAAATAATCTTGATTGTGGCACTCATTCCACAAAGTGTATGTAAGTCAAATCACCATGGTGTACACTTTAAATACATACAAGAGCTGTCTAGAAAAAAATCCAGCCATAACTGCCTCTATTTTTCATATTACATGGCTGGATACTTTCCAGACAGCCCTCGTATGACTATATTCATCAATTAATAAAGTTGAGGGGGAAAAATTTCCTATCAAGAGATGCCTGTGAGACTGCTGGAACAACCAACATACAGAAAACTGGGTGTGTGATAGAATATACCTAAGAATTCAGATCAATACTAATTAGAATATTCATGCCCTATGCATAAGCAGGAAAACAAGTATTCTGTCTTCATTTGTCAGGATCCAGCATTTTAGTATTATTTTTCTCCTTTCAATTATTCCAGGGTAACAAGTAACCAGCAAGACTCATGAAACAGAATCATCAAGCTCTTTTCCCCACTATCACCTTAAATGGGTTGGGTGGGTTGGTTATTCTCTGGGACCTAGATGAAAGCTCGGGCAGCTCCATGAACTTTCTGGCTACATGCTCCCAGGTTCCCCAGTCAGTAATTACCATCTTGGGTCATGGAGAGTTTCATCTTGGTTTTAGGCTAGGACTTCTCTTCATAAGGCTCAAGGCCAATGACAGTTCTGGACTCTCAGAGATAGGAAAGGGTATGGCTGACGTAAGCTCTCTTTCCCTAAACATCTTAATTAGCTATCTCCTTCCTATCTTGCTAACACAGTGTCTGACACTTAGAGAAACTCAAATTACACTCTGCAGTTCACCAGTTGTTCAAAATGTGCTCCATCAACTCTCTCTCTCTCTCTCTCTCTCTCTCTCTCTCTCTCTCTCATTCTCTCTTCCTCTCTTATGCTTTTGTGGATTCTTCAGAGGGCTCTACCTTAGGCCAGGTGCCCTAGATGTAAAGCTTGAGACAGAGAATCAAATGATTTTTGAGAAAAGACCTCTCCAAAGAAACCTCAAAGAGACTGAGAGAAGCAGGATGGAACAGGAGAAGGGGCTTGGCAAAGATGTTCTTCCAGCTGAAGTTTAGTCTCTGCCTGACTCTTAAAAGAGCTCTGGAGCGTGCATTGCAACACTGAGGATGTTAGGTCTTGAGGTGAGAAGCCTGAGCTTTTAAACCTCTGCAATATTCTGTCACTGGCCATGGGTAATCTCCAGATTGGTGGGAGGTACAAACTACCAGATAGTACTGGGTGAGAGGGCTCCTGCGAGCCAAGGACAGTCCTCCAGAGAATGGGGGCAGCTGTGAGCTGTTAGCTCCACAGCAGTTTGAGGAGGGATGCGCCTCCTCAAGTAAAGCAGAAGTGGACAGAACACTGACAGCATCATCTGTGAAACCCACTCCCAGGACTAGAGCCTGTGTGCCTGATGCATCTTCCTGTAACAGTTTTTATTCCCTCTTCCTTGCTTAGCAGAGTAATCCTAGCTTTATTCTGCAAGGCTGTGCTCACCCCTCACCGTCGCCCCTTGGAAACGATTTAAGGAGACCCCTAGAGGCATATGATGAGAATCAGAGAACATTCTCAGCTCTCCCCAAAAGTCTTCCTCCATCAAGCTCTGCTCTCCACTTCCTCAGCCTCCCCAAGCTTCTCTCAGTTGTGCTTGGTGATCTTCATGAAGAAAGGGAGCAGCCATTGTCTTCACGCCTTGGCCAAAACTGGCACAAGAAAAGTCCCATTTTAACATCCTAACAGATTAAGTTTGAATAGTTTCCACACTACATACTGGTTTTCAGCAATGGAGCACCTTGAAGTTACATGATTCAACTTCAGGAAAATCAATGTAATAATTGTGTGCTAAACTAGGTATGATTTTATGCTCTGTGAAAAACCCAAGTATTTAAATCAGTTATTTAGAGGAAAAACTTAAAATTTGAAAAATGCAATGTAAATTAACCTAATTGTGAACATTTGAAAAAGGCTAGTAAATCTTGGATTTAAGCAACAACAGAGCAGTGGTGGTTGTTGGGAACAATATTAATAGTTTGAGAACTACTGATGTGCCTAATTATACCAGTTGACAGCAGTTCCTTGTTCTAGCAGCAGCTTTGGACTAAGACCCTCTCACTGCCCCCCACACACATACTACGTATTTCTTTCACCATCTTATTTGATGTTTTCCAAAAACAGTAAAAACATAATAAAGTGACTATACTTGCAATAATCAAAAACTGAAAACAAATGTCTCAACTGAGGAATGGATCAATAAACTGTTTATCCATACAGTGAAATGCTACTTGGTATTAAAAAGGAATGAACTAGTGACAAATGCAACATCACTGAATCTCACTGTATTCTGCCACGTGTGAAAGGAGCCAGACTCAAAAGGCTACATATTATATGATTCCATTTCTATGACATTTTGGATAAGGTGAAATTATAGGGAAAGACCACAAATCAGTAGTTGCCAGGGACTGGGGAAAAAAGTTGATTACAAAAGAATATATGGGAACTTGGGGGAGGCGATAGAACTGTTCAGTATCTATTAATAGTTTGTGGTGATGGTTTCAAGACTATGCAGTTGATAAAACTTACAGAACTGTAGGCTTAGAGGGAAAATTGTACTCCATGAAAATTATGCCTAAATTTTACAAAATTATGCCTGACTTAGCAATAAACCTGCTGTTACATAAGTCAAAACTTACATTAATTAATGTCAAAAATATAAATCATATATTGATAAATTTAAAAATCCCTGCCCATTTTTAACTTGCAAGCATCAGGATTTTGAGTTCTAAGGAAAATTTCAACATATTTCCTCCAAAAAAAGTCATGCCAACTAAATAACTTGTTTCAGTAGGTCCCACTGGTTCTTTTACAAGGAAGTCACTTAGATATGGTATGTGCTGGACCTGTTCTAATGACCCAGGAGCAGATAAAAGTCTACCTAAGACCCACTTTTTCTGATTTCCCTATAGACATGCAGTTATGGGAGGTCTTTGTAGATTCTACATTTCTGGGACTGACACAGGGCCTCGCACGTGGGAGGAAAAGTTGGAACTCAAGACCCATTTCTTCAATGAGCCAATGAAATTCACACACCACACCTTGTCCTACCACACAGCTCACCACTTTCAAAGCAAATGTATTAATAAATCCATGGCAGGAAAAGGGGTGGAACCAAAGCAAGAATAACCCAGTCAGTGCTGAAGATTTTGTGCACAGCCAGTTCTCCAGGCAAGCTCCACAACCATCAATGCTTTTCATGGGGTCCACGGATCTACGAAGAGAATTAAAATCTCTTCCTTTGCTTTGTGGCTGAGTTCAGTCAATATTAACGTTGGCACAAAGGGGTCATTTTCAAGGGACAATTAGAAAACCACCTAATGAAGATTAAAATGTTTAGATACTGCAAAAGTGAAGAATATACCACTTTTCTAAGGCTTAATATATTCCATGTAAAAAGTGTGCCTTACATAATATCAGGAAGTTTCTGTATAACAATTTAATATATTTAATAATAGAATTTCTGTAGAGGCTGAGTATAAACCTGAGTAAATCCAACTAATTCAATGTACTTTACTTAACATCTAAAAGCATGCACCTTGGTTCAGGGAATTGTATACATGAAATCATATTTTTTTTTAAGAAACAAGTTATGGACATTCTGAATGACCTTCAAACTTGCTATCCCCTTTACGAATGACATCACCATGTGTTCATTTGCATGTGTGTGGTTGGGGGACACAGAGAATTGTCCAATCCTACCAGTTACTTGGGGGCAATGGCACAGGTGAACAACACATGAGCTCAAACCTGTCTGGAATGCATCAGTGAAAGAAAAATCAACCATAAGCATAGATAGTGAGAGTTATCATCTACTGGTATTTCCCCTGCATGGTCACTGACCTGTCTATTCCACACACACTGCCTTATTGAATCCTCACAACAGCTTATGAAGTAGATACTATAATAGCCCCCTTGCTACTGGGAAGTGTAACAAGCTTAAGTAAACTGGGATGCACGGGTAATGCATAAAGGAGTTCAAATTCAAACCCAAGCAGTCTGTCTTTGGAGGTAGTCTTACTAACAACTTCAAAATATTATCTTGCTATTTATATTAGACTACATCATTCACTGTCAAAGCAGGTATATACAAATGCCATATTTTACTCAATTTTTTCTTATAAATGTATCACCGTGTGAGGAGATATTTAGCACTATCTTTTTAAATTTTCTTTCTAATTTCCTCTAATTTTCTTTCTAATTTGGTCAAAATGAAACAAATGATTATGTAAAAAATCACTCAAGTGCCTGGTTATTTCTAGACTTAGCTGATGAAAACTATTCTCAGCAGATTATATTCATTTTATCTGCAAGTTTTAAATGACATGTTAGTCTTTCTGGCCCAAGTTTTGGGCTAAATATAGCAATTATGTTCTACAGGTGAAGGTCACTTTGGGGAATGCTCCATCTAAAAACTAGGACTTTTAGAGACATATATGGAAAGAGAATAAATGTCAAAAAAATTCTCTTCGAATTTTCGGCTCAATATACAAAACCTGGTTTGGGTTATAATTTGGTTTATCCGCAGCCTTCTAGGAAAGCATTTATTCAGTAAGTCATGGCTTCATCATATTCTCAGAACAAACACAATCCTTCTGTTAGTAGTATTAGAATTTTAAAAGCATAATATTTATTATAATCAAATTGAGAGAAAAATTGACCAGTTTAAGTGAAATGTTCTACTTATTAATGCATGGATTACATTAATTTCCACATTAATCTTCTTTTTACTAGCAGCTCAGACAGAAGCAGGAAATAGGGTTGTTACAGACGTTTTTCTGAAGCATTCCTTTATATTGCTCCAAAAAAAAAAAACTTAAGCAACTGTTGGGTTGACTGCATTGATGGCCCCGATGAATGGCTTCCTTGCTATCTCTGTCCTGCACTGTGTGACTACTTTACCATTCTCTTATCAAGAGGCAGCATCTATTTGACCACTCCTTACACCTGGCTGACCTGTGACCTGCTTTAGTCAGCAGAATACAGCTAAGTTCATACTGTGCCAGTTCCAATTCAGGCCTCAGCATGTCTTGTACACACACACACTCTCTCTCTTCTCTTCTCTTCTCTTCTCTTCTCTCCTCTTCTCTTCCCTCTCCCTCTCTCTCTCTCTCCTCCTCTCTCCCTCTCTCCCTATCCCTCCCTCTCTGCCCCTCAGAGTCCCTTGTCTTTTCTCTGAACAGGCTAGTCAGTTGAGCATAAGAGATTATTTGGGTAGGGAAGAGCTAAAATAACCCAGACAATAGCTAACCAACCCTAGAACCACAGCAGCTGAGCAGAATCATGTTGACTATACACACAAGGAAGTCAACCAAGCCCAGAAGAACAACCCTATCAAGATAGCCCAGCTTAAATTACCGATCCACAAATTTGGCACTAAATAATTGGCTTCTGTTTAAGTCACTATTATTTGGGATGGTTTGTTATATAGCAGTAGCTAACTGATACAGTCTCTGTTACAGAAAATACACATAAAGATTATTCAGATAATACTTTAAAATCTGCATCAGCCTTTTAAAACGTTATGAAATACGAGGGCTAGTCAGAAAAAATTCAGCCATAAATGCCTCTATTTTTCATATTACATGGGTGGATACTTTCCGGGCACCCCACATATTTATATCCCATAAAAACTACATTGTCATTTAACACAAAGTATAATTATATAATCTTAATTTGTTTTCCTTGATACATTCTGTATTCTTTAATATATCTTGTAATTCTTAATAAATGTGTTGAATTGAATATCTGCTTGTCTTTAATAATTCAATGTTTTATGAGAAGAATATTAATTTAAAAGAAAACCTTTAGGCTCTATTTAGATTCATGAATAATAAGTATATGATATATAAAATATTTAACATTTCTGCCACAATTCAAATTGTCACAAAATAAATACTAATGGCTGTTAGGACAACTACAATGTTCTTAAATTTTTTTAAACAAGGATTAGGGCAATGCCATTTATTGTTACCGGTTTGTTTTGTTTTGTTTTTGAGTAGTGATTCAGAATAAGGCCATTTTATATTTCCATCCAGTGTTTGTGTAAATATACGTATTCCTGGAAATCTTCTCACAGCAATATTTATCCTTGCCATCTCTAGTACTTTCCAGGATATTCTGTTACATTCCATTCTACTGCTCATTTTTTAAGTGCTGGTCTCAACTAACGAACTGATTTTACAACCCACTCATGGACCAAAACCTCTAGTTTGAAAAAACATGGCTTAGAAGTTCGTTGTCATCTGTTATGAATCACAGTCACTGGAAAATGTTTTGATGATAAAGTACTTGCCTAAGGGTTGAGCTGTTCTTTGCTCAAAGTTAAGAATTTCTCTCCGTTCTGAGTGGCCACAGGTAGTTTTTCTAATACAATGGTGACAACGATAACAACTGCCGAGTGCTTTTGCAATTATAAAGCATTGTTCATACCTCCATTAGGTTAATCAGCAGAGGCAACACAACACCGTGCAATTAAGTTCAATTCTAGGTAGATCTGTAGTTTTATTATTCAAGATAAAGTGAACCTTCACCAAATAAGACACATCACGCCATCTTCCCATCCCCCAGTAATTTAGTTAGATTTGAATGTGTAATAGACAGTGATCTTCTGGAAGAAGGTGCACATTATTTGAACCAAAAAGATTCTCCTAGCCATTAAAATCAGTCAACCATGTTAGACTGCAGTTTTCAAATTGTTTAAAATTTACCACTTTGAACCACGGTCAAAACAAGTTACAAAACCAAAGCTTTGCAGTCAGAAAACAAT
This sequence comes from Lyroderma lyra, assembly GCA_004026885.1. Taxonomy (NCBI): domain Eukaryota; kingdom Metazoa; phylum Chordata; class Mammalia; order Chiroptera; family Megadermatidae; genus Lyroderma; species Lyroderma lyra. Next base: position 199,160 of record PVJL010000718.1, on the reverse strand, counting down.
TATATAAACTTATATATAAGTGGAGACATTTTTTTCTGGATAAATATCCCACAGAAAAGAGAGGCCTGATTTATAATCAAGTGCTAACAAAGACACTAATGTAACCAGTGATTTCTTGATTACTTTATTTTGAGCAACACAACAATATTTAGCAACGATACCTTAGCCTGAAATTATCTTACAATTAACCCTAGTTTGGATGCTTTTAGAAGTTTAAATAGAACAGGTATAATAGAAAGTAAATAAAATTAGTACAGATTTAGGAATCACTCCAAGGTGGGCATGGCCTCACAATTGCAAATGCTGTATATAATTTAAAGGAGTCTTTTCCAGATGACTTTAAAAATGAATACAATATGTAGTTTCACAGATCACCCTTAATATACACAGGATTAATGGGAAAAACTATCTTAATTTATGCAAATGATACTTATGGCTAGCCCTAAAATTTCCAATGGTTGCATCATACAAGGTTTCTAAAACTGCAGCATCTCAAAAATAGAAATAGAAGTGGATAAGATTTGTTCTAGAAAACTCCATTAAAAAAACAAACAAACAAAAAAAAAACAAAAAAAAACTCCATTAGATGACTCCAAACGATACTCCAACGGTAACAAAGTCAAATGTGCCCAAAAGTCATGTGAAGATTTTTTTTTGGGGGGGGGGGGAAGAAGAAGTTTCCGTGAAGTGAGTAGGATAAAAGCTCTATTTATAAAAAATATATTTAATATAATACATAACTTAAATACATATGTAGCACACACTATTATCTGTCAATTCAAAACTTCTCCCTTCTTTGTGAATAAAATCCCAGTTTCATTTAGATCAGTAACGGATTCAGCCCTAGGCAATAAATCATGGTTTTTCTAAACTGGTGATGTTCAACCCTGATAGCAAATTATTGTCACCAGGGGATAATTATGGCAGTCTGGTATTGGTATAAGGGTAGATCAATGGATGAGAAGAGAGTCCATAAATAGACCCACACATGTAAAGCCACTTAAACAGAACTGTCCCAGATAAACCTGGACATGCAATTACCTAGATATAAGCAAGGCAAAGCAAAACTATAATGTCACCATAGATACTGTTTTATCCCAAGCCCATCAAATTGATTCTAATTTTAGCCTTGAGTGGAAGACCTGGTGTAAATAAAGATTGTTTCCTCCATACAGTTCTGTAGCAAATAGTAGGAGGACTGCTCAGTGAAATTCTACACTCATTGCAGAGGTAAATGAGAAATAATGGGGGAAGGGGTCGTTAATCACTTGAGGATTCAATTTGCCTTCGTGTGCTAATGAGGTCTTATTAAATGCAATCTTAGGAACAGTGTGGTCTAGCTGTATTGCTTATGCATGAGAAAGCTATTTAATAAATTGAAATTTCTCCAAAATGAAGCTCACATTTATTCTAATGTTATATGATATCACTGGGTCAGAATTAGCTATCACCGATTTATAGAACCTATTTTCATCCCCTTTTGTCTCCATCCCAACACTTTGCAGGCGTAATAGAAAGGTGACATTTCAGATTTTCGTGGTGTTAGTGACCCTGCTCAGCTCCAACACAGGAGTCAACAAAATTTATATATAGTTTTCCCCAGGGAAGCCAGCAGTTTTATGCTGTCTGAGAGATCTGGGTGGTTGCTCATGACAAACAGGAAGAGCTATACTCCCATTGGCCACTGAGACCAGCAGCCGTGTGATGTCCAGAAATGCTCCTCGGGAGTCAACTTGGCCAAGAACAGTATCTTCATGCTCATTTGGGCAGCTGTGTCTGGAGGCCCCAAGTTGCTCTCAGAGTTTAATTCCTTCCATTCCAATCGGTGATGGCTGTACCACTCTAAATCATGGTCTCTCATCATCCATATTTTCTCACTACCTACCTTTTCCAGTGTTGAATACCTGGAACTCTGATTGAGCCCTCGATTACTATCATCCAGTCCCTTGAAAACTTCCTGCCTTTTCAAAGAACTTGCTAAGGGCAGTTGTCAGTGTTGATCCAAAAATGAGAAAGTACTCATACCTAGATCCCTTATTTAGTCCTATAAATATCTTTCATTCATGGCCATTCTCAATTCCAATCATCTTTACTGCAGGAAACAGATGACCTCACATTGTATCACCATAAAATCGGCTCCAACTCTGAAAGCTGAGCAGGGAAGAAGATCTGGGTTTGAAACTCACTGACATGTAATTTTGTAATGATGGAAAATCCTTTTCCTTGCTCTCTCAACCACAACAGACGACGCCTCACAATGGGCAGGCAGGTAATATAGGAACCACTTTGAACAGCATACACAGCTCCCTGTGATCTGACCTCCATCCAGCCATGCCTTTCAGCTGCAGCCACTCCCTGCCTTACATTTCTCTCTTCAATAACACAGAGGCACTGGTAGACCCTGGGAGCTCTTGCAGGCCTTTGTGCTTTGGACTGTGTTGTTTCATTTGCCTTGAACGCCTCTCCATGCTCTTATCCACCTGACCAAGTGCTCCAAGGCTACCTTCCCTACTCTCCTGGGCAGATGTAAGGCCTTCCTCCCTGAGGATTTCACTGTACTTGCCCTCGAGTATATACTTGCATCAGAGTGCATACCTGATGTCTCCTATATTGTTCTTATTTGTGTCTCTTCTATTAATCTGTGAATAAAAGGAACTTTGTTTTTCTAGCTGCGAATCCCTAGCAGCTAGCAAAGTCCCCTGCATATTGTTAGGGTTTGATAAGTATTTGTGGACCAATGACCTCAGATTAAGGTGTAATATGTCAGTGATCTTGCTCCCCAACCCAGCAGCAAGCAGTGTCCCTGGTATACTGTTGGGCTTCATAAATATAGGTTAACAGAAAGAAAGGAAGATTAAATGCATCAGTTCACTAAAAGTTTAAAACGAAGCTTCCGGAAAAATACATTATTGATAGTTTTTCCTACTTTGATTAAACTGTATATTAAGAGTTTTTTTTTAAGGACTAAAAAGGTCATTTAAAGATGGTAAAAAGATATGATGAAGCATATTTAATTACCAACTAGCTTACAGATGCCAATACATTTGAAGCACAAAGTCACAAAAACCAACAGATGACAAACAATAAAGTAAAATAAGTGAGATATTGTAACATAGAAATGAGGTATTTATAAGGGTGATCTATGCTACATGATTAGTATGTGATTCTTCTCTTTAATCATCTGGTGAAAAATTGCAAACTATTACATGGGGAACACTAAAGGAGTAAGACTGCCTTTGACACACACCTTGAAATCATCCTCTGAGCGTGCATCCCACAATCCCAGCATCTGATTTTCACAGATACAGGGTGAGGCCCATCAGATACAGGTGGACAGACTTAGGCTTAAATCCAGTCTTTAACAACTTCCTGCGTATAGTTTTCTAGCTGTGTCAGAGAAAATGTACTCATTCTCAGATAATTCTACACAAAAGGTACTAAGCCAAGGACTGAAGTGACTTGGCCTGCCTATTAAAACTTTGCTCCTGAAACAATGAGAGTAAATCTCTGCAACAGATTTAAGCCTCAATTCCTCAGGCTTCTAATCCACTCTCCTGATGGTAATAAATTTCCAACTTGTAACACTGGGAGCATGAATAATTAGGAGCGGGCATACCTAACTGCTCAAATAGTCACATCAGAGAGATGGCACAGACAGCAATCTGCCAATAATCAAAAGAAACAAATTGAAGCTTAAGGCTTCTGGTCATGCAACACAATAGCGTCATGTACACAGACAGGCTGTCTGGTCTTTGCTGCTTCAAACTGACATACACGGAGACGTGGCTTAATGACAGCTCAGGTTTCAGAGCGGATGTCACTTACAATCACAGGGAAACACAGTGCAAAGGAGAAATAAAATGATTTGGCCATTTATGATGGCTTCTGTCAGTCAAAATAGGTTCAAAGATGTCTCATCATTTCAGTGGGCTTCATTATTAATTTGGAAATCTTGCCATCATTCCCCATTTATAATTACGGTTCCAGTTCTCATGCAGCTTCAGACGAAGTTTTCTTTCCAATTTCTTCCAATGATGAACAGTTCCTTAACCCAGACAAGAATGTAATAAGGAAGAGAGGCCATAAACCACAGGTAAAGTGTTTTACTCACTTACCTCCAAAATATTCAAAATTACTTACCAGTAATTTCTAATTTCTCATGAGTTCCCAAAATGAGGAACATTAGAAATAATTACATCTTACAATAGTCTATTTCTTCACAAATATAAATGCCATTTTCTAGTATGTCAAGGACTATGAACAACTTTTTGGAAGTGTGCTATTTCTAATAACTACTTCCTGCTAAAACTAAACCCTCAACCAAAAGACTATAATTGAAGATTTATGCAACCAGAATATTTCATTTTGATTTTGACAAATATCCCTGAAACTCTTAGTATTACATTTCCTAAAAGAGGAATTTCATATTTCTTCTAGATTCTGAAAATTTCCTGAGACTTCCCTTTTTTTTTCTCTAATCTGCTTATCTCTAAAAGTTCTTGTTAAAACAAAGTAACTGTACCCTGTGAGACGTAAACCTCTCAGTTTAACCATTCTTTTAGGATCAGTAGTCCGAGAAGGCCTGAAAATTAATCACTAGGCGATACCTTTTACAAGAGATTTGGGAAAGCTGCTTCCTGAACACTGTCTCCCTTCATCACTAGTGCTCCGATCGAATGCCCATGGCCACATTCCCATCATGTATGGCAGAAGATTAACTGGGGAGACTGACACTTCACACAGATTTCCTGGGCATTTGATCTTCACAGACAGACTTGTTTCTGTTGGTTGATATTTTTTTTAGTAGCTGCTCACAAAAATGATGTGTGACTTTGACCTAAGTGGAAGTCTTCCCATTTGCACCAGAAGGCCACCATTTAAAAAGGTTTGTTTATCTGATCTCTATAAACTTCGAGAGGGGACAGGGGACATCGCCGCTGCCGGCCCAGATCTGCCACCTCCATCCCTTCTGCAGGTTCTGTGCACCCACCCCCAGGTTCCACGGGCTTCGTTCCCAAGTGCTTGCACCCACAGTCTTCTTGGGGTGTTTCCTTGGGCTACTGTGGCTGCCCTATCAGTATGGAGAGCTGGAAGTGCTTGGGACATTGCACCCCACCAGAGATGGCCCATGGCCCGTGAGAGATGGCTTCAGGACTTTAAAAGAAAAGCTCCCTCGTATCACGGCATGCTCCAGAGTGACCCTCCGGGATCATGCTGAGGCTGGGATTTCCTGGAAATGGAACCTTTATTTGGCTTCTTCCCCATCCCAGGCTGCTCCCACTGCTCCTTTGCCCTTCTCTCCTGGGATTCTAACCTAATACACACAACCCACATCTCAGGGTCTGCTTCTGGTGCACCCAAGACCGGGGGCTAGAGTAAGAAGTGTTCCGTCACCAGGAGGAGAGGGAGTAAAAGAGGAGTAAAGCTAATAGTTATAGAGCATTTACTCTTTCCAGACCCTGTACTAAGCACTTTACATGTATTATCTCATTGGATCTTACCCAAGAGTAATGCATGTATCATCTGGACACTTTAATGAAAAGTTTAAAGCTAAGGTTAAGAAACATAAGGAAGTCAGCACCTTGATCCTCTGTCCTGTCATCGCCACTTCTGACCTAGGAAGGGTGTTTGCCTATTCTGCCCCTTGTTTTCAAGATGTAATAAAAATAAACACATCCAGATGACTCACAGGTACATGAAAAGATGCTCAACATCACTTATCTCAAGGGGAATATACATCAAAACCACAATGAGATACCACCTCACACCTGCTAGAATGGTTATGATCAATAAGACAAGGAATAAGAACTATTGGCAAGAATGTAGAGAAAAGGGAACACTGGTGCATTGTTGGTGGAAATTTAAACTGTTACAACCACTGTGATGAAATGCATGGAGATTTCTCAAAAAAATAAAAATAGAAGTATCATATGATTCAATAATTCCACTTCTGGCTATTTAACCAAAGCAAACAAAAATACTAATTTAAAAAAAGATATATGTACCTCCCATGTTCATTATACCATTATTTACAATAGCCAAGATATAAAAGCAACCTAGGTGTCCTTTGATGGGTGAATGGATGAAGAAAATGTGGTGCATACACAATGGAATATTACTCAGCCATAAAAAGAATGAAGTCTCGCCATCAGCAACAACATGGATAGACCTAGAGGGTATTGTGCTGAGTGGAGTAAGTCAGACAGAGAAAGACAAATGCTGTATGATCTCACTTACATATGGAGCTAAAAAACAAAATAAACAAAAGGAAAAAACAGAAACAAACTCATAGAAACAGACAATATTTTGATGGTTGCCATCGGGGAAGGATGTTGGGATGGTAAAAGTGGGGAAGGGATTAAGAAGTACAATTTGGTTTTGGCAAAGTAGTCGTGGGGATGTAGATTACAGCATAAGGAATACAGTCAATAATACCGAATAATTATGTATGGTGTCAGATGGGTACTAGGTCTATCAGGGTGACCACTTCATAAGTTATATAAATGTCTAATCACTGTGTGGTACACCTGAAACTAATATAATATATGTAACTGCAAACTATAACAATTATTATAAAAAGAAAAAAACAATAATGCAAAATGTGTAAAACAAAATACAAAAATAAACCAAAGTTCCCATAACAAAAAAATTATAACTATGAATGGTAATGAATGTTAACTAGACTTGTCATAGTGAAAATTTTACAATATACACAATTATGGAATCATTATGCTATATGCCAGAAACTAATATAATGTTATATGCCAGTTATATATCAACAAAAAAGTATAATAATAATAATAATAAACATTTATTGAGTTTTTACTACTCAATAACATATTTACTACAGCATAACGTATATAGATATGCAAGGGTTGTCCAGAAAGTATCCAGCCAGCCCTCATATATGGCTGGATTTTTCCCAGGCAGCCCTCATATATGTATATGTATGTATGTGTGTGTGTGTGTGTGTGTGTGTGTGTATATATATATATATATATATATATATATATATATACACACACACACACACATGTGTGTATATATAATCTCACTGCTGTGCAATAAAACTTGGCAGCAACCAAAGGTTGAGTGTGTGTGTGTGCGCGCATGTGTGTGGTGTAAATTGCCGAAGGTTATGCATCATATAAGTGGTGGTGCTGGAATATGAGTACTGGTCTGGTCAACTCCTAAATCAATGTTTTCATGTACTATGCCATATGATTAAAAACAAAAAAAGGAACACTCACTCAACAAGTAATTTAACACTGTTTGCTCAGATTTCTTATGCAAAGACACCATCATTTCTCTGTACCTAGGCTTCCTAGAACAAATGTCATGTTGAAAGAATGAGTTAATAAATCTATCATTTTAAGCCTTAAAAATAAAAAAGATACGGCTCCTAGAAAAACCTGGAACAACCTGAACATCAGATTAGACAAGGTATAGGGCCAATGGGTAAGAAATGAAAACCCCTTGCATCTCAGTCTATGAACACTGTATGAAACTGATATTCTCCTGTGCCTCAGTTTACTCATCTGCTAAATGGGTGTCCTTCTCTAGCATGATGGAGTGAGGATGCTAGGACTTGAGAGTATTCAAAGAGGATGCGAGAGGTGCAATAATGATATCTGTCTTAGCAAGGATGACAGGGCTCCTCGGGAAATGTACAACGGACACAAATTATAAGCCATCTGAGTAAGAGAATTTGGTTTTGATACATCGATTATGTAGCCAAACAGTCCTGCTTTTTTGAAAAGCCACAACATAATGTCATGTCCCCTGGCTGCCTGAGAAACAGAAATTAAAATCATTCAAGACTAAGGGACTTCAAAAGCACTAGGATGGCTCTGAAGTGTGCAGAAGTTTGATTCAACTTAGACCAGGGGTGTCCAATCTTTTGGCTTCCCTGGGCCACATTGGGAGAAGAATTGTCTTGGAATACACATAAAATACACTAACAGTAATGATAGCTGATGAGCTGAAAAAAATCTTACGATGTTTTTTAAAAGTTTATGAATTTACGTTGGGCTGCATTCAAAGCCATCCTGAGCCACATGCGGCCTGCAGGCTGCAGATCGAACAAGCTTGGCCCTTAGACATAAGAGCACCGAGCCACTATCTCAGAAAGAAATGCCTCCCCATCCCAAAAGAAAACCACCTGTTTCCAAACTGAAGCATAAATGTATATGAGGAATTATCAGCAGAAAACACACACATATACACAAACATACACAGTAATAAATAAGAAATCGATGCCCAGATTCTAAGGGATGAAAGCAGTAATTTTTTCTCTTCTTCCCATGCTGAATGAGACACCATTTATTCATCACTATACATCTTTGCCTCTCTGCCATATGATGCAGCAGTAATTCCCATCAAGTGGTTGAATCAGGGTCAGCTTTGTAACTTGCTTTGACTCGGAGAATGTGGTAGGAGCTCTAGTGTGGCAGTTCTAAGCATAGCCCAAAAGAATCTTTGTACGTTTCCATTCTCCCTCTTGAAATCATACCTCCACTATTTGCATAAGCCTGACAAATTCTGATGGACGGATGAGAGCCCCATGGTCCAAGTGTCCCCATTATTATCCTAGTTTATAGTCAGGAAACCTCCAGAGCAGTGTTACCCAGCAGACCCAGCAACTAACCTCAGAGGCTCGAGTGAGCCCAGATAAAACCAGAAGAACCACTCAGCTGATCCCAGCCCAGACTGCATGACCTAAATGCATACATAGTTGCTGGAATGGTATCTGATATACATCTCCTCTTTCGTTTTTAAATTTTTTTTTAAATTGACGATGTAATTAATTTTGTTGAGAACCATTCTTTTTAATGTTACCTGTGAATACTCATGTGTAAAATGTTCAGTGAACATCATAGAGAGGCAATGTCGCATGGTATACATGGGTACACATGTATTATATAGCATGGTATACATGCATAACATCACACGCACTCAAGTGCGTGCAGGATTTGAATTTGAGATCTCCCACTGATCTTGTGTAAGTTACCTCAACTTTTCTCATCTAGAAAATTGGAAAAATAATAACACACAGTACCTCATTTGGTTATTGTGAAAATTAAATACAGTAGACTCTCAGTTAACTGGCACTCATGGGGACTGACAGATAAATGTAAATAGACTCTCTGTTAACCAGAACTTTTAAAATGGCACTCTCAAGCAACCGGCAAAATCTCAAGCAACTGGCAAAAAACACATTTTGTCGGTTTCTTGAGAGTGCCGGTTGTGGAGTTCCCATTAATGGAGAGTCCACTGTGAATACACTAAAAGATCTTAGAACAATGCCTCACATAGAGCAAGCACTAAACACATGTCAGCTGTGATGACTAACAATGCCAAAGCTCTTCCCATCGCACCAAACATGTGTAGTCCTATCTAACCTCTTTGGTTCTTACAGCTTCTCTGTAATGTAGGTGAGCAGGTATAAATGTATCCCCCTTTGATAGAGGAGGACACAAGGGCTCAGACAACTTACCTGACATAACCCTAGCTGCTGTTTCTGAGTTCAGAACTCTCCCAATGCAATACACTAAAGATGTTGCCCAGTGAAAACCCATATGCAAAGGACTGGTTGAGTAAATTATGTATATCCTCCCCATGAATGATTAGGCCACCAGGACTTAAAGGGCTTTTCATGGAGTTTTACTGGGAGGATTGAAGCAAGATACAGAAAAGTGTGTACGATATAAAACCGTTTTTGTAGCTCAAAGACAAAGAAACCTGTGCTTATCTATAATTGTGTGTCTGGGGATGTATACGTGTACTTATATACCCACACACATATCTATCTATGTATATGTAATTGTGCCTTATTGTGTGAGCTTAAAGAAAATTAGGTAAGAAATATAGTAGGTTGTGACAATAAGAGGGGAAGTGAAACAAGGAGAAGAAACAGGGAAAGCATCACCCCCAAAAAATGTACTAAAAAACCCTACAAGCAAGCATATAATCCTATTTGCACAAGTGGTCATATGAATATAGATATAAAAGATTTAAAGGAAAATGCTTAAAATTAAAATTATTTATTCAATATATATGATATGATGTGATATAAAATATAAAAATATTATTACATGTTCTCCAGGCCAAAAAATTATTCTCTCTCCTAAGCCACACCCTTTTACTATTTTCACAATAGAACTAAATTACTCTTTTGTAATAAAATACGGGGAAGTTAAACCTCCTTTGTCTTTGCCTGGGTACTTAAATTGCTTCCATCTCCTCCCCAGTTTGGCCCAGGATCAACTTTTTGCAATTAAAATTAGCCTCTCCCTTCTCTGTGAAGGTGGAAAGAGGAAAATAATTTGCTGTGAATCATTCTGAGGCACACAACGCTTGTTTCATACACTTACTAAGATGTAGTATGCACGTGGTTATCTAAGTACACAGTCAGATGAATGTTTATGTATGTATACACCCATGGAACCACCATCTGGACTGAGATCTAGAACATTTCCATATTACCCCAAATTCTCAGGTGCCACTTTCCCCAAGAGGAAAGTGGATTACTATCTGATCTCTATCACCCAGGTATGTTTTGCCTTTTCTTAAATCTCATATAAAAGGAATCACATTTATCTTTTGTATCTGGCTTCTTTCATTCAATATGACATTTCATGAAATTTCATCCATATTGTGGCATGCAGTTTGTTCTCACAATGGATTTAGCCACCCTCTAGTTGATGGACAATTGGGTTGTTTGCAGTTTGAGGCCATTACAAATAAAAATAATAATAACATTCTTACAAATGTTTTCTGAAGAACAAATATGTTCATTTCTCTTAGGCTCATAAGGTACATACATGCTCATACATTGCTTTAATAAATACTAATAAACAGTTCTCCAAAGTGGTTTCAATCAATTTACACTCCCACTAGCAATGCATGAGGTTTCCAGTTATTTACATCTATGCAAAACGTGGTATTGTTGGTCTTTTCAATTTTTGATAGTCTAGTGGGCATGCAACTTACCTTTATACCAATTTAAAGTATGTATCACTGTGAATTTTCTACATTAATTTTTACCATAAAAATTCTCTAATACAAAAAAGTATAAATCTGATTTAATCAATAAAACCAGTCCCTTTAATGTTTCAAATATTAGAGAACTAATGCATTTACCACATTTAATTTTGAGGCAGTGCATAAAATGATGAGGAAATTAAAAATTATACTACACAAATACACTTCACAGTACACTACTTTTTGAATACTAGATCACATTTGTTTTCAATTCTAGAGAACAGCTAAAAACAATTATTATTAGCCTTCAGTATTTGATCTTATTACAAGTTTTGAAGAGGAAAGAATTGTTGGTTTCTGATTCCACAGCCAAGTTACAAAGCATTCCTATGTGTAATGCATAGTCTTTGTGAATAAAATGGAGTGGTTTTTAGAAATTAAAGTGACTGTAAATCAGATCTGGCATTAAATAAAGTAACCACTACAAAGCATATGTCTTATCTCCTTAAAAGTTCTATTTATATTCATTGGATGACAACCACTAGGCAGTACATAGTTCCCTTAGCCCGAGAAATAGAGGCCTAAAAATATATTTCCTGGCTTCCACCAGGAACTGGCAGAGTCTCAAAGAGTTCATGTCTTGGCTAAAACACAGCCATTCTTTTAGACCAGTGTTGTCTCCATTAGGGAATGGCTAGATCCCATTAGCGCAAGAAGAAGTACGTATCCCTGTGTTTGAATATTTAACCTATTTCCATTTGCATCTGTGGTCTAAGGTACACTGTGGGAATCACAGCCATCAGGCTAGCACAGACTTGACGGCAGGTTCCACCATCAGTCTTATCCAGAGTAAACACTGGACTTGCTTCTAGAGATCCCAGGAAGAACATTGTCTCTTACCACTGTGTCTCAGCACAATATTAGGTCATGACGCAGTTCAGGTGTTCCAGACCTGAATCACCACCTCGTGGTCTGACTTGTGCACTAGGATGTTCATCCTGTCAGGAACCCAGAGATAGCATTCTCACACTGATGTAAATTTGGATGGAAGGCTATTGGCCAGTGATGCCCCATAATCCTCCCAAGCCCACTTCAAAGATCTCATCTCCTTAACTTCCAGTTAGCAAGGCTTCGCATCTTACCCAATTTACTTTGCACACCCCGCTTCAACGGCCAGTATGTCCATACCACAGTTGAACCTGAAACAATATTCCCCCAAACAGACGCATTATTTCTCCTCTGAAAATCAGGTTCCTGCTCCATCTCCTTTTTTTTTTCATCTCCCAAAGGCACACAAGCTTTCCCCTATTCTTGGAGTGCAAAGCTGCCTTTTCTTTATAACCAGTCAAGAAATCTGCTTGTTCTTCTTTCAAAGTTTCCTCCCCAGTGGTCGGTCATTCCTGTCCCATTTCACTAAGTCTAGTGATCATGCCCTATGTCATTATCTCCTAACTCACATTTACATCTCAGTCTCTCTACCCTTTCAAATTTCCCTGCACCAAACCCCTTCACCGTGCAAAGCTTTCTGTCTTAAGTAGAGTCAAGTGCCTGTGTTACCACTGACCTTCAAGATATTCCATAGTAAGTCGTCCGCATTGACTTCCCACATCTCCAGCTTCCCGTGGTTCCAATGCCAATCACCTCCTTCTTAGAAAAGTTGCCTGTGCCATGTTATCAGACCCTGATCTGAGGCCAAGGTAAGTGAGCACTCAAAGCCATTCTCCCCTTCACAGATGATAGGACCAATATGGACATCTGATCCTTGGAAGCCAGCAGTGAGGCTTAGGGACACGGGTGCATGTCTGCTGTAGCTACTGGCCACACACTGGACAAAGTAAACAAGTCACTCTGCAGAGACACAGAAATGTATGTAGCAGGAATATCAAGAGATGCAGGGAACAGACACAAAGTTCTCTACAGAGACAAAGGGAGTCATCTTAGCTCCTGACTCCTCATTTCTGGCTGCTTTTCCTCATAAGGGCCCAGTTCAGTTCATTTCGTGTAAAGCCCTTTTCCCCTACAATCATACTGCCCAAAGCCAACTGGACAGGGATCTGTTCTTGTAGATAAATCTGAGTAGACTGCATTTGAGCACCATGTCTGTCTTCATCTGTGTGTTATTATTATGCGACTCCATCCCTCCTTAAATGCTACCTACCCCTCCCTCTTCACTAACCCTTGGGCACCTTTTTGGACTTAGCTCTAACTCCACTCTTCTTCAAAGAGGCTCTCTTTACTCCAACTTTCACTGACTTCTGCAGAGAAGGAGGCAGGGTGGTAAAAGGAAGGAGGGAAGGCTTGAGAACCTCTGTATTTATTCATTGTATAATCCTCACCTCTCCCAGCCTCTATTTCCTGATAGGAAAATCAAGTAAAACAAAACTCACCACGAGTTTCTTGTGAGCCTACATTAGATCACATACATAAAAATGCCCAGCCCAGTTCCTCGCCTCTGCTCGGTGCCCACTAAATATTTCATTGCATTTCTTGTATTTCTTTTTATTCCTATAGAACGTTGCTTCAATATCAAGCTGACACATGGTAGCTGCAAAGACATATCAGTTATCCGGAAATACATATGATGTGGGCCAATTATTTTCAAATATATAAGAGTTCAAGTGATGTATGTTCCCAGATTAAGAGGTGAAGAGAACCCAAATAAGGTTAACTGAATGCCTAGCCTGAATCATCAGACATTTATGACCCAACCTGACCCCAGGACATGGAAGGACTCACGGAGAATGAACACAAACTCCACTGAAATTATTTTTTCAAAGCTCAATTTTTCAAGGATATTACTTGAATTTTTGTTTAATCAATTCACTCTGCATATTTTCTTACATTTAGAAATACATCAAATGAAAAAATAAAGATGATTCTGTTGATAAGTTTATGAAAATGCAATGTCTAAACCAGGAGTATTTCAATTACATTAGGAAATACCCCAACCATGGAAATTTTAGCAGATGGAAGATTACAGCCTCATGCAACCCAGGAAAACAACTTAAAATAGACAAGAATTTTGTATTTATAATCATTTCCCATAACCCCTTAATTGGTAACTATACTTCTATTATTCTTCAATTTATCAATTTAAATGACCAATCAGAACTGGTCTCTACAAAGTTGCTAAAGAATAGGGAAAATATAAACCAAAGCTTCAAGGGGGCTAATTTAATATATTTTTCTTCTTTTATAAATTTAGAGAAAATTTGGTGTAGGCATTAGAAATCTATCAGAGAGACAGGATACCTGATTTCTATGCTATTTAGTAAACTATATAATCTCTGTGCCTCAGTTTCCTTATTCCTAACATTAAAAGACTGCTGGTAGAAGAGAAAATTAGTACAACCCTTTTGAAAGGTAATTTGGAAATGCCTATTCAAATGTAAAATGCACACCTCCGGTCCAGCATTTCCCTTCTCTATGTATACTATAAAAAGTCAGCACAAAAAAAGTGTGCATTCCAGCATTATTTGAAGTAGCAAAAATCTTAAAACTAGCCAAACATCTGTCCAAACAGAATGATATGAAATAAGGTATGGGGCATTCATATGATGAAATACTCTGTATCAGATCAAGGGTATAAAGCAGCTCTATGTCTGCTAATATGCAAAGACCTCTAAGACATATCACTAAATATAAAAAGCAACTCACATACAATAAAACATGGTGTTATTTATTGGACACACACTAATTGCATATTTTCCACAGGTATATTTGCATGTCAATGTTCATGAAAAGTTTGGAAGGTTGCACAACAAACTGACAACAAGTTAACCTGTGTGCTTGTTGGGGAGACTGAGAAGTGTCGATGGGGACATTGATCTCATGTGTATTGTTTTAGGTTTTTACATGAAGAAGATATTGATATGTTTGCAATTATAATTACAATTTTTTTAAAACTAGAGTCACAGATAATTGCTAAGTCTTTTCCCAGTTTCTTGGGAGACGATGAATGATCTATTATGAGAAAACGTTAACTGATAGCTATCTTAACTTATATCTAAATTTAACTAATATCCTTTAGCCTACTATTTTGTAAAAACAGATCTGATTTAGAAGCAAATCATTGGGAATTACCTATCATCTCAAAAGGAAATAACAAGTGTGAAACAGTTTTACAGATTTGTAGCCAAAGCCTTAGAGCTGTGGGCAGGATATTTATCACAGACTCCAAGTCAGTATCAACAAAGAACCCATTTCACAGCACATTAGTGGCCACAGTGCTGTGGCTCTTTTGAAATGAAAGAGCTGAAAGTGTACTGTTGTTGCCAACTCTATCACAAAATTCTAAAGCATAGAATAAAATGCTATTCTTTGTGGTGAATGAAAAGGATCTAATAAACTGTCTCCTATTCAGTGTGCTTTCTCAGAAGTTCCACAGAATATATACCTGTTCAACTTTAGCTCTTTTTTTTTTCTAACAGTAGAAAGAGAAAACACAGTTACAGAAAACCCTGAAGCTCTATTTGGTAAGACTAAATACAATTTCCTAGAGACAAGACTTAACCATTTTGCAAACTGCTTTTGGCGCTATCTCCCATCTATCCACGCGCATCAATGGCCTATTTGCAAAAATCTCTAAGCTGCTACCCTCTTCCTTACCTCTGAAGGTGACTTTATTATTAAAGCATGTTATTAGTACTGTCTTGCATAAGGTGGCTTAAAATGATTTCTATCTCTACTATAGGAAAGTTAATGAGAAAAAGTTCATGAAAGGGCTCTCGCAAAGCTTATGAGAGGGCTTGTGGATGACTTCGGGCCTCTCCCTTTATTTCATATTCCAACCCAATTTTAAGTTGGAGTCAATAACTTAACCCATTTCTCTTCTGGAAGGAGTTAGCTCCTGGTTCATCTCAGACTCCTCTGATCTGTGAGAAATAGGCTTTCCTTCTGTTTTCCAGGTCCAATCCTAGCCTTGGTATATTGACCCCATCCCCTTCTGCATTCCTCAGTGCTTTCTCTGTTTAATTAAGCACCCCCTGCCAATTTTCCCTGGTTCCTTGTGCTTTACACATGCACAGGCTTCTCTAAACAGAAACAAGTCCTTCTATCAATGATAACTACACTCTGAACCCTGTCTTCCATTCCTCCCATTCCTCGGGTACCAGCTTCTGGTTCCAAGGGCCTTTGTGTCATTCCCCCACCCTTTTCCTCAGGGGACTCCAGGATCTGCAGGACGTACCAATTTCTTTACACTGTTAGGCCAGCGGCCTGTCTGAGTTCTCACTGCTTAGGTCTATCTATGACATATGACATTGTGATCCAAGCACTCGCTGAAATTTTGCCCTGTACCACTCTTCCTCTTTCTACCAGTTCACCAGCTCTCAATTCCCCCATTCCCCTTTTACTTGTAAATGTGAGTGCTTGTACATCTTTCTCACCTTGCACACGTAAGCGTGAATCCTTGCATCTCCTTGGTCTTGCTGTGCTGAGAGAACTCGTCTAACATGGGCCACCTTGGATAACGAAGAGGTGGACGGGGCGATTTTCCTAATGTAGTTTGTGTGAGTGATTTGCCCTGGAGCAAATATGCAAGAACGGCATGAGAAGAGCTCTCCCCGGAGTCGTAGGTGTATGACCCTGGCTCTGAGCTCCCCCAGAATTCATGCTTTTCACAGTGCTTTAGTTATCACTTTTAGCAACTGACTCCCACATCCGAATCATTGCCACTGGTATGTCTGATTCAAGAGCCAATTCCAGATTCCCAAACACCTGCCAGATATTACTACCTGGGTAATGTGCCAGCTCCTCAAATCATCTTACCTTGCCCATTCCCACCAACACACTCCAAGTCACCTTTTCTTCTAATACTTTTCCCACTTACTCATCCCTACACTTCGTAGAGGGGCCACCCTGAGTGCATAACTCATACAGAAGGTTTTGTTGAGGTTTGGGTCCATCCATTTTCCTCTTTGTGAATAATTTTAAATCATTTGAGAAGAGGTAAATATCGAATTCAAATTGGTCTATCTTTCAAAGGTCATCTTTAACGCGTATATTCTAATTTTTTTCTCAGGACATCACACAGACATTTTACAAGTTAACAGGATTAATTTTAGAAGTTGGTATTTAATTGGTTTTGCAAGAGGACATTTTTTGCGTAGGTGTGATTGTTGAAATTAGAATCTAATTTATGTAAATAGTTAGCTAATTAATCCCATGGTTTGTGCCTGGGTTATACTGTGGATTCTATTGGTGTCTACATCAGAGTTAATGGAAAACCTAGATTATCCAATGAAGTAGCAATGGAGAAACCAGTGAACAGAGATTCCTCTTTCAAACTCTGAATTAACAAATAGTTCTAATCATTCAATTTCTGATTTCTGTTTTTAAAACCAAATTACTTCCCTTGTAAAATAGAATATAATATGATTTTATTATGATAAACTAAGAAAGTTATGTATGGCCACTGTAGGAAAAATTGCAAGTGAGAGGCAGTACAAATAAGTAAATTAAACTCATTCATAATCCCAGCAGCCAGAGAAAACCACTGTGATTTGGATGCTTCTCCATACAGCTTCTAGGCATTTTCTTTTTCAAAAAATAAGGTATTTTTGTTCATTGTCCTTTGTAATCTGCAGATTTTTTTGACAGTACTTCATGAACATTTTTTGTGTATTATTTAACCTGGCAACATTTTTAATGCGTTCATAAGGTTTTATTATGAGTATATATCATAATTATTTAACTTTTCCTACTGTTTTTAATATTTACAGTTTATTTTCCAATCTGTTATGCTATTGATCAGTCCATGATGAATGTCTTTCTAATTTCTGCCCACTTTCATCATTTCCTTAGAATAGCACATTAAAAGTGAAACTGTTGGATCAAAGGACCTGAGGACTTTTATGCTTTTGATAAATATGCCAAAAGCTACTCAGAAAAGCTAAACCAATTTAAATTCTATTCAAGATAATTTGTATTTACCCTCACTATTACCAAATACTGGATCTCTTAGTTTTATTTTTTTTTAAAGGCCTCTTTATGGGTGAAAATGATTATTCTTTTGTTTTCTTGGTTACTAGTAAAGTTAATAATTTTCTTTTACCTATATTTGTATTTCTTTTATTTCTTTCATTGCCATTATTTTTCCAATTCATATTCTTTGCACATTTTACTTATATTCTAATTATGAAATAAAGATTTAAAGCTTCTAAATGTCATCTAGTTTGCTTTGTTTTGTTTTGCCTTTGCATTATGCCTTTTAATTTGTGAATCATTTTATGTGAATGTATTTTGCAATAATGCTGTCAAATTTATTTTTACTTTCCTTTCATAGATTCTGCCTCTTATCGAATAATCCACTCTTACACAATGAATCTGGTACCTTTATTATGTGGGTTTTTTTCATACAAGTTAGGCGTGTTTATGAACTTTTTGTTCTGTTTTACTGATGTGTTGCTTTCCAAGTCAATGAAATGCTGCCTTCGCTGTCTCATACTATGTTTGAAATTTTGATTGGCAAAATTATCTCTTAGTGTTTCTCAAGTATTTTCTTCAAAAACTTTTGGATTAAGTGAAGTTATTTCTCAAATTTGAAAAGTAACTTTCTAAGTTTGACTAGATTTGCATTAATTTAATTTGGGAATAATGTATAGCTTTTAAATATTGCTATTATATCTATAAATATGGTATTTCTATTTAAAACTATTTTAATCCCTTGAGAACATTTCAAAATTTTAAAGATGTATGCATTCTATATACTCAATAAGGTTTTAAAAATGTAGGTATTTCATATTTTGGGTTATTGTTTTACATGTCATTTTTACAACCTTTTGATTACTAAACATAAGAAAACTTCTCTCTTCATAAATTTATTTTGGAAATAGTCTCCTTATTGAACTCATATGAGAATTAATTTTTTAGTTGATCTTGTGTTTCTAGGATGGACAATCATGTCATATGCAAATTATGAAGTGGCTTCTATTTTTTAATATTAATAGTGCTTATTTCATTTTTTAAACAATGTTCACCTATACAAGTGATGGTGAAAAACCTTGGCTCTTCTCAAGTTAATAGGAATAGCCCAGAATATTACTACCATGTATGACGTTGGTTGTCTTAATTTGTAAAATCTTTTAAAAATTATTAGAAGTAGAGAATGAATTTTATCACATCTTTTTGTTACTTTCTCAGTATAATCATGTGATTTTCCTACTTTTATCCACAGGTTGAAGTAGTGACTATATTAAGTTTTCTAATAGAATATTATAACATTTCAGGATCAACCTCTACTTTATTTATTATGTTGTATTTTTAGTTTACTGCTAGATTTTCTCTATTGATACCATCAATCTTATCACTTAATAGAATAATTCTGTAGCATGGTTTATAAATGGAATACACTATGTTAATTAATAGGAAATATTACATACAATATTTTCTCAATACTCCCAATATATTTCTACATGGTTGGAACAAAGGCTATAATATTATCTATCTTAGGTAAGGTTTTCCACGAAAATCCCATCTAGAGCATGTATTCATAAATTTCTAATAAACAACCTCTTAACCCAAACAAAAGGTACATAAATTGGGTGGGGCTACCTTTTAGGGAAAATGCCTTTTTAAATGATTACCTAAGAAATCTAGCACATTCACTATGTGATTCTGAGATATAGATTCTAACAAAGGGAAAAAGTAATTCCAGTATCAGCATTACATTCTGTATATTTAACACTGTGGTATAAAGAAACAGAAACTCACTCATATTGTCTCTTGAGACACAGTTAATCAGCCAAGAGGTCTACTTTTAGTAAGATGCTGGTTTTAATCTAGTTAATCCACTACTCCAAAACAATATATCTATTGTTGCCAGCTCCACAAAGTCAAAACAAAGACAATTGAGGCCAAAGAAAAATCTGGATTTTCAAACAAAAAATTTCATGTTCACTAGATCTTCCTATGACAACGAGTACATGCATGTCTCTGAACAGGAGCAGCGCTTAGAAGTATTATATCTGGCACTAAGAACAGAATTTAATAGGATGTGGAAATTTTACAGTTGACCTTTAATGTGGTACCGGGTTTAGAAGGAAGAAGTTCAAGAAGGGTAAAGTGTTACATTCCATTAGTAGCTGGAAATTTCAGGCAAGAATAAGCAAGGTGAGCCCATGGCAGGATGTCAAATTCATGCACATGGCTAAACCAGTAACAACCAACTTTGACAATCACATTTCGTTTCTGCCTTTTTTTTTTAACCCTCTGGCTACTTTCACTTGCTCCTCAAATGTGTCACTGGGTGAAACTACTTTGGAAAACTGTTTGGTGGCATCGATTAAAGCTGGAACCAGGGGTGCACTGAGCTGGCTCCCACCAGCTCATGAGCTGATTGTATGCATCTCCTCTCCACTCAGCATTCGCACACATGACCAATCAGCAATTTCACTCTGAAGTACACGCCCAGCAGACATGCTTTCACATGTGCAATATAGAAAATCCATAGCAACCCACTGATAACAAATACCCACAATAGTACAATGGATCAATGAACGTTGGAACATTCACACAATGGAATATTACGAAGCAAAGAGAATTACAAGTACGTGAGACACTGTGGATGAGTCTTACATACACCATGTTGCGTGAAAGAACTCACATACAAAAGAGTACGTGCCGTGTGTTTCCGTTGATATGAAGTGTGAAATGGGTACAGCTAGCTAATTTATACCGCTGAAGGCAGGAGATTTCCCCTGGGGGATGGGCAGAAGCATCTGGTAGGGAATAGGATGGGGGAAGGAGGGGAAGGTCGGAGGGTATGATAACTAAGGGAGGCTGGAACTGTCCTGTTTCTTAAACTGGGTGCCAGAGTGTTGGGTACATGGGTGTGCCCAGTTGTGAAAATTCACTGAGCTACACCCTCAGTAACTATACTTTCCTGTGTTTCATATTTCAATAAAAAGGTTTTAAAATATGAAAGAACAAAGCTCCACGAGGCATCAGTATCTAAAAGGGGTTTCCCCTATCTCAAACACCTTTGCACCTATTTAAAAGGTTGTAAGACTTTAAACAGATGTGCAAATTATATAAAAACTAATGAGGGTGGTACCCAGTATAGAGTATGCCCTTACAGAAAAGTATTCATTCTTATCACTATTCTCTTCCTCGTCGCTTATCTGTATTACCATATCACTTTGTATATTCATTCCCTACCGTACTGTAATCATCTTTTTGCCTCATTTCCGTTCCCACTAGATGACCAGCAGCTTGAAGCACATGACATCTTAATTGTATCCACAGAGGCGGTAACTCATAAATATTTGATGGGGTTGAATAAAAATCTGTAACAAAGCTCCATGACTCTGTGATTAGCAGGGTCTCAGGTGGCTCAGCGGTTTTTCTCTCAGACCACCTAACTGACCATGAGGTTCAGTTACAAAGGAAGCTAAAAGCAGCTTCCCAGGGCCAAGAGCATGCTAGGACTGAAGCAGGCATCCCTTGGAGTGGGAGAGGGAGCTCACCTTTTGCAGTGAAGAAATGTAAACACATTAACTGAAGACGGTGATTTTATTTCCTTTGAATCTCAAAGCAACACCTGTACTTCCATGCTTACTGCAACCTTTTCCACAATAACCAAGAGATGGAAACAGTCTAAATGTCACTGAAAGATGAATGCATAAAGAAAATGTTTAACACACATACACACTAAAATATTACTCATTCTTAAAAAGAATAAAATCCTGCCATTTGTGACAATGTATATGAAACTGCAGGACATTATGCTAACTGAAATAAGCCAGAGGCAGAAAGACAAATATTGCATAATCTACCTTATATGTGGAATCTAAAAAGAAAAAAAAGACCAAACTCAGAGAAACAGAGGAGTAGAATAGTGATTAGCAGAGGCTGAGGAGTAGGAGAAAAGCAAAGATTAAGAAAAAGAAAGTAGAATGGTGGTTGCCAGGGGCTGGGGGGAAAGGGTCTTGGGGAGTTTTTTTTATAGACACAGAGTTTCAGTTCTGCAAGAAGAAATGAGTTCTGGAGACAGATGGTGATAATGGTTGTACAACAATATGAAGGTACTTAATACCAATGAACTTATGGTAAAGAGTAAACTTTATGTTACATGTATTTTACCAAACACACAATAAAGAACTTTATTTACACATTCTTATTTGGAGCCTAGATCACAGCATCGTGGCACTGTCACACTGACATGCCAGCACAAGCTACTGGAAGGGTATCAGACCGTACCTGCTGGGATGCAAGTGGATTAAGCTCTAGGAAGGCAGTGGCCAAAGTGCTGAACAGACAAGAGGGAGGACGTAGCCATCCCACTGCCAGTCCTAAATAAGAGAATGGCAATGCCTTGATAATTAGGGTGGGACATAGACACATGGGAAACCTCTGAGTAACTGAAGGACAAACATTATGAGGTTTCAGAATGTGAAGACCGGGGGTCAGTCTTCTGAGAGGGTTCTAGAAAGCAGAGCAAAGCAGAAAAGCAGACCCCAAAGCTGCTACAGAGCTGGCATATAACTGCTGGGTCCTTCATACCTGGCTGAAGAAGTACTGTAACACCACGCTGGGTCACCCATAGCATTGCTCTAGTGGCAGGGGACTTCCCGGTGGGCAGCACAGCAGCAGACTATAGAGCTAATGGCTTTCAGATCCTGAGCTTCACAGTCCTATAACTGTATTTTATTGGCTGGAAATGATGGTGCTCCAAAACAGTACGTGCTTTCACAACGTTCATGATGACGTGAGTATGACATAGCCAAAGCGTCCACATGTAGATAATATGAGAAAGCTGGAATGCAGAATCTTTTGAGGTTTCCTACAAATTCTAAAAATCTCATGTTGATAGCTATTTGAAAAGCTGATAGATTTAGCAACTCTGGCTCATAGTTAAAATAAGAAAACTGAGCATTCCTGGGAGACACTCACCTCCAATATACTCACAGCCCCAGTTTTCAGTTTAGAAGGTTGATAGCTTTTTCCAGCCATCTACTGTGGATCATCCATCCAATCAAACCAACTGGCCATGAGAGACATATCTGACAGTGATTGTCCTTTCTATGGGGCCCTCATTTCTGGTCAGTAGGTTCACTCAGGAAATCAAATTAAACATGAGAACATGTTGCTTATTGGGCCAAAAAGCAGATGAAAGAAAGAAGGAAGAAAAGAACAAAGGAAGCAAGCAAGGAAAGGAAACATCTGAAGATAACAGATTTTCCAGACAATCATTCATTCAACATTTGTGCCAATACAGTTCCAATTGTATGGAGAAACTATCCGAAGTGCTATGAAACCAAAGTCCCTCAGAGATGTTGGGAGACTTATAGAATATAGAGGTCCACAATATCCGGGGATATTTTTGGTGGTCATAGCTAGGTGTTACTCCAGTGGGTAGAGGTCAGAAATGCTGCTAAATATCCTATAATACACAAGACAACTACCTACTTTCCCAACAAAGAATTACCTGGTCCAAAATGTCAAGAGTGCTGAGAAACACTGATCTAAAGGGAGAGAATAAATCAACAATAACAAGGAGTATAATACACGTATGTATAGGCTTCTATCGAATGAACAAAAACAATCTAAATTGTGTGTGTGTGCGTGTGTGTGTGTGCATGTGTGGGTGTAGAGGAGGGTATAAATAACTTCTAGAAAAGCTTTTAGTAGCAGCTGACCCAAGAGATAAATTTTGACATAGAGATATAGGGGGCTGAGTATGGAATAGAGACAGGAACGAACTGTGTTCAAGGCAAAGGAACAGCAGATGTGAAGGCACACAGAAACTGAATTGCATGATCACTCCTATTAGAAAGAAGGGTCAACCTAGGGCACCTTGGGATTTGAAGCTTGAGAAGGAGGCAGGGGCTAGATGATGCTAAACTCTGGATGCTAACTAAACGGGAGGCTAGACTTTTTCCAATGAAGTAAATGTTCTGTATTTGCATTGCCCCATATAGTAGCCACTAGCCATATGTGACTATTAAGTGCCGCAAATGTGGCTAGTGGGACTGAGAAAATCATTTTCTATGTTTTTTTATTTTTAATTGATTTAATAGCCACATGGAGTAGTGCTTACCGTTTCGGACAGAGTTGGTGTAGACAGCTACAGAGAGAGTCAAGGGGTGATTCATCAGACTTGAATTTTAGATGACTCCGGAAACACCCTGGTGTATGGCTTCTAAGTTTAAAGTACATGTGGACCACCCAGGAAACTTACTAAAATACAGGTTCTGTTACAATAAGTTGGAGCCTAAGATTATACATTTCTAACAAGTCCCCATAGGAAACCAATGCTCCTGGCCAGGAATCACACTTTGAGTAGCAAGAATATAAAGTGGCAGCATTGCCAAACAGAACTTCCCAGGATGCTTGGAAATGTTTTGTATTTGCAATGTCAATGCAGCGACCGGTAGCCACATGTGGCTCTGGAGTACCTAAAGTGTGACAAATGCAATTGAAGAAGTGATTTCTTCACTAATTTCATTCAATTTCAGTTCATTTAAATTTAAAAAGCCACATATGCTAGTGGCTATAGTATTGGACCATGCAGATGTAAAGTATTGCTACCCAAAGTACGTCAAGTTGTTTTACCGGTCACAAGGACGTAAGTACAGAAAGGGAGAGTAAACCTTTAGAAACTTTCATAACAAGTTGAGAGTGCAATTTCAGGTCTATTTAACCTAATAAATTTTTAATGGATTCATATTTTGCATGTCTGAGTTTCTTTTTTTTCATTTTTCTAGTAATTCACTTGCATTACATTTTACCAAAATATTGGTATGATGGATTGAGGAAATACTGTGGTCTTCTGCCCTGAGCATTCGTGAAGCACTGCTTAGAGGAAAAACGTGGAGGTAGGGGTGCAAAAAGAGGGCAGAGACGTGTTAGGAGGCGATTCCAGCAATCCAAGTGTACAGTGGGGACAGAGAAGAATTAAAGGGACGTATCCACAGAGCTGATGACTGAGTAAATGTGGGTGGGTGGGGAGAGTGGTTGCTTTTATCAACAATCAATTCTGGTCATTAAATCCAACATCCTCTTGTGAAGGCAGAAAAATGGGCCAACTCTGATGCACCTGATGTTCTATTTTTCATGTTTCTAAGTCTGCAACAGTTTGTCATTAGGTAAATACCTCACTCGTAAGGAATGCAGCAGACTTACTTAGATTTGCTCAAAATATTAGAATACATTTCATTAGAATTAAAATGTATCACTGTCATGTAACATTACACATATTTTTAGGTAAGATTTGGAGTCACTCTAACCTCCTGCTTCTGTTGATGTCATCCTTCCAAGTGCTTTCTTCCAGGAAGCGTGCTAATCCCAAGTATGCTATTTGAATTTTTTGTGACTGTTAAAGTGGCCATTTCTGACTCTCATTCCTAACTCTTTGGGGCATGCTTCATTTGAGTCTTGTAATTTCTATTTTTATTATACACCTTCCAGTTTTCTTTTTTTGATTCCCAAACCATACATAATGAAATAATGTTTTTAAACTGTGGTTAGACTGACCTTAAACTTAAAAGGAATTTGAAATTGTGCATGTTGGGGAACAGGGAAATGTAGAAATGGGGATCTGCTGTTAGATAACAAAAATGTCCTCTCTAAGAATAGAAACCAAGGTAGGCAGCCAAAATTGCACCACTCAAGGAATTTATTTTATTTATTTTATTTTTTGAGAATGATCTGGAGGCTTTCCCATATAGGATGCTGGATTGTGTAGACCTGAGATGTGTTGTGAGTATAAAATATATACACCAGAATCCAAAGCATCTACACCAAAAAAGAAAAAAGAATGTAAAATATCTCAATAATTTTTTTTATTGATTACATGTTGATAATATTTTGGATGGACTGGGCTAAATTAAAAATATTTTTAAAATTAGTGTCACTTGTTTCTTATTATTTTTCCATAATAGGGCCACCAAAATATTCAACATTACCTCTATAATTTAAAGGCATTGAATCAGTCCTGGAAACGCTGAAAAGCACAGAGCTTTGCAACAAACCATGGAAAAAGAAGGAGGTTATGATATAAAGGCCACAGGGAGGAAAGAGCTCGAAGAGTCCAGGTAATTTCCCCAGGGAAAAGCCAGAAAACACAGGAGAAGTGCTCACCTCCGATTCCGGGATTTCAAAACCATTGCTACTGGGTCCCTGCTTCTCTGCATGCACGTAGTCTAAGCTCGGTCATCACCGTGACAGTGCACTCTGCATGACCCAGGCACAATACAATGGCAAAGGTGAGCGAGGTGACCAGCCCCAATCTTACAACTGGGAATTTAAACAAAGGTCTGTGCACATTTTATTCAGACTCTCTTGTGAACAATCCCACTGGGAAAAAAAGAATCACCTCTGAGACAATGGAGAAATGTTGATTCCTGACAGGACTTTGATATTAGGTAATTACTATTAAATTTTTAGTTGTGACAAAAAGAATCCCCTTCTTGTCAAGACACACACTGAAATAAGTATGGATAAATGATAGGATGTTTGGGGGGAAATCATCCAGTGCTTTAGGGATATTGCCATGAAAGAAAGTATTTATGAATTAGCATAGTTTGAAACAGGTGGGAGATACATTAGGTTCGTTGTACTTCATCATCCTTTGTACTTATTTGAAATTTTCCATAATAAAAAAAATGGTTTTTTTAAATGAATATCACAAACATGATGCAGAGCTAAAGAAGCCAGACATAATAGAGTACATACTATATTATTTAATGTATATGAAGTTTAAAAAACAGGCAAAACCAACAGATTGTACAAGAAGTCAGGAGAGTGGTTACCCTTAGTGAGGACAGATAATGAATGGAAGAAACACATGGGTATTCTGGGAAGTGCTGGAAACATTCAATTTCTTCCTCTGGCCAATGGTTATAAAGGTTCGTTCATTTTGTGGAAATTATTTTGAATTGTACATGTGTTTGTATGCTCTTCCATATGCATAACTCCATTAAAAAATTAAGTATTTTTAAGTTGATATATTGAGTCATCATTACTATTAAATTCATTAAGTTTACATTATTGGCTTATGCATTGTATGTATGATGCATATTTAATGATAAAAAGATTTTTAAAATAGAGTCTCAATTGCCTGAATCCAGAAACACCATTATGAAAACACCATAGCCTAGAAATTATTAGTCATACACAAAATGCTTCCATTTTCTCATCTTTTCTACCCAATAATGATAGATTTATTGAAGACACACTGGGTACTGGTTGAATCTCTAGTCCTCTGGCCCACTGGAAAAAGATAGAGACATATAATACTATCATCTCTAATTTATAGAAAAGGAATCTGTGGCTCAAGGAGTTAAGTGACTTACCCAAAGTCACAGAGCTAAACAACCACGATTCAAACCTACATTGATCTGGCTCAGAAGCCCATGTGAGTCGTATTTCCATTTCAGCACAGTGATTTCCAAAACAAGCATCCAACGAACATGCAAGTTACATTACATGTTTATTCGACATTAAGCAGACTGTTCATTTAAATTTTGGTTTCTGTTTTTAACCAAAATAGTTCAAAATGAAAACAATTTGAAATTGTAAGCAACAGTTTACTTTTAAAAATTCCTTATGCTCTCATATGCTAAATCTCACTACAATTCACCTACTGATTCTATGCCTCTTGTGTTGTCCAGAGCTTAATTTCCTCTCTTCAGGCAAGTACTGTATGGGAGATGCTAATTCACCCACCTGATTGTAAGATATATTTTATTCTGAAGAATGGGAGTTCTTTGAAATCAGGCTGGGAAAAGTCGTTTTCAAAACTATTAACACAATATGCTTCCTTGAAGAAGAGGTTGAATCTACACACATGTCTGAATTGAGTTGCTGTTAAGAATGTATGATCTCTGTGAATTTAACAAGTATTTGGCTGGATGTTTTTATACCCAGAATATAATCCTTTCCCATGGAATTAAACCAAGACTTTATGCCCTGGGAAATGAGGAGACCTGGACTTAATTCAACAAAAGCAAATGTGCACAGTAAAACAAGTTTAATGCTCAGTTGCTGAATTTCAAAAACTGATACACATTACAGTCAACAATAAACAGTTATTCTTCTATTTTCTTAAGAAAAAGAAAAGAAAGAAAGGAAGTCTGAAAGGTCAGTGTTGGGGCTCTACCAAGCCTTCAGGCTTGATTGTTCAATTTGGGTTCCTCCACATGGCTGGCTTCCAGAGTATTTGCCAATGTGATGGCAAGAATGAGTCTTCAAGTCCTGCCCAGGACAGAAAGGTCTTACAGCCTGTTCTAAATAGAGCTCTGAGACAGTGTAAATGTTCAAAGAAGGCCTGGGTTTCTGGCAATTTATTTGAAGAACAAATTCCCTAAAAGGGCAGTTCTCCTTAGAACTGCATTATGGTTCCTATAGTAGAAATGCAACCAAATCCTTTATGGGACATATAAAGCTTAATGATGCTGGAGCAAACACGAATTCCATTTAAAAGAGGTACTACTCAGAGCTACAGAAAGATTGGACTCCTTAGCTATCAGTGGAAGCTTGATCATTTGGAACTGAACAAAGCTGTTTGATTTGGAATAGTCAATAAATATTGAGATTTGAACATCACTCATGAGTAAACTGGTGCTTTAGATCATCAAACACAACAGCCATGGAGGATTTACATAAAGACCTGGTCACACAAAATTGTTGGATAGTGGAACAGTATTTTTTTTTAAACAAATAACCCATATGAAATGAATACAGTGAAAGGACTGGGTTTCTTTCACAGAGAATGCTAAAGTAACCAATATTGAGAAAGCCCATTTGTTTGTATCTGATTGCAACACTGAATATGTATGTTAAATAAAATGATTAAAAATAATGTAATGGGGCAATATAAAAAAAAAGTCTAACAGAGAAGTCACTGGAGTCCGAAAAGGAGAGAAGAGAGAGAGAATGGAATTAAAGATATTTAAAGAATAATGGCTACAATTTTCCAAATTTGGTGAAATGCAAAAATTTAAAGATTGAAGAAACTCAGCAAAATCCAAACAGAATATACACAAGAGAAACATGCCTAAACTAAAAAAAATAAATATCGAAAACTGGTAGAGTAAAACAAGATACAGACAATGATTTCAGTATGGCTATGGGGACAAGACGTGGACAAATATTTTCATAGTGTTGAAAGGAAACAAATATGTCACCCTAGAATTCTATATCCAGAAAAACTATCATTTAAGAATGAAGGTAAAACAGAGGTATTTTCAAAGCATAATGCTAAGAAAACTTTGCTCCAGCGGACCTTTACCACAACAAACTTAAAGGCAGCTCTCCAGGGTGAAGGAAAGTGATACACGATAGAACAATGCATCTTCAGGAATGAACAAAAATCACTATAAGTGGTAAATATATGGGTAAATATTTCTTACTTCCTTTAAAATACTTAATACAGTTTAACTGCAGGGATGTCCAATCTTTTGGCTTCCCTGGGCCACACTGGAAGAGAAAACATTGTCTTGAGCCACACAGAAAATACACTTAGCAATAATGATAACTGATGAGCTAAAAAAAAAGGTTGCAAAAACATCTCACATGTTTTAAGAAAGTTTACTAATTTGTGTTGGGCTGCATTCAAAGCCATCCTGGACTGCATGCAGCCTGTTGGCTGTGGGTTGGTCAAGCTTGGTTTAAAGCAAAATTATAACAAACTTGTAGAGTTCAGAATGTATGTAGGTGTAATTAACATACAACTACTATGGCACCAAGAATGAGGTAAACGGGCCTATAAATACGATTCTGATACAGTAGTAATGCTGTTTTGAAAATTTTCATAATAAACTGTTGGGAAAAATAATGGAAAGTTAAGCCTAAATTTCCAGATATTTGAACTTCTTGCTTCAATTTAACAAAGCATGCAAGTAGATGTTTGGGAAGTATCGTTAAATGTAAAGTCCTATGGAATATGGCCTTCGGGTCTCTCTAAACATTGAAACTCTGTGAATTTCAACTTTGACCTTGAATTTCTATGACAGTTTCTCATAATACCTATTTTGTTAATGCAGTTGGGTTGCTATGTGAGATTTTAAACCAGAGGAAGAACTGCACGTTGATCAGGGACAGAAGAGGGCAGCGAGTAAGTGGGGATGGTCCGGCCTGCTCATCTCTCAATCCAACGCGCTGGCCAACAGCCAGTCTGGCAGCTTTGCATGATAACTGACATTTGAAAACTTGTCTTTATTCTGAACCATAAACTAAGTCTACAAAGCAACTGCATGGCTTAAGAACTTCTCAAACTTCTCATAGATTTCTATTTCTAGCTTCTGATTAAATAGGGTCTTATTAAATAGTTAGTTACTTAAAAAATATATGAAAACAATGTCTCCAATTGTGATGCAAGTCTGTGAGGTGAAGTTA
The DNA here is from genome assembly GCA_004026885.1 of Lyroderma lyra. Lineage (NCBI taxonomy): Eukaryota > Metazoa > Chordata > Mammalia > Chiroptera > Megadermatidae > Lyroderma > Lyroderma lyra. The sequence continues at coordinate 168,839 of PVJL010000718.1, read as the reverse complement.
ACTGACCGGTTCTCGTTATGTCATCATGACAAAGGTGAATTCAGATGCTCTGAGCAAGAGGTGATCAAGACTCCTGAATCAAAATTGAAGATGTCATTTTTTTTTGTTCTTCCTTAATATAGTGGTAAAGTAGAACTATCTGGAACTGAACTATGGTTGCCTCCAGTTACCTAGTCTATACAGTCTGTTGTAATAACCAGCAAGCTTTAGAAGGTATTATTCCGAGTTACATGTATACACACGAGGGCTGTCTGGAAAAAATCCAGCCATAAATGCCTCCATTTTTCATATTATGTGACTGGATACTTTCTGGAGAGCCCTCTTAAATTCCAAGCTACATATATTATATTACCTCATTTACTCTTCTATCAGTGAATGGGAAACAAGCTATTATTACCTGGATTTACAGCTGAGAGGCGGAGTGTGCCCAAGCTCACACAGTTGCCAATGGTGGAACCAGGATCCCACCTATGATTGCCTCAAGCCCATACTTTTAAACCTCATGCTACCTGCTTCTCTCTCCATAAGAAAAGTCTGGCCAATGGTATGACCTCAGGACACCAGGCGAATTTTCAGAAATCTTATTTCACCTCTGATCTTATCCCTCTCTTCACAAGAGGAAGAAACAATGACCCTTTGTGCTAGTTTCCTACGGCTGCTGTAACAAAGCACTACACACGGGGTGAATTTAAACAACAAAAGTTCATTCTCTCACAATTCTGGAGGCTAAGGATCCAAAATCAAGGTGTCAAAGGGTTTTATCTGACTTCTCCCTTTTGATCTTCCAAGAACAATGTTCTACGTTATCTGGTCAAGAATTTGTGTATTAGTTTTCCTCAGTTTTGGGATGAGGAAAACAAGATTTGAAGTCACTTGTGCAAGTTCAAAACTCAGTTCTTGACAAATCTGGAAGTGGAACATAGAATGTATTGACTTTAACTCAGTTTACCTCCCCAAACCCACATCCCCCGACTCGAGGGTCTGTTCATTCATCAAAGATGTGCTGTGTTGTTATTCCATTGCAGGCATTCTTTCAGATACCAGGGGCACAAAGGTTTTCAAAGTTAACATCCTGTCTGCAAATAGTTTGCAACCTAGAAGAAAAAAAATCCCTCGTGACACCCTCATATTGTTTAAGCTATCCATATACACTTTTTAGAAAGAACAATGTACCAAATTTGTCAAAGAGCAAGTTTTAACATATAACTTACTTTAAATTCTCATCTATCCCTCTAATGTCACCCTAACGTGCAGAAGAAGGGGGTCAGAAAATAAACACTCTTGTGTTAGCAACTGAGCCCAACTCCAGAAGTAGGTGAATATGTGAATGAGTTTGGACATAAATTCAATGTTAGTTTAGGTGCAGTGTCTGCTGTCCACTAGAAAGACATTAAGTTCTACCTTGTTTATAAAGGTTTAAAGAGAATTGTCAATATCTTACATAAGTAAAGGAGTTGCACTCACTAAGAATACACTAAGTCTCTCATGTGACAATGAGTGTCTATTTAACAAGTACCTTCCTCATGAACATCTACCACTGTCCAACCTCCAACAAGTGTCCAGACTCTATACCTCTGACTGACACTTGTCCAAGAATATCTGCTTTTTCCAGTGGGTCCCACCTACATCAGTCCCAACTCTGCCACTGTCTAAATATTTGTAATAAAATAAAATTCATTGATAACATAGCCTATCCATCCACTGATGTAATGTCTTAAAACCAATATAGCATCCTCAGTGTAATACAAAGAAATAAAAGGAAGTAATTTACTCTAAGTGTACATACATTTTCATATTTCAGTGTTTGGTCATAGCTTCACTGGAAGACATGGGAAGTCTTTGGATTCTTATACCAATAAGAAGAACCATAGTGAGTGCCACACGTGGACGGAGGTACACTACATGGGGACTCTCATATACTGAGATTGGTGATACATTAGTGACATTCTGAAATGGTAAAAAATTCTTGGTAACATTGTAAAATTCAGTCATTGAAACAAAGCAAAATACATTGTCATTGTTCAACTTATAAGGCAGTTCCAGTCCTGGAAAATTCAGTATATAATAAAACTCTGAAACACTTAGCACTTACAATTACATGTTAGATGGAATTACATGGAGCTTCAGAACACTTTTTACCTGTTTTTTCAACTGCTAGGAAATTTGAAACTTGTGCAGGGTGTGCCACCCTCTCCTACCACATTTCCAGTCAGTGAAACAACCAAACCCCCACAATATTCTCAAATAGGGTCCCTTATCCACAGGGGATCCACGACCCCCCAGTTACTTGCACACAAGTACTGCAATACCGTGACCAAGGTGGCTACTAAATGACTAATGGTCATGGAGCATGTACATCTGTCAGGTAGATGCTGGACAAAAAGCTGATTCACATACCAGGCAGGAAGGAGTGGGACTTGCAAGATTTCATCATCCTATTCAGAATGGCACACAATCTAACACTTAGGAATTATTTTTGAAGTGTTCCATTGAATATTTTTGAACCACTGAAACTATGGCGGGGGGACTACTGTATTCTATGGAGTGGTACTATCCCCTTTGAGACTCACTAGTTCGTGCTCTCTGTTCCCTATTATATCCTGGATTTTGTCTATTGAACTGCCTATTTTTATTTAGCAACACTGATTTAGAGTTTACTATGTGCCAAGACATTTTATAATATTAACTCATTTAATCTTCAAAATAACTCCATGAAGTAGGTATTATTATTATTATTCCCAGTTTACGCAAGGGAAAACAGACACTATAAACCTGCCCATGACTACGGAGGAAGAAGCTGGGACTTGAACCCAGGCAATGCAGCTGTAGGTTCAACACTCTACCCTGTACCAATGCTTTTCACTTTCAGTGTACATAGCGATGCCCATCTCTAGCATTCTCCCAGGGGGTGCAAATCCTGCTCTATGCATTAGACTTAAATAGCAAGGTACCACGCTACCTTCCTCGATGATGGAAACAAGGACCACACCTACCCTAACAGAGCCTCAGGTATGTAATGAACACCAATCAAAATACTGAATAGATGGACAAATACCTGTAAATTAAAAATGTGCTTTAATAGTTAGCCCAACCCTTTCAAACTCTCCTCAGGACCTTTAGCTCTACGCATCATACTACCACCAGGTGAGTTCATTTCTTACTTTTGTAAGAAGTTGAAGGTCACTTATATCAAATCCCCACAAATTCCTTCCTACCCCCTCCAGATTATTGCACAGCTCTACCCATCTCTCCACCTGGAAGATTCTCTGTACTGTTCTCCTTCCATCTGCCCTTCCTCCGTTCTCAGGAGAGATGAAATGCACCATTATCTGTCATTTTTCTTTCTTGATTCAATCTCTTTGTCTCCTCTGAGCATTCTTCCTGGTCATCTAATCAACCAGTTAATCTTTCCTCCACCTCCATCATCTCCTAACACTCTGACCCTGTTTCCTCCCCCCACTTGCTGTGGAGAGCCTATCCTGACACTAACCCCAAACCCCTCCTACATATCTGAAGGGGTCTTTACAAGGACTTACATAATATACTTTGACTTCTGTGTCAAAGTTCCAGCTTCTTCAAAAAAAAAAAAAAAAAAAAAAAGATTGCCTAAGTGATGTGTTCTAGGAATGACTGGGAATATTGTCCCCTTCAGTAAAGTGGATTTAAAACAAGGTTTGGCACAGGTACACTAAGGCTTCACTATAGCCACTCACCCTCAAGGAGACTGAAATGATATAGAAAAGGAGTGAATTGAAGTACTCCAGTGGAGGTGTGTATAGAGGGCACACTTGGGAGACTGTCTCTGGGGAGGCCCGAGGACAGGAGGGCTCTGCTACTCCTTGTCTCATGTCAGAGAAATGGGTTAACATTACCATTTTGTTGTTGCTGTTGCAGTTCAGGCTTCTGAATGTTCTATTAGGAGATTCTGAACTTTAAGTATTCAGGTTTCTATACAGTCACAGTAGATGGTAAATAGTTTTTGTGTTATGTATAGTGAGGGAAATAGTCTGACTTTCTCTCTCTTATGCTTTATCTGTGTGTGTGTGGGTGTGTGTATGTGTGTGTGTTTCTGTAATTTGTGTTTAACTGTGAGCATCTGTGAGGCCCTTTCTCTGACCTCCTTCAGGGCAAGGATCTTCTCCTTTCCAGGAAACTTCCCAGGGTAGACACCATAAGTTTTGAGCAGATTTTTTTCTATTTCTACTTAAATATACCCAATTTCTATCTTCCCTCAGAATCGTATTTTCAAACTTAAATTTATCTCTAAATTCTGCCTTTGTTTTAGAAGTCCCTCTCAAACAGTGGAGACAAAAACAGAACCCTTCGAACTCTGCTTTAACCCTTTGGAAGGATTCTAAACCCCTTCAGGATTCTAGCTGTAGTCCCAGATTCCTGTTTGTTTTAAGTTTCAGGAGTAAATTCTGCAGCCTAGTGTTCCATCCTAGATCCATAATTCCTTTAGATCTGTATTTGCCTTCTGTATCTTTTCTCTAAACTCAAATACCACATTGCTTAATAGCTTAGCTACATTCATTCTGTGACTAGAAGTCCATGTACGAAGTAGGTGGGTGCCTTTAATTCCATTATAAGGACTCCTAAGTGAAAGACACACAGTTTACATAAAACTTTGCCAACAACTACCAAATATGGCAGCTTTTCAACTGTGAGAGCCTTCCAGTTTTTCTGAACTTATGTCCCCATGTCCTATAATCATGTAAAATGTCAAATAGATCTTAAAATATAAGCTAATTTTAACAAACTCCTCAAAATCATATAAATAGCCTTTTGAAATAAAAAGAGTTTTAAAAAGTAAAGGAAGCCCAACACTGGATTATTGAGTGGCTAGGCTATCATCAAATTAACTCTGCATAAAGTAGGTTATCTCCCATATTCATGGCATGTGTACTGCTCCCTTGTGTGAATTAAAAATTATATTTATCTATGTATCTAACTATATATATGGAGAGAGAGAGAGAGAGAGAGAGAGAGAGAGGTGCCACAAAAATGTATACACATTTTAAGAGATGTTATCTATGTATGACTTTTCAAAGTTGATTGAATTACAGTAGCAATGTGTGGTATGACATTCGCTCAAAAGATGGCATTAATCAAACAAATGCTAGTGTCACCACGTGACAGGCAGGACAGTCAAAGAAAATGGTGGAAGCACAGTTGTCGCTGAAGGAGCCCAAGGCAATTTTGAAGTGGTATTTGAAATTCAAGAACATTGTTTGAGTTTCCCCCACATTCTCCTACTTAACACCCCTTGACTTCTACCTACTGGGGACCTTAAAGGATGGGGTGTACCATAGAAAACCCGCTACACTGGCGGTACTTTGGGAAGAAATTGAAACGGCATGCGCAGTGATACAAGTAGACACTTCAGTCAACATTGTTCAAGCAGTAGTTCGCTGTAATTAGAAGTGTCTGGATGCTGATGGTAACCACTGAGCACTCTTATAATTGCAAAAGTTAAACGTGATTGTGTTCATCTTTTGTTACTGGAATATATTGAGTATTGCAATTTTAATACAGTATTTCCTTTCTTAAAATGTGTATACATTTTTGGTACCCTCTGTATATGTATAAGTATATACATACAAATAAATTTTTGAACATAGATTATCTAATATTTTTACCCCATTTAAGTACTTTCCAAAGAACTTTAGGCTGTTTCCCAGTGTTTATCATTTAGTGCAAGTTTTGGATGTCAGCCCAGAGTATTTGGTCTATATAACCAAAACAGTGCCATTGGTCACAGAGAATCCAATGAATTTAAGTTTGTCAGAGAGACCAAAAGCTCTTAATGTTCACAACCCAGCCTTAGCCTCAAACTGGACTTTTGATGGAGAATTCCAAACAGATTGCATAATCTAGGGCTGTAGTGTTCCAAAGAGGGGTGTGTGTTGGGGGTGGGGGGAGGGCAGTGAACCGTCAGCTATTTGAAGGGAAAAAACCTGGCTTTCACCACTTTATAAAAACAAACTATGACTCCTAATTGGCTGCAATTCAAAGTTTTCCTATGTCCTACTCTGTGACTTGACTTTGTCATATCTCTAATCCCTCAACAAATAACAAAGATGCTCCCAAACATAGTAGCTGCAAAGTCATCCAGAAATTGGTTTCCCGTTTTTCCCCCCCTCTGTCAGCTATTTCAGTTTTCAGGTTTTTATAGCCTTTTGAGATTAACAAATTGATCCAGAAATGTAAGAAGCAGATACATCCGAGTGGACACCTGTGGGTTGCCTTTTATTTATAGTGTGGTGGTAGGTGGGAGGAGAAAGAGCTGATGGGAGCTTTCAGGAGGTCAAGAGATCAGAAAAACAAAATAATCTTCTAAGTGGCTTCAAACTCACATGGTAAACAACAGCTTCTGCATTAGGCCCAGGAACATACTTGTAAAGCAACCTCAGGCCTGAGAAGCTGGTGTGGAGGTAGGAAGAAACAAAGACATTTCCAGCCAGTCATAAACAAAGGGGGTAGATGGTGGGAGACGTAGTGTAGCCATAACGGCACCATTTTCAAGTTCGTTTGCTTTTTCTCTATAGTCCTAGCAGCCACATAGAAATAATTCTCAAGCACAAAAGTACAGACTTCCAAATAATTCCGTAGTGTGCCTGGGTGTGTTCTTTATGTATCTGAGAGGAAAAACAGAAAGTTAAATAGCACATTACCTATAAAACCGCCATCCCGAACCCCATGACTGCTTAAGGGGCAACTCAAAGGCCACAGCTGAGGATATTATCATACGAAAAAGGAATGAGGCCATATAAGTCTTTGAAACAAAAGTCATTAGTCCTAACTGGATGGAAAACAAGGCTGCAAGAAAGCAGCACTAGGCATATTTCAGTAGCTTTTTAATAAATAAAGATACAACTATCTTCATCAGCACATATTGGACCCATTTCTACTAAATCATTATTTGTACATCGTCTCCAAAGCCACAACACTACATCTAAAACTGCTCTTTACTACGACCATCTTTTGTTTAACTTTTGCTTTTTAGCAACCTTAATCAGCAGGATTTTAAAAACACCTTCCCTATTGTCCTTGCTTTGGTCCATTAGTTAAGGATTAAATTATATGAACACTGTTCATTGTGGATGCTAAATTGGATGGGGACTCTCTGCCCGGTAGGAAAATGACTTCATTAGTATTTCTTTGCTGAACTCCGGAAAATAGCTGCACCGTTGAAGAGAACTACCTCCAAAAGAATTATGAACTATCTGCTGAACATGGGTAACTAGTACAAGATAAGCAAGATCCTAACTTTTTAAAATCTAAGCATTCTTTTCATATGTTATTACGTTTTATGTTAATGCACACTTAATCGTGTTACTTGCCTGAGGATATACACACACCACCACCACCTCGACTCCCTCCTTTGTGTCACTTCTCCTACTGCACTTAGATGTAATCAATCCGGCCAACAGGGCAGGCTCTATCCAAGCCCCTGTCGTAGCTTTGCCTTTCACCAAACTTTTCCTTGTGTTCGGGGCTTGGCCAATGGCCCCCTTCCAACTCCTCAAATGTGCTTTGCTGTCGCATGCCATGAAGCCTTTCATGTTCAGTCTCCTCTGATGAAAAAGTTCCTCGCCCCAGCCCACTTACTGTCCCCACTGCTTGGGCGATTAGCTTTTCCTCATCTTCCGAGCTAAGATCTGTACCCAGTGAGCTCCTCCCTGCCAGCCACCACCATCAGATGGAGGCAGGTTTTTCTGTAGTCACAGGTCTCTCTTCTCCGTTGGGAAATGCACATGTATTCCTTCCATTATCTAAGTAACATCTTTGTTCCTGACCACCAGGACTCCAAGCCCCATGAAAGCAACTGTGAGAGATACTGCTTTTATTCACTAATACATTCTCAGCCTCTGCGTACTACTGGGCCTAATAAATTCTTAGGTGAATTAGTGAATGCACTTTGAATGACCATCAAGCTTTGAGACAACAGACTCGTCCGGTACCAGCAAGAAACGCGGTATACAATCCAAAGGGTACCTGGCAAGGCTGTGACAGGTAGAGAAAGGGACCCAAAAAGGGAGATATCTTGTTTTCCAAATTGCAAATTTGCAAAGAAATAAATCACTCATAATGTCCATTTTTTTGGTATAGCCTTTATGATAGTAAAGGTAAAAAATTTAAGTTTTCACGTACATCAATGAAGCATTTTCACATAAGAACTCAAAAATATGTACAAGGATATTCTTTGGGAGTCTCTGCATATGGGGTGTAACTGAAACTTGAAAGGACTCCAAATGTCCTTTAATAGGTAAATAAACAATAGCATAGTCACACAAGGACATATTATCCAGCCATCAGCAAACACAGAACAGCGCCTTTAGCCAAGGTTGGAAATTGCAGAGCTATTTTGCCATTTGTGTGATGTGGATCTATCTATATGATTTGTGTTTTCTATTTTATAGCCCTTTTATAATCCTAAAACACAAGAGCAATTCAAGTTATTACTCCATGAGGTCCTTCAATACAGAGCTTGGAAAAAAATAATCACCATGATTCATCCATTTCATTTTATAAATTAGAACAAAAAGACTCAGAGACACGTTTATTTGGAAGAGGCCACAGAGCAGAAAGGAAAATTCTGTCACCAAACTCTTAACTCTAGTGCTCTACCAATCATATTTTCTTGACACGTATGAGGGCTGTCTGGAAAAAACCCAGCCATAAAATGCCTCTATTTTTCATATTACATGGCTGGATACTTTCTATACAGCCCTCGTATTTTATTTAGATGTTGTTCTGAACTTCGTAAATTAACTTCTCATTTATTTATGCTCAAGAGGTTTTTATGTTCTTGAAAATAAAGCAGAATAAAACTCAGGCTTTTTCAGATTGACCAATAACTGAGTGTTCCTGTAACAATTCTTAAATTTGCTGACAGGCATACAAATTATAGAAAAGAGGCACATCTATCAGCAGAAGCAAAATAAAAACATAAATATGGTTCAGTAAATATAGACCTTGTACTTTTGTGTACTAAAAAGAAGGTTGCGGACATCAAAGCAAAACTCCTCTGAAGAGAAGTCAAATATCAATAAATACTCAAGGTAATGGCATTCATGTGTCAGCTGCTTGCAGTGCTAATAAAAGAAATTAAGAAGTCATACTATAAAAAGGATATTAATAGCTTAATGAAGATTGACCTAGAAAGCAGATTTTTATTTTAACTCAGGATAGAATTATAGATAATGAACTGCTTTGAATATTTTAGGAAAATGGATACATCAAGAGATTTTTCCATCTTTTTCAATCATAAATCATAGAATTGCATTGCAACAGATTTCAAAAGATATTGAAATAAACATGTCTTCCATTATAAAATACAAAATAAAGAAAAAAAGAATTTCAGCAGCAAAAACATGGTTAATATTTTCCCATTTCATTTTATTATTAAGACCCATAGTTTTGCATCTTTTCCTTTTCTGAAGACTTTTATAAATCACACTCCTTACACTTTTATTTGAATATAATTTGAGGTAGAGAGTTTAAAAGTTCAAATTCAGTAAAATTTGTTAATGCTCTTCACTAGCACTTTTCTCATACTGAACAATGAACTCTTTCATTTAAATGATTTAGAACGCTATTGCTCAAACGGAGATGTGATGGTACCTCAGCAGTTTCTAAGAGAAGCACAGGCCTGGAACATTTTAAAGGAGATCCCAAGTTTGCAATACCCCTAAATCTGATTACCTGTAGTAACACTGGCCACTCCTTTCTCACCCACCCTTTCACTGGCACCCTTCTCACTCTACAAAGCAAAGCCATGCCCCTCATCCGACCAGAATCTTCTAAGGGCATTATTCCATGGAGTAGAACTTCCGGGGCCCCATAAGCTTAGAGCGGTGCTGTGGGTTTCCCTGTGTCCATCATAAAGAGTTCAGACATATTGTGGAGTAAGATGCTGGGAGGGCTAACGATTTTCATTTAACACACTTGCCTTTTCCATCTCCCACTATTAAGAATGAATGTCCCTTTGAGAGGGATAGTCCTATGAGAACAAGTGGAAACAGAGTGGGCAAACATCCTAAGAGCAGCAGAGGGCTACTTCACCAAGACAAAAACAGGTGGCAAAGCTTCATGCCTCTTCTGTCCCACCTTCCGAATTCAGAAAGAGATGAAGATCATGACCATACACATTAACGTGTTTATCTCAATTAAAAATGAAATCAGCCTTTTCTGACAATGAGGGTTGGGCTTCCCAGTTAAATTATATATACGATGAACATTTTACACATATTAAATGAGATAAAACTCAAGGTTTGTATAGACATAAAATTAGGATAAAAGCTTTTCTCAAAAGAAAATGTTACATGCTCAAAGTGTGCTGACATTACTAATATTCTGATTTTCTGAAACTTTTCTGTTACACATCTGCCTCTACATGAAAGACTAACTGGTACAGTGAATGATCTCTCGATGGTTTCCCCAGAAACTGAGAAAGTGAAAGTCTTCGATACTAGTAAACAAATCACTTTGCAAGTCAGGTTTGTTCTCAATTGAATTTAACAAAACTGAAGGTAAGTCTAAGTTGTCAACTAGTAGATCACTAAAATGACTTTTGGTGATATGTCAGTGATGACATTTTGTGGTATATAACTTAGAAGTTCAAAGACTTGAGGGGCATTGCTTCAAAAACTACTTCCATTACCATCCATTTATTTATCTGAGCATACTTCTCAGCCCCTGCATTAAATAAAAGGAACAATACTGAGGTTGTACATTTTAGTAATTACAATATTCACCCCAGACACACGAATTTTTAAAAGATAGCTGTTCATCTCATTAAGTGATGTATTTCCAATAAAGTTTTACTTTTATATTAAAAATTATTACAATATATGTCATAGAATATTTAATAATCATTTATCAAGAAACAGTTGTTTACTCAATTATAACCACTAATAATTGAAATGTGCATCCAGAATGTCTCAATAGTTAGAGGTTTATGGTCACAGAATTTTTTTTAATTCACATATAAACACACACACATACATATATACTTTTATTGCAGAAAATATAAAATAATTAGTACAAGAATTTCAAGCACAAACATTATCGTAGATTAAAATTCTATGGTAGAAATGGTATTTCAAGTTCAAGCAAAAGCAACCATAAATTTTTTTATGTATTTTCTAATTGAATAATGTTGGCATGAAATAGCTGTGGTGTTTGGATTCCATCAGATACCTTAGGGTGACCAGATAGTTTTTCTTAATATTCATATTTATAATATAGCTAAATTTTACATCTTTTGTGGATATCTAAACTTCACAGAAAACAAAATGTAGATGTTAATGTAAACATTTGTGAAGGGATACAAACATTTTTAAAGTTATTTCCAGGGTATATTAGCTAAAATATTTGATCACCTTGGATCTAAACAACCAGACTAAGTGGAATTCAAGTGTCTGCTACTGATGTGTGACCCTAGAAGAAGTAGGTCAAAGTTAAGAAACCATGAAACACCATTAACTATGGGCTTGCTTTCCTGTGGAAACTGCCTGTGTCAGTTTGGCTGTGTATTTCTGGCCAAATAAACTGGGAGCTTCCAGAGAAAAAGGATCATGTTCTGTTCTTCTTTAATAGAATGTCAAAATGCACAGTATATATTAATAACTCAATTGCTTTTTTAATAAATTACTATATTTTATTACATGTTATGTTTTATTGAAACTGCTCCTTTGGTGGGAATATAAACAGGTGGAGTACTTAACAATACCTTTCACAACTTTAAATCAACAGTTTCTGACCCAACTCTAGTAAGAATCCATACTTGCAACAATACCTCCACAGGAGCACAGAGATGTATGTAAAAGAATGTCTATCACTGTTTTCAGAGGACTAAAAGATAAACATGCTCAGTGCCTTCAATAAAAAGTTCTCTAAAACAAATGATGGCATATACCAACTATGGAATTATTAGAAGTTGTAACACTTTTCCTAACAGTAAGATAGAGCTATATATTGTTATATATTTTTATTTAACAATTATATATATAACAATATATATAATTGTAAAATAAAAAAGGAAAATGTGTGATTCTACTTTATTGTAAAAAAACAAAAATTATACATCTGGACATATACTTCAATTTATTTATAGGTATTCAATTTATTTATGTAGGGTTATGTGTGGTAATTAAGCATTTTGCCTTAGAGCACAAACTCCTGGGTTCAAATCCCAATTCAGCCTTTTACTAACAGTGAGTTTGTACACATTAGTTTTGAGTTTTCCTTGTCTCGTTTCTTCATCGATAAAATGAAGGTGGATAATAGCACCTATATTATAGACAGTTGTAAAATCAAAATGACAAAAATGTGTACAAAAGCATGGGATAAGCACTTGTGAATGCCTGACATGATAGACAGACAGATAGATAGATAGATAGATAGATAGATAGATAGATACACACACACATAAACATATGTATAGGTATACATTCTTGTATATCTGTATATATGTTTTCCTCTTACTTCAAATAAAAATGTTATTCTCACTTAAAATAAAACACCTTGTGTATGGGAACACACCAAACTGATCCCAGTGATGGCTTCTGGGTAGGTCAGGAAATGAAGAGAGAACTCTATTTCACATACTTTCAATACAGATATATTTGGTTTTTCTTTTCCAACATGGGTTATGACTTTGGAACTTGAAAATCATCAAATACTTTCAATAAGTAAGTACTAGTTTATCATTTAAAAAAATAAGAAAAACATGTTTTTAAGTTCAGAACAGCAAAACAACGTAATGCACCACAGTAAAATCACAGTAAGATCACACAGGCCTTTTCTTTCCCTACATTATACTTTATATATACCCATTGTTTTAAGACAATAACTAACTCCTCTGAGGACTAATGCTACATTTGCCAAGAAAATGTATTCCTACTTTCACTTACAATGGAAAAGTCATTCGGAGGCTGATCTGAAAAACGACATACTGGTTTGTTCCTATAAACTGTTCATTTTATTCTACAACTGTTGACAAACCTCAAGGTTAAACACCTTGTGTAACTGCAATACTTACTTCCAAAAACAAAGCAAAACAAAACAAAGAAAAGTAATAAATGGCCCTTTCCTTTGGCTCTCAAGTTTAATTAAAATATTATAGCAATCAGATTTCCTATGGTCAGGGTGGCCGCCCCTTGAAGACTGTCTTAGATTCCATACACCCAGCTGTTCTCTAATGTTATCTCTCCCACTATTAATCTTCTCCAAAGATAACTGCCAGCAAAGCATTTTTAGAAACAAGCACATTAATTCAGTCTTGACTACCTGATCATAATCTTCACTGAAAAGCCAAGACAAAAACTGAGGAAGATTTAATATCACTCAGGTCCCATTTTCTTCCATTCCCTGTTTAACTTAACTCTTGATTAGTGCCTTTGGTTAAAGAAATTTAATTCATAGGTAAAATGATTACTTTGCACACTAGTTTATATGAAACAGTGTTCTCATTTTTTGTTCAATTATTTTTAATAATCTTTTGAAAATAAAAGTGTTTTCGCCCTCATTTCTAATTTGTCAATTTTCTCGTATTTGATATCTATATAACATGTGTACCAAAAAGTACATAGAAATTCCTGGAGACAAGGGCCATATTTTTATATTCCTAGAGAACTCTCCATGACATCTATAAAGTTGACGTAATATGATACATGCATAGGTCTGCATTTTATTAAGACTTCTGTGTGTTTGGTGAGATAATGCCTGTTAAGCCCTTTAATTACCCTGAAAAACAAATGCACTACATAAACAAAACACAGGGTAATACCTGATTCCCAGCAGCCATGTCCTAGTGATGGAATAAACCCAACATTTCCATGGTTTACTAATATACAGAAAAATGATGACCTCTTCCCTCCCTGTTCCATTGTCAGCCTTTATCAAAGGTTGTGTCCATAATCTCCTTTGAAAAAAGTCAGCTTTTCAGTTTCTATTTTAACTTAATTGTAGAGTAAAAAGGAATTAGTTAAAGAAACACTTCATTCAGTTTACATGATTTTGCCTTCTGACCCCAAATTCCAAGAATTTCTTTAAGTCTACGGAAAATAAATCACTGGGACCTAAGCAGAGGACCTATAGTGTCTCCAGGAAAAGAAAAGAAAAAAGCAGATTAGCTACCATTTGTTTCAAATATACGACTACTCTTTGGGATCCTTACAAATGGGAAGCAAGCTTCTAGATGTTCTAAAAATGCTTCCCAGTGCAATAACCTCTAACAAAAGCCAACTCCTTCCCCAACTGCCTCCTTCCACCACCATGCAAATACCTCTCAAGAAGGTAGGAAGAGAGGGATTAAGTGTTAGCACTTGAACACATTTATCCACAATTGTAAAGTTGTCATGCAGGTGGGAAGGGAGGCAGTCACAGAAAAAAGGAATTCGGTATTAAGGAGGATACTGAATATGTGATAAAAGCACTTCATAGCATCCCTTCAAGCATTCTATCAGTGTTTTGTAAGTGCCCATCCAGGGCCAGGCACCATACTGGACACTGGGTCATTGATGAGGGTAACATAGATGAAACTCATCTGCTCAGTCATGCAATGGTTCGTCAAGAGTGTAGGATATACGGGTCATTTTCCCTTTGTGTTTAAGAAGAACATAACCATGGGATGCCATGCATCACCTCTTATAAAACAAACTAGACTTTAAAATATACGGCAGTTCATTGCAATTTATTCATTGCATTTCTTAGGCTTAACTTAAAATTAACCTGCAATTTATTCTGCTTAGGACTAGGTATTCAACATAATTAGAGCCTTCATGGCAAATTTAATTTTTTGTTTTCTGCACTTTTTTAACTTTTCATAAATATCATTGTAAACAAAAGGGAATTTTAAAGAAAAAATAAGTCACCCTAAATATCACCACTATAATGCAACAGCTGGCTTCAATTTTTAATATGCTCTTCCAGGTTGTACATGGTACATATATATTAGCAGAGTAAAAGCATAACATTGTCCAGTTTGTATTTTTCCTAATTTATATCTAATTATTAATATTTCCATATTGCTTCATTTTAAAGTTTCATTTCTCATGGGAGTTCAATAACTCATTTTTTTGAAATACCATGCTTTATTTTTACTTTTTGCAACAGTTTATCATTAAATTCTAATTTTTTTAGTCTTGAAAAATACTGTAGTGACTATTTTTGTGTATGTTTATTTTTTCTTATTTAAAAAAAATTTATTGGGATACATTTATATGATTCAGCATAGCAATTCTGATAATGCCTAATACCATTTTTGGGAATAACATAATTAAAAATTCAGTGTGTTATCTAAAACATGGTACCAGGTATCATTTATTTCATATTTCACATTATTTTAAACAGAAGCAAAATCTAGATAAAACTCTAAAAGTGAATTTTATTAATTTTACCAAATGACTATTAATATATTATACAAGAGATAGTAATGACTTCCACATCTGACAAAGGACATTTCCTTTCAAAACGTTAACAATGACAATACCTCCATACTCCATTATATAATTATCCCTCATTCCTGTCTCATTTTATTGAATCTGACAGTACTGAAACTAAGCAAAATTAATGGAAGGACAGTATATGTCTTGGACATCATATTCAAAATACTGGCAATATATATTAATAATTAAAACATAAAGAAGGATAGTAAGATAATGGGAGAAGTAACAAAAACACTGAAAGAATCATTAATTGAAAGAAAAAACACATCATGCTGACATCTATACCAGTCATGGCTAAGGGAAAAAACATGCCCCAATGGGTTCCTTTCATAATCACTATGTGAGCAAAGGTCAAAGCTGGATTTGCAGAGAAACTTAATGTAGGATCATTTCAAATGACTCTTGAACTTGCTCAACTTTACATCTACCAAATAAATGAATTTAAAAATCATGGTAATATATAATAACAAATATTTAATAGATACACAAACCATGTTCTGTTAACATGACAGTATAATGAACACCCAGAGCCATAAACCATTCTCAAAACCATCCACCCATGGCCCATATACCCCATCCACAGCTCAGCCTCTTCCTCAACTCCTCTCTCCTAATTAAATCTTTATCTTATAACTGTATCTGTAAAGAATTCAAAATGCATCTTTAAAGGCGTGGATTCTTTCCTTTAACATCACAAAAACACATTAAAAATTAGCAATATAGTAATTCCTAAATATCATCAACTACTCAAGGTTTAAATTATCTCATGAATGTCATAATTCTTTCTTTTTAACCACTACACAAAATCTATACAATGCAATTAGTTAAAATAACTGGTTGCTATTTTAAACTATAGTTTCTTCTTGTGTCTTACTTTTTCTTACAATTTATTTGTTGACTAAACCAAGGTTGATTGTCCAAAGAGTTTCTTGTTTCCCATAGTATATATTGTACCCATTGTATCTGCCATGAACTAGTCACATGCTTCTCTTCTCAGTTTCCAATAAATCAGTAGTTGGACCTAGGGGCTTCATAAATATCAGGTTTGGTTTAGATTCTTTTTAAGAGTACTTCACAGGTGGTGTAACAACAAGACTTCTAATTACATAAATATATTATATGCATGCTAATAAATTTAGTAGCCAGAAGAACCAGATAATAGAGTCAGACAAGAAAAAAACCCTTTTGCTTTATTTCTGCAAGTTTTAGAACATTAATTAACTTCTATAGTCCTCTGATATTTCACAACATTATTAAATTGATTATTTTAAATAATTTGATTTTTTTTTTGCTTTGCTTTCCTGATTATTTTGACCAACAGGTTCTACCACAAAGAATTTAAGGCAGTTTCAACATGGATATTCAAATTAAATTCAAAACATATTTCTAGGATAATAATTTATTATCATAGATTGCAAAAGCAGAGTAAGATTAACTGAGTTCAATGTCAGAAAGGAAGAAGCAACCAGTGTTATCAATAAGTAACAAGAGAAAAAGTGATGGAAGACCCTATCTTCAGAGAGAAAACCACAAGTGCAACAAATAGCAGTGCTTTATACATATTTGTTGAATGAAAAATGACAACAGACAGGATGAATGGACTATCCCAGGCATATGTTCAATAAACAACTCTGTCTCCTTCTGTGAGAAAAGATAGGATGAATGATCAAGAATGATCACAGCTCAAAAATTATTAATTCCACCCTCTTCATCTGTGATTCAAGGGATAAAGAATCCCTGATCCTCCCATAGTTCTTCTATTACTTATTCAACTATTTCTCATCCAAGTTCTCTCTTTCCAGTTTATCTTCCTTGTAACCTATTCTAGGCTTTCATTTTTCAGGAAGGAAAAAGCAACTTCTTTTCTGTGTGTCCTAGGTTTGTTCCCCCTCAAAAATAGACCCAGATTCAAAGATTTGATTGCAAGGTTTGTTTACCCCCCAGAAATAGATCCAGATTCAA
This sequence comes from Lyroderma lyra, assembly GCA_004026885.1. Lineage (NCBI taxonomy): Eukaryota > Metazoa > Chordata > Mammalia > Chiroptera > Megadermatidae > Lyroderma > Lyroderma lyra. The sequence goes on along the minus strand of PVJL010000718.1, from coordinate 151,422 downwards.
AGACTTGATTGCAAGTTGTTTATCCTGAAGTGACCTCAGGAGGCGTTCAGAGGGGAGTTGAGAGTGAGACAGGGAAGGGAGGAGAGGTGATGGGTGTTCTAATGAACAAATTACTCACTGTAGGAAACTGGGGCCAAATCCTGAACAGGAATTCTCAAAGACTGTGTGGAACTTGCTTCAGGGTTGTACCAATTGAAGAGCAAAATTAGGGAATTTATTAAGCAACTCCATCTATAAACTTATTGGCTATTCCCTTTAGAAACACTTGCCCTTTGATTTTCAAGAAAATATTCTCCAACTTTTCTCCGGCATCTCACTGACCTTTCTTCAGCCAGAGGCTAGCTCCTTCCCACCATACTCCTTAAAAGTTTCTATTGATCAAGAACCTGTGTGTGTCTCTGGGTGTGTCTCTGTCTGGACAAGCTCAACCTCTCCTTTGTCTACAAGCAGGACCCCTGTCCTGGTAATATGTACTTCTCAATCTTTTCCAAGCTCCAAACTCATTTTCCCTTCTGCATCCTGACATTTCCATCTAAAATGTTTGGCAGGCTCCTGAACTCAGTAAGTTCAAGACCAAATTGACTGTCTTTTACTCTTTACCACCACACTGGAAATAATTTTAAAAAGAAAAGAAAAGAAAATCAACAATTTCTTCTTCTTGATTCCCCATTCCATTTATGACATCACCTTCTGTCTGGTTACTTGAACCAGAACCCTCTACATCATTTTGCTTCTTTCTTCTCCTCATTCTCCATGTTAAATTTGTCATCAATTTCACCTCTCTCACGTCTCTCCATTTTCCTACTACTACTACTACTGCTACTACTATTCAGCCTGTGAACTGCATTTTCAACTCTGTAATAATCTTTACTTTCTCCAGATTGCAAATGATCCTCCATATAACTGCCAGATTAATCTAGTTTTTAAAAATGGACAAGTCCATCCAGCCCAACCTTTTGGTGCTCCATAACCACCATTCACTGATCACTATGTACACCCTACATTCCTTGCCATTCCCTGAAGAAGCAAAGTACATCCGTGATTCAGTGCTTTGGCCCTCATCTACTAGAAATACACCTCCCTTGGAGGCCTAGATCAAACTCCTACTTTCTCTCTGTGTCCTTCCTTCATCCTTGCTTCCACATCTGCCCCCAAAACTCTGATAAACAAATTCCCCCCTGTGCTCATTTAATATATCATTCATGATACTGCAATATCAATCATCTTATTACCTGATGTGGTTGTTATAGACAATCTCCCTCTCTCTGTTATGAGTTTGTATGTGTGTGTGAAATCCCAGAACACAATGCATTGCCTGGCACAATATATATCACTGAATTAGACAAACAAGTAACCTCCCATGTGTGATATCTGAATGATCTAGTCCCACAAATACTTGAATGTTTTCTGCATTTTAATGTCTGCATAGCTGTTATTAAGTATTCACAGAAAGATAAATATCATTGTAGAGACAGACTATGTGAGCATATGCATGCAGACACACACTCAATATATACAAAGGCTGAAGTTACAGATAGTATAATATTGACATTAACAAGAGTAAAAATATAAGTGAGCAAATGCCAAGAAGAAAAGAACAACATCCCAAAACATTAATACTATCTACCTGAATATACCAGCTGAAGAATATAATTAATATTACCTATGTTGGGAATTTTCATTCTAACATATTAAATAGGGGCAAGAATTAAGGACCTAAAAAACTCAACACACACAAAGGTTCTACATGTCTCTGTATGTCTCCATTTATGCTGTAGATAAATTGTATTCTTCATGTTTCTGCTCATTTTAAAAAACAGTTATCATTTGCCTTTAAGTTTATCCAACATTAATATAAATCCATGTTTTTCAAATCCAAAAGAGAAAATTTGGTACAGAGGTGCAAAATAATCCATTTTTGTCTAAGCTATTTTCCTTGCTTCTATATGTTTAGGAATTCCAACTGCTTGCTAAAATAAATCCTTTGCTCTGGCTGAGTAAGAGTCTATATGAATTGGAAAAATTCCCATGGAAAATTTCTTCTCCAGTTCTATTCTGAGATGAAGGCTTCCTTCTGCATTAAGTATAAAATCGCGTTGTTGAATTAGGTAGAGAGATGGGTTTACACCCCATGTGGTACCATAAGACTGTATTTCAGGCTTCTGCTAAAAATATCTTTGGGATTTTTCCTCTGGTTTTAAAGTAAGAATTGCATAACCCCATCTTGGTCATATATATGGATGAGCAAACCTTCAGTTATCTATTTAAGATTTAAAGGCTAACAGCATAAAATACAATATCAAAACTGTAAAAAAATGACAGGTGACTTTTTACAATGTTGGCAGGGGACCTTTTCCTTAATAAGTACAACACCGAAGATTTGGAATACCAGAATAACTGAGATGATTTGGGAATATAACAAAACAAAATGAAATTGAATAACTAATAAAGAGTAAAATAATTTCTCCAAATTATTTTATGAAGCTATATTATCTTGATAGTTAATAAAGAAACTACAAGAAAAAATAATTCTAGGTCTGTCTCACTTGTGAATACAGAAGCAAAATAAAGTATTAGCAAGCAGGTTTGAGCAATGAGCAAATAGGGGTTATCCTAACATATGAGAAGGAAAAAGCTCTAAACCCCTTAGTGAATCAAGTATGGAAAGGAACTTCTTTAACCTGTTAATGAGTATCTTAAAAATCTAAAGCAGCCATCATGCTTAATAGTAAGACATGAGAAGCTTTCCCTCTAATATCAAGGAAAATACACAGATCCAGATAGCTCTGCCTTTATTGAGTATTGTGTCAGAGGCCCTACAAGGAAAAGAAAAAAAATTAGATGGTAAAAGCGTTTGAAAAAAAAATGTGATTATGTGTAGATCACATTCTTATTACTTTTCTACATAAAAAAAAAAAATCCAAGAGAATCTTCAGGAAAAATTTATTAGAAAGTAAAAATAGTTAATCAAGGTTAATAGTTCTAGATCGATATTATAAGATCCAATAGCATTTGTAATACACTAGATTAACCAATTCAAAAAGGTAGTGAACAAAATTATTTCATTTTCTGTAGCAATTAAACTTTAAAGGGACCTAGAAATAAATAAAATATAAGCTCCAAGACATTTATTTTAAAAACTATAAATACACTCCAAGACATTTATAAAAAAATTATATTAATAAATACTGTTGAGACTTAAGCTTTCTATAATAACCTCATACCAAGCAAAAAATATCGATTTCATGTGTATTAATGCTCTAAATGTTAAAAATAAAAGTTTAAGAGGGGAGAAAGTATTGGAGCCTATCTTTATGATATGAGTTGGAATGGATTTCTTAAGCATGTTACAAAAAAGCATAACCTAGCATGGAAAAGACTGATAAAACTGACCTCATTATTATGGTCATGGAATGGTCATGACATATCTCTGCCTGTCAAAAGATAGCATAAACAAAATTAAAGGAGACACTACCAAGTGGGAAAAGATATTTGCAATGCAAATGATTTCACAAAGAATTAGGATCCAGAGTAAAGACCTTTGTAATCAATCATAAAATGGACTGGTGAGAGCATGAATTCTAAAGCCAATTACCTGGCTTTGAATTCCAGTTCCTACACTCAGTACCTGTAGCTATGTATGTTTAGGCAATTAATTCAGTTTATTTGTGTCTGACTATGCTAATTTGTAGAATGGAGATAATAACAGGACCTACCTTAAATAATTTTATGAGGATTAAATAAGCTAAGATATGTAAATTCTTAGAGCAGTACCTAGCACAGTCATCCCAAGTACTTGTTTTATTATAATATACTAAATATGATTCATAGGTACAGATATGTCCATTATGTTATTTATGCCTTTAATTATTTCCTATGTATTATTTAAGTAATTATGAAAGTAAAAGATAAGTTACAAACCAAAAGGATTGTTTACAATATAACTGATAAATCATTAATATATAAAAACAATCAGAATAAGACATATAACCTAACTGAAAAATAAACTACAGCCAACAAGTTACCAAAATATGATGAAATATGGAAGGAATAATGTATACAAGGAGGTTCCAACTTCAAAATAACCAAAGAAATAAAACTGAACAACAGTAAGATATTTTCATATTGTTGAAAATTTCATATTTTGGCAAACATTCATGGAAATAGCTATTTTCATACCTTATTGGTGAGAGTGAAAAGGGAAACAGTCTTATTCTTAAAGTCAATTTAACTATATGCCACCAAAAACTCAAACATGTATATATGTACTTGATTTAAGAATTCCAATTATAGACTTTTATGCATAGAAAAACATCCAGGCAGAATGTAAAACCATCATACAAGAATGTCCACTGCAACACTGCTGACAATGCTGACGTTTCCATCAATATGAGATCAATTAAAGCCAATATGGATCACCCATAGCAGTAGATATTGTTCAGCCTTGAAAAATAATAGTATTGCTCTATACTCATAGTCAAGGAAAATTTTATATTATTAAAAGCAAGTAAACACCTGGGATGGGGAAGAGGATCCCAGAAAAGGAGCAAAGGTTCTGGTGTACAGTAAGTTGCAAGGAACTCCTTTGAGACTGTTTGAAGGAGGTAAGCTTGAAAGTCACCCCCCTCCCCACCCCCACCTCAGTGCAATTACCTTTACGCCTCCCTTTAATCCAGTTTATAAGAACACTTGCAATATTCAGGTGCAGAATTTTAATTGCCCATTTCTGTACATGTAGAAAAAAACATCAGGTTAAAAGATAAAAGTAATTTAATCTTTCCCTTTTTATTCTGTGCATTTCTGAGTAAAATGGAGAAAAGGTAGTTAGAATTTCGAACAGTTAAATGCTTACTTAGTAATGATGCAGAGCTCGAAGGCCAAAAAGTTATTATCCAAATGGTACTTCAAAATATTATTTTCTCCCTGATATGATGCCCAGGGAAGGGCATTGGATCGCTTCTGTGGTGTTCTTACCAAAAATGCATAACCTCAACATAATCATGAGGAAACATTCCAAATTGCCAAACCCAAATGGAGATAACATTCTACAAAGTAACTGACCAAATACTTTTCAAAAGTGGCAAAGACATGAAAGACAAGGAAATACCAAGAAACTGCCACAGATTCCAGGAGACGAAGAAAACATGACAACTGAATGCAACAAGGGATACTGGATTGGATTCTGGAACAAAAAAGACATCAGCTGAAAAACTGGTATTTCTCAAATTAGGTCTGTAGATCAGTTACTAGTATTGTACCAATGTTAATTTCTGGGCTTTTAAAATTGTACCACAGTCAGGTAACGTGTTAACATTTAGGGGAAATTGAACTGTTTTTGCAACTTTTACATAATCTAAAATTATGTCAAAATAAAAGGTTGAGAGATATACATGACTGCAGGATAAAGGAACTCGTTAAGGCCTTAAGTGCTCTGCCACAGCTCTCCCCCTTTATCGCACCTATTTCTTTCCCTTGCTCTCTAAGCACCACTTACATTGGCCTCATTTTGTAAAGCTCTACAGGTGGCAGAAGTAAAGCACTCCCACATTGGAAAGCTCTTACAGGACTCATTCACCTAGCACATGAGATGCACCCCACCTGCACCCACACTTTACCAGGACCTCAGATCCCATTTGTTCAGGGTTCTCTGATTTCCACAGCTTGAGTCATGTTCCTTTGTCATGCACTCTCACAGCACACCCTACTTTCCCTCCAGAGCAACCCATCTCAGTTGGTAATCACCAGCGTTTATTGAAGAATTCATTCATTGTAAGACTCCTTTACAAAGCTCTATGACATTAGGGAACAACTCTATTTAATCTCCAGCACCAAGGTTCTGACACAAAGTAGATAATTATAAATATTTTCAGAATGATAAATAAAGAAGTGAATGAATACAGAATATATTTAGTATAAAGGAAGTTATTATGCTATGCCAAGGAGAAGCAGTCTTATCGTGAATAATATAAAGACAAATTATCACTATATCTTCTTTCAAAAAAATTTTTTTGCATAGTTTTTTCTTAACTTTCCTAAAAGATTTTCTACATAACAGCTTGGGGGGAAGTCCATTTCCATAATGTAGAATAATTATGTAAAAAATGTGTTTTAGAATATTTTTTCCTACGTAAATCACAGAAATGGCTGCTAAATAAGTTATACAAATTAGAATCGGTATAAAAAGTCCCACAGATGTCACTCCGGGTCTAAAAACATTAGATATTATGAAAGACCAGTTGAATGTGTTTGCTTCCTCAGTCTATTAAGATTGCTCTTTGGTGAAAAGTTATTACATCACTTTTCAGGGAGAAGTTGGTTTAGACAGATGATACTACATGACCATTGATGGAATTCCCTGTCCTTTCTCACATGAAAAGATGTGAGTCTCCTAGCAATGAAATACATCTTCTATTACCAAATCTTTCCCAAAAAAGTTTAATGTTTACTTAGTAAAAAAGGTTATTATAGTCACATTACAAGATGTCTTGGTGAAAATACTTCTCACTACCACTTCAGCAAATATCCCACAAATCTAAAAAAATAAATTTTCCTGTGTCTCCATGTCCTTTTCCTTATTGCTCACCATATAGTTTTGCCTGCATTATAGCTATGGCAACACAGACATGTACCTTTCCTAAAATCGATGTACTTCCGTGATTGAGAATCAGACCATTTATTTTGACATGGCAAGTATGATTATTTTAACTGCATATTAAATATTAAAAATGAAGCTGTACATCTACATTAAAAAGAAAAATGACAGGAAGCACTTATGGGAGTTTGTTTCAACAGCAGCACTTCGGATTGCAAAACGCAGAGACAGTTCATAGTCATATCTCATGATTCTCTGGAAACACTTATTACAAGCCATATTATGTCAACCCAAAGAGGGACTAGATTTCAAACCAGGGCACAATTTTAGAATGCCCTAGCAAAATTCACAAAAGAAAAGATCTTAAAACAATAATAATGATTCTCCAACTCTTGGAATAAATACTGGGTTAGATTCCAAAGTATAATCAACAACATAAAAATCAAAATGAGAGTGGTGCATTCAAAAGAGGAGATATTTCTTTCTTTCTTTGTTTTTTGCATTAGAGAAACAAAGAAGCAGCCTGGATGTGGACTCCATAGTGTCATCAGGGACTCATGTTTCTATCTTTCTGCTCTGCTGCTTTAGCACATAGTTTCCAATACCAAGATCATTCATTGTCCAAGATATCTGCTAGGGTTCTAGACATCAAATCCATAGTTAGGAAGAAGAAGGCAAGGTCCTTATGGATGAATAGATCCATGTAAAAAGTACTAAGATGTCTAGCACAACACCTCTCATTATATTTCATTCGTCTCAGCGCCACACCTAGCTGCAAGGGAAGCTGGGAAAATATTATTTTAAGCCTAGAAGGCAATGTTCTGATTTAAAATTAAAACAATTAGTATAATAAATGGTAGGATGAAAAATTAACAGTCTCTGACAGTCCTACAAGAATGCAAAATTTTTAATTTTTTTCATTAACTAGTACATGAACACAGTTCAAAATTTTTTAAGTATAAAAAAATGTACACAGTGAAGACTTTCACATCCACCCCTGTATCCATCTGCCAGTTTCCACCCACCACACAACACTTTTATTTATTTTTATATCTTCTACTTTCTTTATGCAAATACATGCAAATGAGATTATTCTTATCTTCCCTCTAGGAGCTGTTTCCAAACCAACACATAGAGCATGTCATCATTCTTCTTCTTTTTTATTTTTCTTTTACAGCTGCATAATACTCCGTGGCTGAATCTACCAGGGTTTATTGGACTGCCAGGGCAAAGGGCATATTTGCAATTTTGATAGATATTGCTAAGTTGTTCTCCAATAGGTATTGTAATAATTTACACTCTCACTAGCAACATGTGAACATACCTGTTTTCTCACAGTCTCTCCTACAAAATGGGTGTCAAGTTAATAGTTCTCTTTATTCTGGACGTTCTGTCAGTCTCTTATTGTACCCTATTATTTTATGTGTGAAAATTCTATATGCAAAGGCAGAAATTCCTAGGATGGACTTCTCTGTGGTAAGATGTGAGTGAACAAACGTTTTAGCAGAGTTTGGATATAAATGGTATGAGTGCAGTCCTGCCTCTACACTTGGCTTACGGCTGATGCATGACCTACCTCCATAACTAACTTAATGGTATAGGTGATGCTGCAATCACTTTTCTAAACTCCCAATGACATTCAAGAGGCTTAGATATTTTAAGACCTTCAAGGGGTATAGTTAAAGGAGGGCTCCCCTCCTGCACATCTAAACTATCTACACAAGTGGGTAATCTTACTGGCTCCACCTGCCCTTCATGTGGTTACTTAGTGTTCATCTAACCCCACCACTTAGCAGTCTGGAGTTCAGACATATGTTTTTTGAATTGGCTTCTAAGGCAAAAAAAAACTCCACCTGGCTTAATGCCATTTCTTGAAACACAGACTGTAAAAATTAACACGAGATAGCCAGGTGGGAACAGATGATCCCAAAGGCCAGGTATCTCCCTAGGCTTCAGGAAATAGGATTTAACCTTCTTAATTATTGCTACAATAGTGCTACATTAGGACATCTGAATAAATTGATAACATTTTTTAAAAATCCAACATCCAAACAGCATGCCTTATTTCTATTACTTATATTATTACACTGACTCTCCTGCAAATTATTAAATGAACAGTTCTCTTTATTTTAGATGTATTTTGTCAGCCTTTTATTGTATCTTAATTATATTTGTACTAAACTCTATACTTAAAACCAGAAATCCAAAATGATGGTGATCAAGTTCAAGGATGCCCGCAATGAAGTTCATCTAAATATTCAGTTGTGAAGAGATGCAGTTATGGATATTAAGGCCAGAGTCAATCTTCCTTGCATCTTTCATTCAAAACTGCTTTATAAATACAGTGTGAAAACTCGACTTGAGTAAGTAGTGTCAATGATCATCTCATAGGTAAGACAGTAAGAAAAAAAAGAAACCTTCAAAGTGACTAAAATATGCAAAGGAGTTATTGAATAAGTGACCCCATCTAATTACCTTTTGGATCATCTAGCAACTTTATAACTAAAATTTAGCCTAACATGTGGCCATTAAATAATTAAGTCAGCTTTATTTCACACTGACATAACATAACAATCTGCTCCAGTACAACTAATGTGATGGCATTTGGAATCAAAGTCATTCGTTTTCATCTTCTTGTTTCTCTCTATATAATACAACTTATCAAAAAAACCCCACACAATTAGGTAATAGCATGATGTATCATTATTAAATTTCCTGATTTTGATAATTATGCACTGTGATTATATGAAAATTGTCCTTGTTCTTAAAATAGATACACTGAATTATTTTGAGGTTAAGGGGTATCGTGTCTGCAACTTACCCCAAAACAGTCCAGGAAAAGAAATTATTTGGTAGATAGAATGATGAAACAGTGAGAAAAATTATAGTCAATGAATATGTAAGAAGGATATACAGCTGTTTCTTATTTTGGTCTTGTAAATTTTCTGTAAATTGGAAATATATCAAAATAGTTACCCAAAAAATAGCCACAAAGGTACAAGTATTCAGCTCAAAATTCTTATGTACACGAGGTCAAGGTTATGACACCCAACCAAGCTGTCTGTACAGTGCTGCCAATGTAAGCACACAGTGGCAAGTTCACGAACCTAGTTGTCAGATTTTAGGTATGACAAGAGCTCTGATGGCCATTCCAGAAAAAGAGTTCCAAAACTCTTTGAAGCGTGGACTAGGCACTAGCATCAGTGCACAGCTTCCCAAAGGGAGTACTTTGATGGTGACCTTAGTGATACTTAGCAGTGAGGTATGTAGCACTTTTCCTAGGATGAGTTCTCAAATTTGATTGTTAGACCTCGTATATACACTCTTATTTAATGAGGTTGTTTTTACTATAACTCAGATTTATTTTGCCTCCCTTAGCTCCTATTGCATCTGTTGATCAGCTTTTCTTTGCCAGAATATAATAATTATGAACTTGATTAGCCTACTATGTACAAGTAACAAATCAGTCAGCTTGTCTACCAGATCTGGCTCACTCACTCAGAAAAGGACATTAAATGTTTGAAACTGTAGAGTGACCTTCAGTGCACTGCACCAGTAACAAAACCAGGGCATTTAGTAAAATACATGAACATCTCCGGGCCTCTAGTTACTTATTAAATGGTTCCCTGGTGACCCATGAGAGTTAATGCTTGCTCTTAAACATCCAACTTACACCAGCAAGTGAGTTCAGAACTGAGAATAAAAGGTAATTGGAGCATTATGTACTTAACAGTTTGTCTGTAGACAGCCCAATGTCAAGCTTGCTTTGCCTATAAACACAGCAGCCAGCCAACCCAGAGGCCTGACTATCAAGATAATTGAAATCTTCACTTTGCTGTGCCATCATAAACACAGAGCTGTATGCAGGTATTGCGTCACTAACTACAAAATATAAATTGTCCATGACAGGGAAGGTTAAGGCATTTCAAATCACAGTATGGTACTCAGGAACAGTTGGTTTAAAAAGAAAGTAGTAAAAGTGAACAATTACACAATAATCATGCAAAAACTTTGCTATCTTTTTAAACAGTAAATTTAAAAAGCAACATTAGAAAGTACTTATCTGAGACTTTTTAAGTGTTGCATACACTCTGACCTGTTTAATGATTAACCACATTTCACAAAAAGGGAATTAGGAATGTACATATGCTATGAACAAAATGAACAAAATGGCGAACACATGCCACACTTAAATAACACACTGATATTGGTGTCACCTGCCATTTGGAATTTCGTTTTTCAAAGCATGACATACAGGAACTCTGACTTTACTGCTTGGTATGGAATCTATGTTTCTCATATATTTAGATATCAGTATATGAGAAAGAGAAAATCAGTGAAGCCACATGTTCACGATAAATTCAGGACATGCTGGAAACATGCAATCTAGTTTTCACATTATGATCTCTTCTTGAAAATTCTGTAAAATTCTATTTTCTTCTCTTCCACACTTGTGAAATTATTTTTTCCTAGTAAAACATACCCAAACATTATAAATGGTTGGGTATTGAGGTTTCTAAAGAAATCCAAGAATGACAAATATCAAAGGGTGGGAAGTTGTCAGTTCTTGAATCTTTCTAAGTTGAAACAGATAAATTTGTTGAGTAAATTTCAACATGAATAATGACTAGAAAATTTGAGTGACTGAAAATTAAAGACATTATAACATCTGTGTTTCTGAAGAATATATGGATGATAATGTGTTACAGTTTTGACAAATTTTACACAGTGATAGAAAATTCTAGCACATTCAACCACAAGTACATTGTGCTTCCTATGACTTGATGAAAGTATATCTGCTAATATTTCCAGTGAAGAAGATGTATTTCCTATATAATATCTTTACTTCTTATAAAATTCTAATGGAAATGTCTGTGTCTACATACACAATAAAAGTCTTCCTAACACTAATACAAGAAAACTTATATCATGTTCATTCACACAACCTTATTTCTAAATATTATAACTACTTGCCTCTTGGGACACCTCATTTTAATTTCTAAATCATTTGCTTTACAGAATTCTTCTCCTCTGAAATGCTTGAAATATTTTAATTACCAATCAAATCACAGTAACATGAAATGCATATGTTAATTATAGTAGTCAACTACACAATACTTTAAGAGTTATAGATTCACATTCTGGGAATATATTTCTTGATATAGGCAGTGCTGCTCATCATATAAGACCCTAACATAGTTAAGACTAATTTTGAAAAGTGAAAAAAAAGTCATATTATACTTAGCTCTCTGGTTGGACAGGAATTACAAATGTGAACAAAAATGGACAATTCCCAAGAAGCTTCCAAAAGAACTGTGAATGTTGTTTACAAGTTTGTGCCTACTCTTATCAGAGTATCATCATGCAATAATACCATAAATCTCCTTTTGTCTCAAAGTTCACATTGTCCTCCTTTTAGATTCCAATTTAATTTTAATAAGAAAATACATCTCCCCTACTAATAAGGTTAAGCATACAGCATGAAAGGCATGCACACAGAACAGAGCCCATTTTTATATTAGTGTTCTTTTTATGGGAAGCAATCATGGTAATTGTGTTGGATTGCATTATTTCTAACAGTACTTCACCCTTCCCTACGTCTCCTTCCTTTGCAGTTCCTCCCACTAGATCCTTTAATGTTGGGCTTAGCCAGGTAACTTGCTTTGACAAAGGAACATTAGTGGACATGATGCAAACAAGACTTCAAATGTTCTTATGCAATTGGCTTACTTTCTAGCTTTTCTGCCATCACCATGAGAAGAGCCTGTTTAGAATAGCTGTTAGCTCTTAAGCTTGGACCCCACAATGAACACATGCAGGAAACACCGGAGCCTAACCCACATCTAGATCCTGGAGCAGACCAAGTCCAGCACACAGCCTGAAGTCAAACTCAGCTGAGCCAAGCCTGATCAGCCAACCCACAGACAAAAAAGCCAGGATTATTAATCACTGCTGTATGCCACAGAGATTCTGGGGTTATTTGTTACACAAATAACTGATTAATACAGTGTTCAACTGTATAAAGCTTTATTGTATTTAGTATACATATACGTACACATACGTGCGTGTGTTAGCATTCATAGTACCTATGTGACAAGAAGGAGTGGAAAAACTGCCAGTACTCTGCCAGCATCCATCATTCCAGATTTTGGCCATTTCTACAATTACAAGTGCTGAAGAGCTGCAGAAAAGGAGAGATCAGCAATGAGAATTCTAGGAAGAGGACAGATGCCTACCTGCTACTGCCATTAGGAAATGGAGGATAGACTAGGGAGTGGCATGTCCCGTCCATTCCATTCCATTCATGCATGCAGCAATTTGGGAAATGAAAAACTCATGAGTATTCCTTTAAAATTAGCTGGGTGACAAAATCTAGCTGACCAAAAAGTGTATCAAATTAAATTAATTAAATTAATTTAAATCTATTTAATTATGAAAAGGAACGTATGGACCAACTTAGGGTGGTCACAATGGAAATGGGAAGAGGAACCAGAACCTAGAATTCTAGAAACAAGCAAAGGACTCAGTGACTGGTCGGATATTTGAAGTAAGGAGGTACAGATGACTCCAAGGTTTTTAACTAGGGAAGGGGAAGGAAGATGATGTGATGAACTAAGACAATGATAGAGGGTCATGGTTCATGGAGGTCAGGGATAGATCGTGAAGGATCAGGAGTTCACTGTGGAGTGTGGAATTTGGAGGGTTTGCACAGAAGCAAAGTGGAGATGGACAGAGGGAAACTGAAAAATAAGTTTGACAGGACTATAGACTGAGGCTGAGTGACAGTCAGTCTACATGCTAGGAATGGATGAGATCACTCAGGAACAAATACAAAGTAGGAGTCCCAGGGGTAAGCCTTGAAAGATGTACTGCTAACCTCTGAAAGTCATCACTATGCTTATGCTAAGGCCATGGCACCTCTTGGTGTTTCCAGCCAATGACTGATCCCAACAGAGAGATTAAGGCAGGCCCACAATTGGCTTTGACTCAAGGATTCTCTTAGGTTTGTTGCAGCTTCCTTAAAATGCATGCCAACCTAGGACGCTTTCAGCCAACCTCTACTCCCTCTTCTTTCACTAGAGGTCAAACATATCAGTGAGAAGGCTCTCCCAGCCTGTCTGAGCTCCCTCACTCACACAGGGTTTTCCCCTAATAAAATCCTATCTCAGCATCAGCTGCTCAGAGAACCAAAACTACCACACGTACACTGGATGACTTTCCTCCCCTTATGATTCCAATCTAATTATCTTAGCATCACGGAGGCAAACGCGCAGAAGTTTGAGAAACATTTTGTACCCTCCACCACCAGAAAAATTTTATCTACAATGTTTATATAACAGTCAGTATAGAATAAAGGTATTGAGAAGCCTACCTCTCTATTAAAGAGCACTCACACAATTCAAAACTTAAACAAAAAAGAGTTAAGAAAACTGACATCAGTTTTATGATATATATGCAATTCAAACAAATACAAAACTTCACATTATTTTTACATTTCATTCACACACTCATGGAGAACGTATAAATAATTTCACAAAAAAATTGAATTAAAATCTATCAAGAGCTAAAATTCCTCCCTGAATATATTCCACAATAGAAAATTAGAGATAAAGTTAACACTGACAAAATAACACAATGTTAAAAGATCACCTAAAAAGAAATCCAAACTCTGGGTAAGGTTAAAGAGTATAAACCATGTTTAGTGAACTGCTCAACCTTAAAAGAAATCATCAAAACTACAACCAAAAAAAGAAGTACAGAGTGAAAAAAAAAAAAAAAAATACTCCACTGAGGTGGCTATGCTACAATCTCATTCCAAAAGAAAGCTAAATGATGCTAATGAAATTTTCAGGTAGAAATAAGTGAGACCAAAGGATTTTAAAGGTTTTTCAAGGGAAGACTCATCAACAAATTATGATAGACAGATAATCTCATTCATGTAGCAATTTAGGGCATAGAACACTCATGAATCTCCCTTTTCAATTAGCTGGATGACAAATTCCAGCTACCCAAAAGTGAATCAAATGATAGAAGTCATAAATGGAGAGTCTGAGACAAAGAAGTACTGAATTGAGAATTGGATCCACTTAATTAATGCTTTAATTTTCTTCTTGTAATAAATAATAGTCACTGATTAATAAATCAAAATAATTTAAAGAACTAGAGTGACCAGTCTATCAGTGCCCGCTTCTGTCCCATTCCCTCCCACAACAGGTAAACACTTTCATTAATGTCATATATATCAGTCTATAAGTAAATACAAACAAGTTTATTCTTATTAATTCCCTCGATTACACACTTTCTGGACAGGAATGTTATTCTAATAAGTGTATCTTGGAGTTCTTTCCACATCAATACAAAGAGCTCTTCTTTCTCCTTTCCCCTACTTTCCCCTGTACTTTCTTAGCTGTGAAAAATTTCATTGTATGAATGTTCTATAATTTATTCAACCAGCCCTACTGATGGGCACTTAGGTTGTTTCTAAGATAGGCTTTTATAAGCAACTCTGAGATAAATAGCCTTGCACATTTGTACATGTACAGATATACACAGAAAGATAAACACCCAGAAGAGAAATTATTGGGTCAAAAGATAAATGCATTTACAGTTCTGGTAGATATTACTAAATTACCCTCTGTAACAGTGGTGCTTAATTGAACTTTTCCCAGCAGTGCGTGATAAGACCCATTTCCGCATAACCTCACCATTAGAAAAAAAGTTAGACTTTTAGACTGTTGAAAATCTGATAAGAAATGAAAATTAAATGTGGTCAAAATTTGCATTTCTACTATGATGAATGAGTTTCGGTTTCCTTTTTTATATTTAAGCACTTTTTGCATTCCCCATTTTAATTGGATTGATTTTCTCACACGATTAATTTTTAAAAAATTCAAGAATTATTATCACAGAGTATCATGGCATGGAAGAAGTCTAAAAATGTAAAAATAATATTATAACTAATACATTTAGGGGTTGAGAGGGTAAAGTGAAAAAGCAGCATATATAATCTAATTTCCTCATCTTTCACAGTAAGAATTAGATATGGTTAATGGGCAAATTTTTAGTTATATAAGTAATGACTTGAACTTCACATTCTTTATAATCATTTTTTTTCTAACTTTAGAGGGATCATTTAGAAACAACTTATCCTGTAGTAAAATTGTTATCTGGAGTTCAGCCCTTTAGATTATATTCGGCTTCTTTTTTATGCTTCATTATAAGTAAAATTCAATATAAAATGTAAATTAAATTAGTATACATCAATGTTCCAGTTGCTCTAAAAGCATTCCTATTTATGTATTATCTTCCTATGTGTAGGGATGAATAGGTCAATATCTGAAATTTTATTTCCTAAAAGTAACAATGTGCATCTCTGGGTAAAGATATATGGAGAAATTTTTATTTTATTTTATTCACTTATAACTTCCTTATTACTTCAAATTTTATAATTATCATTATTACAAAAAAGGCCACAAAACTAGAAACAATCAGAATTGTCAAGATGATACATGCAACGAATGCAATTTACAGCCAAACCAAGAAAAGATAAGGATAAAAGAGTAATATTTCTGGTTATTCTAATAATAAACTAGTTAAAGATATCATGAACCAACTTTTATCTCTATGGCTGCAAATAAAACAACTCTGAATGCCGATGAGATTTAATTTGAAAAATTCTTCCCTATATTTCAAAATCATGCACAGATCTGAGGACTGTGAAACAAAAAGATGCAAATGCATTTAAATAGAGCCCATGTATAATTATTTCTTTGCGCATGACATTACTCAATTAGAGAATGCGATTTTTACCTCAAGGGTGCATGGAGTTCACACCCTGATGTGCCTGGAGACTGACAATCATATTTGCCATTCTAAAGTAAAAAGTTGTCTTGAATAAGTCAAAGCTTGTTTGGCTTTATTTTATTTAAAGGTATCTTCTATAAGCCATATTTACAAAAACTAAGTTTTCTTCTCCAGCAAATTTCAAACTTGATATCACAATATCGAAACATGCCTAGATTAATTTAATACTGGCTGACATGCAGTAAAATACACTTTACACAATTGTCTTCTGGCTGTTTTGTCTATGTTAGAAGATTCTGAATCCTATTTAAATCTTTAATTTTATCAGGCAACCACCCTATTTATTATAGCTTATCATGTGGGTCCTGGTGTACTTTTGTGGGCTGTGGTTCGAATGACAGCTCGTTTTCACAGCCTTTGGTACATGATTTTGGTCCTTCTGGTTGATCTTATACTGCTGGGGCCACCACAGGACGTTGTGCCTGAGAGGGCAGATGGGGTTTTTTCAATTCAGTCCTCTGTGTGTCTGGGCACTGAGGTTCAGGAGTCTCAGGCCTGTGGTGACAAGCTACTTCCTGTAGCCAAGTGCTTGCTGCAGTGGAATCCCTCTTTCCGGGCAGGGGAGGGGCATCTCAGGCCCATGGGGACAAGGGTCTCCCCAGGCTAAGCTGCTTATTGCAGTGGGATCCATTTTGCTGGTCCACCCAGCTACCTCCATGCTGGGTCTCTTGGTGAAGAGAGCAGTTTCAGGCCTGGTCGAAAGGAGAGCATTTTTCCTGGCCACTTATTATCAGCTGAGGTCCTAACTGATCCCTCCATCAGTGGTGCTGGGCTCTGCTGATGACTCTGGAAGGACTCTGGTTGGGCCATGGAAGGAAGTAGCTTGTCTCCAGGTCAGAGGTCATGCAGTGCTGAGCTGGGTCACCTTTCTCTGTCGATTGGAAGAAACATAAGAGGTCCTGCCCCTGAGCTGCTCCTCGAGTCCTGATGTCACAAACCAGTTGGCCTTTCTCGGAGCACCTTTCAGAGTTCTCTGCTTGTTCCTTTTATATTATTTCTAGGAATTGTAGTAATACTTAGTGGACAAGAGTAGAGAGCAATCAATCTACACCATCTTGTCCAGTTTGGGTCCACTCAACACCACACCTTTGTTCAAAACCTTCCAACAGCTTCAGATTTCATTTGGGGAAAAGCCAAAGTCCTTAAAATGGTAACGACCATGTGCCTGATAACGACCTCTCTGACCTTCTTTCTTGTTATCATGTCAGTCCCCCAAAGGCTCCAGCCAAAAGGTCACTTTTCTGTTCATCAAACTATTCCAGAAGTCATGCACCTTCACACTTACTAAGTCTCTGTTGGGAATATTCCTCCTCCAAATAGCCTCATGACTCATTGAAATCCTGGTTCAAAAAATTAGCTTCTCAGAGATACCTTCCCTGAATGCCTACACAGTCACCTCCCCGACTTCCTTCAGCTCTTTCCACTCTTAGTAGCATGCCACCTGTATCTTACTATGTAGTTAGATAGCTGTGTATTATTTGTAAAGTACATCTGAAAGAGTGCCTGGTACTTAGTAGGTGCTCAATAAAACTGTGCTGAATAAATGAATAAATAACAGGGTGCACACAGACCCAAACACCACTTACTGTGGTCTAAAATAATTACACTGATTTGCTTTGTGGGAAAAAACACACCTGAAAAGAAACTGCACTAGAACATACAAAAGGCAATAGCAGGTGAGATAATTCCCAGTCAAGTGAACACTCAGAGGCCATTTATTCCCACCAACCAACCCTCACTAAATGTAAACTGATTAAGGAAGCCCCACCCAGTAAGTTCCTGGCTTGTGTTGGCTTTACATCAACAAAGTGATACTCCCCATAAATAAATTTCTGATACGAGAGAATTAATACAGCTTCTCACTTTAAAAGAGAAGTATTCATTCTCCAGACAGCCCATGTAAATAAGTTTCACAAACAAAACTACATGAAAAATAATAAATACTTACATGTGTTTTCAACATGATAGACACTGATTTAAACATATTCTATTAATGCATGTAATCTACAAAACAACCTTTCAAGGAATTGCTATTATTATCTTCTTCTTACATATGTGAAAACTGAGGTACAGAGAGGTTAAGTCACTTGACCAAAGTCACACAGCTCACAAGTTAGAGAATTGGGATTCAAATCCAAGCACATGAGTGTCTAAGTCTATACTTTTAACTACCACCCTACACTACAAAAGAAGTGACCTAAATGAGTTTTCCTCCTACTCAACCAAAAAAAAAGAAGGCAACTCTTGAGCAAACACAATGATAAGTATTAATAAAAATTACTTCCAAGTTTATTTTCCTCAAACTTCAGTTTAAAGCTAACTTGTTGAGCAAAAGTTGTTCTTGCCCTCAACGAAATGCATATAATCAACTACAAGAAGCCTGCACAGATTCTTAAATTTAACATGTTCTCTCCTGTTATTTATGAAATGTCATACCATATACTAATGTATTAAAATAAAATCATATCCATTAGCAGTAGAAGTTAACTCATGCTTGCCACATCAATGTCCGTGTCTACTGTCATCATCAGAGGGTCAAACATGCTGTTTCTGAACAACTATATCATTGAAGTATGTGCAAGTGTCTGTGTTTGACCATTTTTTTTTTATTTTTTTTTTTTGCTTTTTGATATGTGGGTAGCTCCCTGACTGGGAATCGAACCCAGGCCACAGCGCTGACAGAGCCAGCACCGAAGCCTTAAGCCGCTACACCACCAGGGAACTCCCTGTTTGACCATTTTTGACATACAATTATGGCAGTTTCAAATGGCTCAATCTAACAGATTCAAAGCTCAATTTTTTTCCTTCCTAAAATCAATCTTTTCTATTCATGGTTTTTTGTTTATATACAGCCAGAGATTAAAGGTCACCTTGATTCTACATGCAAAGCATACCCTTCTAATATAACACGCTTCTTCCAGTGCAGAAAGCAGAGACCAGGATAATGCCCACTGCTCTGCCTGTTTCCTATTGATATATAGATTTGCTTTCCTAAGAAGTTCTAGGATATAACACTCTTTTCCCACCCACACCTTGAAAGACTAAAAATTTAAATATGATTTTTAAATAAATCTGCAAATAGCATTATTTATTTCAATTCTCCCACTTACAATGAAAAAAAAACAACTGTGATTTACTCCAAAGTTATACTTTCAAATGCTTCCCCCTTCTCCCCTCTATTTTAAAATAGAGTTTATTAGATGTGTTCTGTAAATATCCAAGTGTAGTTACTTTAGGCTTTGAGATCCTCTCTGACAAAAGAAATATATGCCATTTTTCCCAGAGTCAGTAAAATATTCTATTTGTCCTTAAGGTAGAGAGAATAATGTAATAATTGGAGCAGGCCTCACTAGTTTGAGGCCTCAGATACAACAGGGGATAGCACATGATGGCACTCCGAAAGGAAGGATGGGTACACAGAGGTCCCAGTGACCCTGGGCGGAATGTTAACAGACAATGATCAGTAGAGGATCTAAATCAATGTCCCGCTAACTGATTGCTTCAGATCATCTTTTTTTTTTTTAATTTTAAAGTTATTTTATACTAGCTTCAGGTGTACAGCACGGTGATTAGACATTGATGAAATGTATGCAGTGACTCAGACCATCCAGCTTGAGACCTTAATGCCATTTTTTAAACATAAAAAGCCTTGTGGAAAGTGGCCAAAGGCATAAGCAGAAATCACACATGGCTCCTGTTTCCAAAGAGGTAGAAAGTGTAACCTTACTTCGCAGGGCCAGCCTGGTAAGTGGGCCCACCAGGCTTGTCCAGATCCTTGGTGTAGATGACAAACTGTCTTCTACCCATCAGTGTTCTATTCCTAAGGTACACTGACGTAGGCCACATGACCCAAATTCTGATTCAGGCCTCCGGACCTGCATTGCAGAGCTCTGGGAGTCTAGCACATGGATTCATGCTTTGATAGTCTCCCTGCACTCACTCAAGGGTATGTCTGCCACTGAGACATTGTTACTCCTTGGGGACCTCAACTTTTCAATCAAACTGGGGTCAAAATGATTTAGAATATGAACCAGAAGTACCTGAATACCTGTCATAGTTCAAATTCACATACACACACACACTCACACATACACACTATATCCATATATCTTCAAATTTACTAAAATTTCTACTAAAAATAGCTAGCAGGTATGGAGTATTTCTTTGTGTACCGTGTGACATGCTTCAGATATGTTATCTCATTTAATCCTCACAAGACTCCTATGTATTATTCCCATTCGGCAGAAGAGGAAACTGCAGCTCAGAGTCGTGACGTGCCTTCCTCAGAGACACATACAGTGCTGGAGCCACATTTTGAACCCCAGGAGTTAGATTTCAGAGTGCATGATCTTACACAGGGTATCTTATGAAAGAACAGTTAGGGAGGTCACGAACTAATTCTATAAAGCACAGATAAAGAGATGGCAATGAACGGAATGTTTTAACCCCAGTGGCTCCCCATCCAATATACATTCGCCAGATAACGTCCTTCCCTATCTTTCACTGCATGCCCCGTTGCCTCGGTCAGATATAAATAAGCTGGGTGCTGGCATCTGCCCAGAGCACACTCAGCTTTAAAAAAAAGATGCGCTCAGATTAAGGACCGATCCCTTCCCATGCTTCATTGACAAAACCCACCAGACTCTCCCTCAGTCAAGCTCGTGTATTTCTCATCCCAGAAAAGCATGCATGTTGGGGCCCAGGCTAAGACAAAAGATCTGGAGTGATTTCCACTTCTCTACTATGGAAAATTCCCCATGATTATTTCCCAACAGGGCAGAATTCTGAGGTTTCAATTCCACTTTGCCAGTGTTCTTACAGATGTTGAATTATATTCATGTTCCCAAAACAGAAATTCTTTTTAAAAAGAAAAGAAAAATTGGCTATCTCTGGCACAGAAAAATCACTTCAGTCATTCAGGAAGAGGAAAATAAGGGGGGCAGAAAAGCACACAAAAAAGTGAGAGATTGACAATAGCAAACTCCGAGCCTTGAAGATCAGTTAAAGGTTCCTTCTCTTGCTGCTGCTGCCCTCACCCAGCCACATTCCTGAAAACACGCTCTGATTTTAAGAGTTGTTTCATGGACGGTGCTGCCTGGGTTGGAATTAGGCTTCCCTTCCCCTACACATCACAGCGATCTTTTCCCCTTCCAACACCAGTCGAGGACTCCAAAGTCCAGGGGATGTGCTCTAGCGTTCGGAGCATGCAATTGCAATGGCTTGGCTAGGGTATGTAGCACTGGCTCAGTATTTCAGGATGGAGAGGAAGTCAATTGGTCCATTCTTCCCCACTGAGACACTGCAGTATTACAGGGAGAACCTTCTATGATTTGAGAAAACAACTCCTTTTCCATATTTGACTGCAAAAACAGTCACAGATTATTCACTATAGGTATCGTGCTTCTTTGTAACGTGGCTTTGCAGACTTTGTTATCAAGATGTTGCATCTATTTCCCCACTCTGTGAATGATTTGATTTGGCATATAAAATGTGGCAAAAGTGCCAATATGGCCATTTTTGTTTCTAGGGGCTTGCAACTTCCATTGGCTCCCAGTCCTCTGCCAATCTGCCACAAGGACAAACAGGACTTGCCTGCTGGAGGATGAGGGACCCCACGAGCCAGATCCAAGTCAGCTCCATCCCAGCAGCAATCTCAAACGTGGGAAGCCAGCCGTGATCTGCTGATCCATACACATCTCCCACAAATAACTGAAGATGCCCTAGGAACCCAGCTGGACCAGAAAAATGACCCACCTGAGCCCACACCAGACTGTCAGCCCACAGAAGAATGATCAAACTAAATGGTGGTTGTTTTAAGGCACAAAATTTTGAGGTGGTGTGCTACACAGCAAAAGCTGACTAATATGTTTATTCTATAACTAACTACAGAAGATAATTAAGGGGAAAATCCTTCTTAACGGACAACTTAAAATGTAATAAGGGATGATCAAACATTCCTTTTTCTCTTGCAGATTTATTCACAGCGTGTTCAATTTACACCACCATACAATAATACAACCTGAATTAAATCACTAGTATTAAAAATTTTACTTTTCTCTTTTTGAAATGACAGTGTAATGGTGTGGAAGGAATGTTGGTTAGTAAATAAGAAATGAGCTTTTTAACTTGAGTTCTTTTACCAGCTAGGTATGTGATTGTGCCATATCCTACTCCCTGACTCTCAATTCTAAGCCAGAAAAATGAAGGGACTGGATGTGATCACTTTTAAGGCCTGAACCAAATCTAATATGAAGGAGTTATATCATTTTTGTCTGTAACATAAGCATTCTGACCACTCTATTGCTATGACAGAATTAAAAACACTGCATTTGTCTCTCCAACTAATAGGCATTATGTTTAATGTGCCAAGCACTGTCCCAAGTCGTAAAGATACAGCAGTGAAGAGGACAGACATGCCTTAGAGGTATGCTAGAGCTTTCTTCTAAGCTTATGAGAGCCACTTGTGTCCTTCTCTTCCCAAATCTGTGTCCAATGACAATGTGTTGGTAGCTTGAAAGCAGACAAAGTGGGTGTATTTACACGATGGAAATCAGCAAATCCAACAAGTCATTTTTCCTCCAGAAGAACCAGTTGCTAAACATTTACTAGGACAACACTGTACTGTTCTCTCATTGAGTTAACATTCAAGTAGGGGAGCTCAACTTTATACACACATGACTATGTACAAAACATCTGATTCCAGTGGTGAGAAGTGTGGCAAAGCTGGGAAGGGAGTAATGCATGGGGAGGCAGCACTTAACTCCAGGCAGGAGAAGAACTGTGAAGACTTCGAGCAGAAAGGAATATGCCACATCTGAGGAAATGGACCAAGGTTAGTACAGCTAGTGTGGCTGGAGCACATGAGTTTCAAGGAAAGAAGGAGAAGGAGGTATGAAGGAAGACTTCCAGGGCTCAGACTGTGCGACTCTGAAGGGTGGTGCCATTAATAAGGCAGCAGGACGAGGTCGAAGGTGAAGGGAGGAAGGAAATGATGCCAGTCTTAGAAGTGCCAGGTGTCCGGTCTCTCGGGGACATGGCATGGTGGTGTAAAACTGGGAGCCACTGTGTGCAGATGGCAAATGAAGCTGTATGTGTAGATGTGATTCCTCGAGTCAAAAAAGACTGAAACTTAGAGCCAGCCAAGAAACTGAGTGGTCAGGGAGAAGGGGGAAAGTATGAGAGCAAGGAAGTCAAGGAAATAAAATGTTTTAAGGACAATGGGACAATGAACAATGCAAAATTCCAATCAAAGATCAAGCCCAAAGAGAGCCAAAAATGGTCGATATGTTTTAAAATACAAAGGTCGTCGGTGGCTTTAGCAAGAATCATTTGGATTAGGTGGTGAACTTATTATACATCAAGTTGACAATGCACCGTAGAATTGTATGCCTGAAACCTATGTAATCCTTGCTAACAGATGCCACCCCAATAAGTCTAACAATAAAAATGAATTATATTTAAAAAAAAAAAAAAAGAATCATTTGGAGGTGTGATGGGTACAGAACCCAGGTTGCTATGGACTGAGGAGTTGGTGAAAGACAAGAATGCAGGCACAGAGTATAGGCAAGTCTTCAAAGATGTCTGCTGTAAATGAAAAGGAGGAGGAAAGGACAGCAGACAGGGTCAAGAGCAGGTACAGGGTTTTCTATAAAGAAAGGAGAGGCTTGTCATGTTTGATATTATTGTGCAGATCTGATTAAAGGGGAACTATTGATAACACAAGAAAGAGGTGAGATAAATGTTAGTGTAACATCACTGAGAAGTCAGGGTACAAGGCCAAAGGTGCAGGGTTGGCCTGAGAAAGCAGGAGGGAACCGGAAGGAGAGAGCAGTCAAACACCAGGGTGGGCTTCTGGCTGGTGGCAGGAAGTAGGTGGAGAAGCCCTCCAGTGCCTTCTCTCCCCTCCAAGAAGCAGGAGGTCACATAAACTGCTAGGAGGCAGGCAGCTGGGGATATCCATAAGGACACGGTGTCAATGAATGAGTGATAGCAGGAAACGTCAAGGGATTTGGATCCTGACAGACCTGGCTTTCCACCACTTAGTGACCTGTAACCTGAGACAAATGGCAATAGCTTTACCAAGTCTCCTTCATGTGACCAGCATTGATTGAGCAATTATTGTATAATAGCAGTGTACTAGAAATGTCCAACATGGGCTAAAGTTCTTAAATTCAAAGACTTCATCATCCGCTGGGCAGTAAAATGAGTCAGACAACATTAATACAGGATTAAGAGTGCTAAGGTGAAGGAAGGCATGAGAGCCCAGAAGAAGGGGGTCCATGCTGGACTGGCAAGGTTAGCTACAGCCTTCCAGGGAAATAAACTTACCTATGGCCTCGGTTTTCCCAATGCAAAATGGGGAAAATCAATCAATTGATGAATTAATAAGATAGTCTATGTAAGGCACCTCAGCATGATGTCTATAATAC
This sequence comes from Lyroderma lyra, assembly GCA_004026885.1. Classification (NCBI taxonomy): domain Eukaryota; kingdom Metazoa; phylum Chordata; class Mammalia; order Chiroptera; family Megadermatidae; genus Lyroderma; species Lyroderma lyra. Next base: position 126,537 of record PVJL010000718.1, on the reverse strand, counting down.
AAAAGTTTATCAATACTGAGACTGTCAGGCTAATATACAAAGTTGCCACAAACTTTTCTGCACAAATTTTCATTTTCCCCCCACATTCCTCAAGACGTATTCTCCCCTAATGATGGCTAGAAACCATTAAAACCGTCCCTGATGGCTGAAGTCCAATTTAGAAGAATACATAAAACAACTAACAGTAAGTCTTGCATAGGGAAGTGTAGCCACTGCATATGTAAAGACTGCACACATTCTATCCTTTCTTTTTATTTCTTTTGTATTTATGAGCCAAATGCAGCTGGATCCTAGATATCTGAGTCCCTGCCTACCTTTAAATAAATAAATGTCCGATGTATCAGTTAGCAATCTTGTTTGCAAAGGGACAACACCCCAGCTTAAACTGATTTAGACAACAAAGGGGATGGATTAGCTCATGGAATCGAAGTGGCTTGATCTGGCATCTCAAATGATGTCACCAGGAATCGGGTTCACACCGGTTTGTCTTCCTCAGGGTTAGCTCACCCTTAGGCTCCCACAGTGGTATCTAAACTTTCCAAACATCATCATTCATGGGTAAAAATAACAACAGATTCAGGTCCACATAACATCATTGCAGCTCATGAACCAGCGAAAAAGAGAAACTTTCTTTGCCCATCAGCTCCAGGAAAATTTCTCACTTTGTATTAGCTCTTCATAGACCATTCCTGATCGAATCTCTATGCAGCGACATTCAGTAAAACTTTCTGCAGTGAAGAAAATGTCCTTTAATGATACCTGTCCACAGGTGGCTACTGAACAGAACACTTACATGCAGCTAGTGTGACAGAGGAAATGAATTTTTTATTGTTTAAATTTTACTTTAATTAAAATTTTAATGTAAAAAGCAATACATATCTAGAGGCTACTGTATTAGACAGTGCAGCTGTACAGTGATGGATAGGTAGGTTACACTGGTTGGCTGACTAGTCAGTGCCCACTGCCCTGAGCTGGAGATGAATTTAATCCTATTCATTTCACAAAGAGAAGTCATTCTGGTTGGTGTCCCCGGAGCCCACCATTTTTATTTCCTATAGATTAATGGCCCAATTCAACATGAAACCCTTTGCCAAAGTCATACTTATAAATCTTACCTAGCACACAATGCCACCTGAAAGTCACTTTGGAATAATAGCCTTTTATAGCTGAGAGTGACCTCAAGCTCACACATTTCAGATGCATACTTCATGGAGAAGAAATGGGCTTGGAACATCAGCTGCTTTGCTGATGGCTTTTATGACCAGGGCCTGGGCATGCTGACCTTCAGCCGTTTTGTCCTTCGGCCGTTCTGTTCACTGTAAAAGTCAGTCTTTATGCCACTACATTCCAATAAACCCACTGTGACAGAATTAACTTCATTCCACAGGAAGCTTCATAATCACCAGCTTAGTAAAGGATGTTACCATAAAGGCCCAATATTTTATGCTCAAAAGGCTTAAATAAGCCAAAGAAGTAATGTACATGAGGCAGAATGGTCTGGTGGGGACAGTGGCCGACTGAATACCACATGCCCCGTCTAAAGCAGGCGCTCCACTATGACCATAAAGGTATGCCAAGCAGTGCAGCCATGCCTTCTGATTTTCGGAGAAATATTCAGGTTTGTGTATGAGCTCCCCAGACTTCTAAATGCTGGCCACTCACGCTTAAATTTTTAATATGCTACATAGGCTAAGTAACCTCTGTCTGTGAATGGGTTTACCCTCTAATTGGTGGTGTAGGTTTATAGGTTTGGCCTGTAAATCAAAGCCTCAGAATAGTGGCTGGTGCAGTGCCCATGTGTTCCCACACATGGCAGCTGACAGCTTCCAACTGCAGCAATGTCTGTCACTTCCTCAGTCCCCTGGTCTGGGGCCCCCGGACCACGGAGGGCCTGGCAAAAGAGCTGATGATGTAACAGCCCCCTGGAGGGCTGCCCTCACACACTGACAGATGGGAACCGGTGGGGAAATACCACAGTCCTCTGTTCCTTCAACTGGGATAATTCTGAGGTGTGTTCTATACTGTCTCCCACAATTCCCCAGTGGGATGGAGCTTCTGTTGCCCAGAGTGTAAACTATTTGATAATTTATCCCTTATTGGCTGCCTTCCCTTACCGGTCTCACTTCCCAACTGCCCTGTCCATGCTTCCTGGCTTCACCTTCCAAAGAAATTACTTGGGCTTGAATCCTTGTCTTCAGGTCAGTTGGTAGAAGAACTCAACCTTCAAACACCATAAACCTGAAATTATTTTAGTATGTTGTTTTGCTTTTAATTGTTTTGTCTAGTAATGAACTATGCCAGGGCTCAAATACATGAAAAATTCACACCGCAGTCTAGAGTCCCACCCACTCTGGTATTCTGACATGCCAGTATTCACAATATAGTGCTGAGCCTGCTGCCCTCTTGCATAACGAAGCCATGCTATAGAAACAAATGCTCATCTAAAAATAGAATCCATTATGTGTACCAGCAGAGTAGTTAGCTTCTCGGCATAGCAACAAGTTCTGCTCCATAAAACTTTTCACTGAGGCATTCACTTCAAACAGGTGCTCTGTGTGCCATGCTGCACTGCAATTTTCAGACCACGGGGCTCAGTGTAGAGTTCTGCACAATACTGGAGAGAGAGAGAGAGCTAAAGCAAAAGCACTCTCATCACAGTCCACATTCCTGATAGAAGGCAGAAGTGAAAACCAAACATTCTCATGGGAGAAACATGAATTTTGCCACTCTCAAATGTATCACAGAGAGGTGATTAAATCACAAGCTTTTGGTCACACATGTATGTGACCTGGCTCTCTCTGGTTCCCTGGGCGGGTTTATGTGTCATTAAAGAAAGGATTCCCACAAATTCATAAGAAATGGTATTGTGTTATAATTTATAACAAGATGAGATCTCTGTCCTTAACACAAATTTAAGATATAAGATAAAAAACTATATAAAAGCATTTTTAAAACCACACTTGCTTATTCAAGAGTACAGCTCATTTAATTAAATATGGAATTCAAACAGTGCCTTGATCTAACAGAGGATCTAGAAAAACATAAAGGTTAATAAACAGAGCTTGAATGCTGAGGACATGTTCAGTAAGGATAAAACAAATAGCTAATACCCAGAACCTAGAAAATTGAATATATTTTCATTACTGAATATAACAAAAATACCTATTTTGATTCAATCTTAGCTATTGAGAATCTTTCCAAAAATGCTAGCAATTTTCTGCCTTCCTAAGTACAGTATAGGGAATATTATTCAATCAAAGGCAAATAATTCAGAATCTTGTACAGCCTCTGGGTGCTCAAGCTGAGTATTACTCCTAACAGAAATGAGGCCACAAACAGGAAGGCAGAGTGAGCACATCCTCTCAGGAAGTTCACTGAATTAATTTGTGATGTCAGCTTGCTTTCTATCCGTGTTCACCCTGGCTGCACATTAGAATCAAATGAGAAATTTTCAAAAAACAATAATATCTGATGTCCTGACGCCATACCACAGAGCAATTAAATCAGACTCTCTAGGGTTAGGGCCCTGGCATGATCATGGTTTTTTTTTTTTAAGTTCCCCAGGTGATTTCAGTGTGCCACCCAAGTTGAGAAACACTTCATACTGGTTGCTTCTTCCTCACTGTAATATGCCTATTGAACTTTCTTTTCGGACAAATCTAAGGGGAAAAGATCTCACAGGGAAACTTAACTTGGCACATTAAACTGGTTCTTTAAAAAGCAGAAAGTTAAAAGCCAGGACACACAGCCAGACTGTCTGGGTTCTACCCCTGCCTTTGCTATTAACCAACTGGATGACCAGGGGTCATCATTACTTAACCTTTATGTCCTTGCTGTGACCTCATAGGCATACGGAAATGCTGGAGTGTGTATATTTGTATGTATATGTATGTGTGTGTATGTGTGTATATATGTTTCAAAATAGTGCCTAGCATGCGGAAAACACCATATGTGTGTTTGCTATTACTGGTGATAATAAACCTGAAATTGTTTTAGTATGGTTTTTTGTTTGTTTGTTTTTAATTTTTTCTCCTAGTAATAAACTATGCCAGGGCTAAAATACATGAAAAGTTCACACCACAACCTAAAGTCCCACCTACTCCAGTATTCTGACATGCCAATATTCACAATACAGTGCTGAGCCTGCTGCCCTCTTGCATGACGGAGCCATGCTTTAAATAACAAAAATTTAAAGGTAGGTGCAAAATGAATTAGAACATATTAAAAAGAACTTATTTATATTATGTGAACACCAATTTCCTAATAAACCAGTTGTTCAAAGTTTGTGTTTTTGCCTTTTTAAATTATTTATACAAAATAAACAATAAATTATGAAAAACTAAAAAAATATATTTTTTTATTTTAGTTTATTGGGATAAATGCTTCAGTGCCTCAACTGTCTGTCAAAATGTTTTTGTTTATAAAAGCTTTATTCTGTTTTTGTTTGTAAATTTTTTTAATTTTTCAATTACAGTTGACATACAGTATTAGATGAGTTTCAGGGGTAAAACATAGTGATTAGACTTTTATCTAACTTTTGAACTGATCACTTCAATAAGTCTAATACCCATGTGACACCACACATAATTATTATGGTATTATTGACTATATTCCCTACATTGGACTTTATATCCTTGTGATTATTTTTATAACTGCCAATTTGTCCTAACCAGATGAAAAAAAACGGACTTGTCTTGCTGGTTAAATACAGAAAGAGCTTGACAAAGGCCTCATCAGTAGGGTCAAACAATCTTGGATGAGCAAGAAAATTAACTAGAGAAACATAAAATATGCTCATTCTATCTACATCTATAATTCTAACAAAGGAGCATGACATTATGTCAATACCAAGTATCTGAGAATTCTATTCACAACAAAGCAAATGGGTTTCCACATAACATGAAATAAAATTATGAACAACATATAAAATATATTTCCTCTGCACATCCCTCCAACCCAGTGTCTCAAACTAATTCTGGTATCAAAAGGTACAAATGTCCCATTACAACAGCTTCATAGCATGGAAGGCATTCAATATAATTTCTCCTATAAGACTGGGAACAGCTAAATATAAGCGATTCAAAAACCTGAGGCATAATTTTGTAATTAAATTATATGAGGAGTAATATATTTTGAATTAAAACCAGAGTATTATACATTTCTAAACTCTGCTTATAATGCATTCAAATGAGCATTGCTGTTTCTCTTCACATGATGAAGTGCTGTGCTGGTGACATGAAAATCATATTAGTGCACTTACACCCTAAAAATGGTTCCAAAGGAACTGCAATGATACCATTTCATTAAAATCAGCCTAATTTCAAAATACATTCAAGAGGTTACACTTCAATTAGAAATTCCACCAAAAAACCCCAAAAAAACAAAACCATGAAACCCAACCTCCAAGAAGAATTTGTAAAAGATTCCCTTCTAATAAATTTCTGGTTATATTGCATCTACATAGCCTAAGCAATCATAACATTTGGTTATCCTACACAAGCTCGAGTTCACTAAAGCAAAAACTTTAGGGCTTATGCCAGTGAAAGAAGGTGATGCTGAGAATAAATAGAGTTTAATCTGCAAGTGGATTTGATAAGGAGGGATTTGCTCCTCAGCAATTGGAGAGATTACTGACAATCTAAATTATGCTACAAAATACTAAAAATTTAATCTCTGAGGATCTGATACATATAAAGAAGGGGCAGCTGCCTGACTATAATATAGCTGTGATAACCCTAAAGTGATTATTTTAGGAAAAAGTCACAATTCTTCTCGTGAATAGTATCATTTTCTCCTATCCAAGACCTTTAAATCATCTTAAAGCTTATTCCATAAGATGCTTCAAATTCCAAGGGTTCAAAAAATGTTTACCTATGATAGAGTATTTAATAATCAGTTATCCTAAGAGAAAAAGTCTTCTAAATAAATCCTTTTTTTTTTTGCCTTCCATTGCTCTGTTCCTAAAACATTAGAAAATATATAAACATCAGGTTTGTCCAAACAGATGTAAGCTTCAATGCTTTAGATCAAAAGACCACACAGCTCAGTCCAAACAGAAAACAAGTCACTATTCCTTGAAAAAGAAAAGAAAAAAAGATTTAAAAATACATATAAACAGATAGTCAGTTGGCTTTCAAAACCACACATTTATGGTCCCTAACAATTAGTTAGGGAATAATTGTTCAGTCAGAGACTAATTTTTTATTATGTACTACTAATAAAAGCCACCTCAATGGAGCTTGAGGGCATTAGGCTAAGTGAAATAAGCCAGACAGAGAAAGACAAATATTGCTCCATATCATTGATAGATGGAATCTTAAAAAGAAAATATATCTACTTATAGAAACAGAGAGTAGAAAAATACAATAGTGGTTGCCAAAAACTTGGGAAAGGGGAACAAAGAGGCAAAGTTTTAGTAAAAGGACACAAGGTTTCAGTTATAATATGAATAAGATCTGTGAATCTAGTTTATAACATGGTGACTATAACACTGTATTGTATGAGAAATTTGCTAAGAGTAGAACTTAAATGCTCTCATAAAAAATGATAAATATGTGAGGCGACATGTGTTAATTAACTAGATGAAAAATCCTTTCACAATGTATATATATATCACCAAATCATCACATTGCATACTTTAAATATCTTATCGTTTTGTCAATTATACCTCAATAAAAATGAAATTTAAAAAACAAAATAAAAATGATTTTTAAAAAGCTACCACCAAGGACTGAGAGTTATTTACAAATTGCCAAGCATTGTGCTAGACACTTCATGCATCCCATTTAGCATCTAAAAAGTAATACCTCATTTTACAGATGATAAAAACAAGGCTTAGATTGTTGAGAAGATTCTTCAGAGGTGACTCATTTAACATGAGGTAGAGCCAGAACACCAACCCACATTTGACTTTACAACTGGTTTTCTTGACCACTTCCCTGCCTCCCAAATTAGGACCATTCTAAGAATACTGCCCTGGCTTAAAACGACATATGCTAGTAGGTTCCAGCACATATTACTAAGGAATCCTTTTCATACCCTCATTTAGGGGGCTTCTATACTAAGTTGTTACACATTAAGCACCTGTATTAAGCAGCTCCTAGACATGAATTCTCATTTTAAAGATGGTTCCAGGATATATCAAGAGTAGGGAATCAAGACAGGAAGGAAAGGAAACCCAGAATGGGTGTGTTTTCAAGACAGTTCCCACTGTGGATAAATGTGCTTAATCCCACTGGAGAGCACGAGGAAAAGACATCAAGTATGTACCTTTCAGTTTTCCCACCCTCAAGGGGACAGAACTGTGGTATTTACCCCTCAAACTCTTTGGGTGTCATTGGGGGTTAATTCTCAGAATCTTCTGGCCAGTGGTGCAGGTAGCCAAGTGAGCGCTAGTGGCCAGAAGAAGCAAAAAAATGAACATAAGGGCTGTCTACTAAATTCCAACTTGTGGCCTCAAGAGAGATAAGGGCTTCAGTATGGCTTTCATGCTGTGTCCACTGTAGCTATTAATTTCCTCAATAACAATGAAAGAAATTCAGGGAAGGGGAAAAGGAAAGATTTAGTCCATGGATGTGGTAGATCAGTTGGCAACGATGGGTGTACTGTTCCAGGCCAAGCAACAATCCCAGTTCTCCAAAAGCAATCATCACATGCATTTGGCTTTTTTTAAAGGTAATTTTAGTTATTGCTTCAGGTTTTGAGGGAAACTACCAAATAAAAATGAACAGAGTTTATCTTCTTAATTTATAATACCATCATTGCACTCAGACAACTGAGTGTGCCCTACCCCATTTACGATACACAAGAAAGGTCAATATGGATGTTTCTGGCATATACTAGAACAGACTGTCCAAAAGTGGAAACATCATTGTTAAACAATGATTAATGAAAAGAGTAGTGCCCAGTGGTTCCTTATGGAGGCCGAACTATGTTTGTAATAGGCTATTCCTAGATTTTCTTGTAGAAGTGTATGATTCATTATTTAAAATATTTTTGAACTCTGGACTTTTATGCTGAAAAAATGTCACTGTGGCTGACATAAATATTTAATTTTAAACTTTGCTTTTGAACTCTATAAAAAAAGAAAAATAAGGTTGCCATAGGGAAGGCAGTCTATAGTTGCTATTAATAGAAACCTAATCATCATTCTGTACAAGGATCCCAAATGGTATCTCATGTAAAATCACAGGCCAGAACAAGATGGCAGATGGAACAGATGGTAGCGCTGTCCTTAGATGGAACTCTTGTCCTGAGTTCCTAGAAATGACTGAATAAGCAAATATAAATTTAGTTCTACAATTTAGAATCATGGGTGTGCAGGTATAAATCTAGGTCAACAATCTAGGATCATATGCAAGCAGAAAGGGTTGTACTTGTTCAATCAGAAAGTATGAAAGGCAGGTCATAAATGGGATAGAAATGAAGTAGGAAATGACATTAGTGCCCACCAGCATTAAAATGTAAGAGCATATCTATGGACTATCGAACCAGGTAGTGGAGATGGCATCATTGGGAGCGAAATGGCAGCATCAGCTGAGGTCAACCTACAATCTCAGCTCACACCTCCAAGGTCCTCTACACTCGGAGCTAGAAATAAGCTGCAGGAGAGGAGGCTAGCGTGGTTAGCTCCATCCAGAAAGAACAGGGAGCGGCCAACACACAGGACTACCCATTTAAAGAAATCAAATTTAGAGCCCCACCTTACACCAGTCTTCAAAGGACGTTATGTGATTGCTATGGTCTGAGTATTTGCCACTTATCCAAAATCGTATGTTGGAAAGCTCATGCCCTAGGACAGTAGTAGGTGGTGGGGCCTTTGGGAGGTAGTTAGTTACTTCCTGAGGGCAGTGTCCTCCTGAATGGGATTAGTGCCTTTATATATGGAGTCTCCAGAGAGATTCCTAGCTCTTTCCATCATGTGACTAATCGACCAGAGGTCTGCAACTTGGAAGATGTCCCTCATTTGACCCTGCTGACACCTTGATCTTAAACTGCCAGCCGCCAAAACTGCGAGACATAAATATGTATTGTTGGTAAGCAACTCAGTCTGTGGTAGAGTAGACTCTCAGTTAACCGACACCCACAGGATAGGTAGATGTTGGAGAAATGTACTCTCAAGCAACCAGCACACTTCTCAAGCAACCAGCAAAAAATAGAAGATGTTTTTTGTGCCAGTTACTTGAGAGTGCCAGTTGTTTGAGTTCCAGTTACCTGAGAGTTTACTGTATTTTGTTAAGCAAATGGACTATAAAAATATCTAAATTATTAATAATGATGGCATGAGGATGATGAATAAGAGAGGCCTCAAATAAAGCAAAAAGCAAAAAAAGAAGTTGAAATGTGAATACATCAAAGTTGAAAATGTCAAGTCATCTTTTGTCATGCAGTTTTTTAAGTTAAAAGTTAAGAAATTAAGACAAACCACAGACAGGAAGAAAGTATATGCAACATCTATTACAGCCAAGGGAGTAACATCCAGAATACACAGAGTACTCTCAACACAAAGCAAGGGATATAAGTATGTCATTCGTGTAAGAGAAAACAGAAATAGTCCATAAATGTATGTAAATACACACAGCTTAGTAGCAAACCAGGCAATAGTAAAATAAAACAAAGAGATACAGTGGTTGCATCAGTTTGGCAAAAATTTTAAAAATTTTAATAATGTTGGGGGGGGCTTGAGGGAACCACTCCTCTCACACAAGACTGGCAGGACTATAAAATGTCACAACTTTAAATAAAATTGCAGATATATATAGCCTTCAATCAGCAATTGTACTTCTGAGAATATACCTCAGGGAAACTCTGACCCATATACCCAGAGAGGGGTACACAGGCAGCATACTACTCTATATTACAGGGTTATTATCTGTACTCCAAAATTAGAAATCAACAAAAACCAACAGGCCACCAAAGGAAATGTTTACCGTGACATAAAGTTTAGTTATCCATTCCATGGGGCATGAGAGAACAATTTAAAAGAATGAGGTATTATAGATATACTTGTACTTGTATGACTCATTCTCTAAGATATCTGAAAAGTGAAAAGCAAGTTTGTGGAACAGTAAAAGTAACATGATGTGATTTAGGATACAAATGGACATAAAGAAAACAAAATGAAATATTTCCACAGTTCACGCAGCACTTCACTAAAAACAGGACTAAAGCTGCTACCAGCAGTTGACTCTGGACAGAGGACTAAGATTGGGGTCAGTGATGGGAGGGGTTAAGGACATTTATAGTGCTTCCCTCTCTTATACAAGGAATGGGTTCGTACATTATCTGCAAAATTGAAAATAAAATCTGTAACAAAAAGAGAAAGAAGCAGGAGTCCTTCATTTAAAATGTGTATTTTTTTCTCCTACTCCTTTTTAATTCAATTATGTTTTTCTCTCCCTTTTCCCCAAGCGCCTGTTTTAAGGATACAAGGAAGAGTTTACTGAACTACATTGAACTTCCTGGATCTGAACTAGTAGTGACCAGTTTTATTTTTATATCAGCCTTGGCACAGTAGCTGGGCATCAAGTTACAAGGCAAAGGTCTACTTTGCTTCATCTGCTAGCAGGATAGGTTTTTATTAGCTCTTTAACATAGATCCTTTTTTTCTCCTTTAGCTTTTCTTTCAAAATTATGATGCAGATTTTCATGTAATTCACATGGTTTTCATGGCTAACACTTCCTGTGTTGGTTGCTCATCGTAATATGGCATAGCTCCAAAGAAAAGTCATAGCCAAATGGAGGCAACCTCTTAAATACTCAGGCTGTGCAGGGGCCCCTCCTCACCCATGATTACAAATAAACAGATCCTCTTCGCATAATACACACTGACATAAGAAAAAACACCAAGCTTAAAATAGTCACATTCAGAAACTTGTTTTGCTAATTACAGTCAACAAGATTTACAGAGCCAACACTAAAGTGGAAAGAATGATGAAAACTAGTGCAGAACTGGTACAAAGTATGAACATTTATCCCATAAGATGATATGTATATTTAGCTGCTTCTAACAATCCTAACATTCTTTCAATGTTTCACCAAAACACATTTCTGCTACCTAAAAATTACTGGCTAGCTCTGGTTTTTAATTCCTAAATCTGTCATCTGAGCTGTCTGTCTTCTTTGCAACCTATCACTTCTATGGCGACAAATTAAAGGAGGGGTTAGGGAAGGGAGCAGGTCATTGTCTATAGAGGGTGAAATCAGTGACTTGAAATGGGTGGCTCTGGTTCATGGTATTACATAATTTAGCCATGACAGAAGAGACATGGGTACAATACTATGCAAAATGTCAAGATTTTCCTACATGGCTATGAAAAGGAAGATCTTGCAACAATATTCTTTACTTAAAGCCACTCAGCTCACCTCTGAGGCATCCAATATTTGCTTATGAAAGCTTTTGGGCACAGGCTTCATGGACAAAGGAGAAACAGGCTGGGAAGAAGTTGGAAGGGAGAAGAGAGGCATATTACACTAAGTACCAATGCAAGTTTCCAAATCGATGGAGAATGCAGTATGTGAAATCAAGGGATTATTTTAAGTGTATCATAATTTTTTTCTCGGAGATATCATCTCTGTAATACATGTGGTAGATTCACATTACTTGAGCAATGGTCAGTAAAAACTAATTTTTTTAAAACGTGAGCCTCTAGTAGCATTGTGATTGCACTGTTCGGCCAGTACCTTCAAATGATCTTATGCAAAAACATGGACTAAAAGCTTGACGTGCCACCCTCATTTGAGAGGGCCATTTATTTCCTTTAACATACGTTTACATACATTATAAGAGTCCTTGTCTGAAAAGTGCATGCATCTCTCCTGGTTCTAGGACTGGGTTTAAAGCCAGAAGAAAATGACAACTTTGGAAATATGTAAAGTTTTTTTTTCTTAAATCCTCTCATCTTTTGATTACAGATATATAATCACTGACTGAAAGATAAGCCTGCAAGCTCTGCTATATGGCTGACAGATGACTTAGGTATTTAAAAAGTGAAAAATAAAAATGACCATCTCTTGGTTAGAACTGTAAGATTCATGCATGAAAAGTAATAGATAAAATGAAGTGCTACCACATTATTTGTTTCGAGTGGTTACAGAAAGTATTACAACCAACTGAAATGGTTAGTACAAAAAAAGTGAAAGAAATTTTCCTACATTTGAAAGAAGCACAAGTCAAAATATTGGGCTCACAAAACAATAGAGAGGCATCAAAAAGACTTCAGTCCTAAACCCTTTCTCCTTCTTAAGCAAAGAAATATTTCTGATTGGTCTAGAGGGTAGCTTACCTGAGTTGCCATGAATATTTTAAAAACCCCAAAATACCTTCTGTTGCTTTTATGGAAGCTTGATTTACTAGTTGAAAAATCAAACTGACAGTTTAGTCTCTCATACAAATATTCAGCCTTTTAAAAGCTCTAGGCATTATAAATATACCTTTCATGAATATAGCTTCAACAGTTCTAAAAATAGCCCTTAGGAGGATGAAAACCTCTTTCAAGCCATTGTTTTACACAAAACAGCAGGAAACCAAACAGAATGTCAAAGCCAAAGTGATTAACACACCCAGTAATAAACATGAACAGTAAGAATGAAACCTCACTCAAACACATTTTTTGACATTAATTTGTGGTCCTTGATTTAGCCCCACATCTGTAGCCAGAGATCATTCCAGGGCAACCACATTGAGGAAGTAATGCTTGGGCCAGGAGGCTAAAATGTGCTTTTTGCACGCGATGTAAACAGATGTGTTCAAGACTGACCCTGGGGCCCAGATATTACTTTCCAACACCCCCAAAGCTTGCCCCAGGCTCCACGACCCCAATCATTGGACAGAGCTACTTCATACCATTCCTCACAGGTGAAATTCAGGTTGCCCAGAAAACAGAAGGTGAGACTGAAAAACTCCAGTACTTTGGACATGAGGCTCTAATGTGGGGATGTGAGAAGGCTATCAGCACCTTACAGTATGGTGCTAGCTAGTGATTCCATTGGTTTTCGCGTGCAGTTAGCATTCCCATTAAAGACTCTCCAACTATAAGGACGTATAGGGTCAAGTAGTTTGCATTATATGGCCTCACAGGTTCAAGTACAGGACCGTGGCATTGTCTCTTGAAATAATAACCATGTTCTATGAATATCCTGGTCTAAGTGCCCATTAAACTCCAAATAAATCTTAGGATGTGCAGACATTCTACTTTTTAATAATTCAATGTGGAATCACCTCAATTGGTTTTATAATAGATGACATCCTAAATTCATGATATGGTAGACAGAAAGTTAATGTGGGAAGAAATTACTGAAAAATTAGAAGTATAGGCTAGCAAGCTTCTTCAACCTGAGGCCCATGGGCTACATGAGGCCCAGGACGGCTTTGAATGCGGCCCAACACAAATTCGTAAACTTTCTTAAAACATTACAGAAAAGTATGCACGGACCTTTTTATTTTTTTGCAAATTAGCTATTGTTAGTGTTGGTGTATTTTATGTCTGGCCCAAGACAATGCTTCTTCTTCCAATGTGTCCATGGAAGCCAAACGTTTGGATACCTGTGGAAGGAATCTGATTCTTGATTTTCTAATGTGAATGAACAATCAAATCTAAATTCTAGCTGAGGCTGGGAGAACACTTACTAAGCAGCAAAGGGGAGAAGGAAGAGAAAGGGAAAGCCAAAGTTATAGTCGTTAGGGTTCAAAGTGTTCTCTCATCATTTTTCTTCATTCTTTATTGGTAGAGTTGGAGGGGGGACTTAAATCAGTAATAAGGGCTCATTTTCTTCTACAACAAATATAATTCACATCCCCATATTCTTCTCCCAAAATATACCAATCGTTCTAGGATTTAGCACACATTTCAGACTACTATCCTTGGAAAATCCTGACATTTCTACCTTAAATACACTTTTTCAGAAGAATCATTAAGTAAGTTACAAAGCGTCAGCTATGAAATGGATATACTTATGTAGATAAGATAAATACCTTACATATCAGCAATGCACTGGAAAATGTAAGAAAGACAAATATCACTTCTTACCTTGTTCTGATCTGTCCAGTAAAAGAAAAATCCCTGAGGGTCAGACCTCAAAATAATCGGAGTGACAATAGCAGAGTCCTAGAAATGTAAGAAAAAAAATGTATATCAATACACATCACTGTAGAAAGTCCTACCCAGAAGTTACTGAACAAGTACTCATCATTAAGAGTTTCTCCAAGAATTTCCAGTCAAGATGGCAGAGGAGGTAAACACTGTGCTCACTTCCTCTTAGGACCACATTCATTATAAGTAAACAACAGAACAATCATCATTAAGAATCACTTGTAGTCTGGCTGAAACAAAGTCCTAAAACTAAGAGCACACAGAAGAAGCCACCTTGAGCTTGGTGGGAGAGGCAGAGACACAAAACAGGCTGGTCCCATACCCCTGTGTGTGACCAGAAAAAGTTGGAGAAATATCTCAGCTGCGGAGGTTCCCCCTCGAGAAGCGAGGGGTCACAGCCCCATACCAGGCTCCCAAGTCCAGGGTTCCAGTGCCAGGGAGAGAAGTCCCCACAACTTCTGATTGTGAAAACCAGCAGAGATTGTGGCTGAGTGAGCTAGAGGGCTGCTGCAGTACCAGCTGCTCCTCACAAAGGGCCCAAGCATGGACTTCCTCGCTGATAGACTCACTCGCTCATGCACCAGTGCTGAGGTAGCAGTTTGAAAGGTGTCACACACATATGGGGAGAAACCGAATTGTCTAACTTTAGAGTGAGGGCTGGAGAGGCAGCTTTTGTTGAGCTCTCAGCATCCCTGCGTGCAAACGCAGGCAGACACTATATGAGTATTCGTCAAATTGGCTACCACCTTTCATCTACCCTGCCCTAGCAATTCCCTAAGAACCTACCCCACCCAAGTATCGGGCACACCCAAACCACTTCCAATATCTTTTCCTTATAAACACCCTGTCTCAGCTCCTGCTGCGAACTTTCATAAAACCTCTCAAAGGTTCACAAAACCCAAGCAAGCAGCATTTGGCTTTAGCATGTCCCATACCTCTGGCTGAGCAGTCCTAAACCCGCCACTAGTAACACCCAACATCAGTTCACAGGTTGGACTTTCAAGGCACCTCCGAGACCAGTTTGGGCAGCAGCCATCTGCAGATTGCTTTGAGGCTTATACCAGGTAGCCCCAGGCAGGACAAAGGCTGCAACTAAAAAGTTGGCTTGCAGTGGGGCTTCTCCCAAGAGACCCCAGGGTTGGCACATCTGGTGGCCAGCTTCAGACCAAGCCAGAGAATCACCCAGCTGCCTCCAAGGATGATATACCCAAGGGGAAGACTGGACAGGAACCAGAGCCCCGCTAAAATGAACCCTCCTTTGTAGGGTCAGCCCTTGTACCACAGCTCCTCCACTGTAGTCATGGCCAGTCCACACAACCAATCAGCCTGAAGGTCAATCCTTCCCATTGATGTACAAGCAGCAACCAAGGCTAAAATACAATAGGACAGCACACACAGCCCACTCAAGAAACATACCTCAAGCATCCTGTTCTGGTGACCAGGGAGGCTGCACCACTGGTGCCCACAGGACAACTACTACATAAGGCCACTCTACTAAAACCAGGAGGCACAGAAATCCTACCTAATACATAGAAAGAAATGCAGGAAGACAGCCAAAATAGAGAGACAAAGAAATATGTCCCAAATAAAAGAACAGAACAAAGCTCCCCAAAAATAACTAAATAAAATGGAGACAAGCATCTATCAAATACAGAGTTCCAAACACTAATTATAATGATCTCAGGAAGAAGTTCAACAGAAAGATAGAAAACACAAATGGAGGTAGAAAACATTTTTAAAAAATCAAAAATAAAGAATATAATAACTGAAATGAAAACTACATTAGAGGGAAATCAACAGTAGATTAGATGAAGCAGAAGATCAAATCAGTAATTTACAAGATAAGGTAACAGAAAGCACCCAATCTGAACAGCAGAAAGAAAGGAAAAAATCAATAAAATAAGGAGTATTTAAGGAGCCTCTGGGACAACATCAAGCAGACCAACATTCACATCACAGGGGTACCAGAAGCAGAAGAGAGACAGGAAGGAATTGAAAAACTATTTGAACAAATAATGACAGAAAATTTCCCAAACCTGGTGAAGGAAATATACAAGCCCAGAAAGCACAGAGAATCCCAAACAAGATAAACACAAAAAGGCCCACACCAAGACACATTATAACTAAAATGCCAAATCTTGAAGACAAAGAGAATCTTAAAAGCATCACAACAAAAGCAGTTATTTACCTAAAAGGGAGCTCCCATAAAACCGTTAGCTGATTTCTCAACCGAAACTTTGCAGGCCAGAAGAGACTGGCACGAAATATTAAAAATGATTAAAAGCAAAGACGTACAACCAAGATTATTCTGCCCAGCCAGTCTATCATTTAGGATCAAAGGAAAGGTAAAGAGCTTCCCAGACAAGAAAAAGCTTAAGGAGTTAATCACCATAAAACCAGTATTACAAGAAATCTTAGGGAACTTAACACACACACACAAAAAGATTAAGAATATGACTAATAAAATGGCAATAGCTACATAGCTATCAACAATTACCTAAATGTAAATGAATTAAATGTTGAATTGGTGGCTGAATGGATAAGAAAACAAAACCCTTATGTATGCTGCCTACCAGAGACTTCAGATGGAAAGACACAGGCAGACCGAAAGTATAGGGATGGAAAAAGGTGTTTTATGATAAATGGAAACAAACAAAAAAATCAGACATAGCAATACTTACATTAGACAAAGTATACTTTAAAACAAAGGCTACAACAAGAGATAAAGAAGGACCCAGTAATTCCACCTATGAGTATTTATCTGAAGAAACCCAAAACCCTACTTCAAGGAAAGGAGTACTTCCATATATACACTGCAACATTCTTTACCATGGCCAAGATGTGAAGGCAGCCTGGGTGTCTGTCAATAGATGAATGGATAAAGAGGAGGTGGTACACATATACAGTGGGATATTGCTCGACCATGGAAGGGAATAGGTTCTTGCCATTTGCAGTGACCTGGATGGCCCTGGAGGGTATTATGCTGAGTGTAGTATGTCAGACACAGTAAGAGAGATGCAATGTGATTTCACTTATACGTGGAATCTAAAAAACAAAACAAACAAACAAAACAAACTTATAGATACAAAGAATATTTGGATGGTTGCCAGATGTGGGAGGGGGTTCGGAGGTGAGTGAAAAAAGAGAAGGGATTAAGAAATACAAATTGGTTGTTACACATTAGTTACGGAGATGTAAGATATAGCATAAGGAATATAGTTAATAATATTGTAGTAACTACGTATGGTGTCAGATGGGTACTAGATTTATCAGGGTAATAGATGGGAGGGGAATTGGGAGTAGGGTGAAAAGGTGAAGGCATTAAGTAGTACAAATTGGTAGTTACAAAATAGTCATGGGGATGTAAAGTAAAGCATAAGGAATATAGTCAATAATATGGTAATAACTATGCATACTGCCATATGGATACTAGAGTAGTCAGGAGGATCCCTTCTTAAATTATATAAATGCCTAACCACTTTTCTGTATAGCTGAAATTAATATAAAATAATATTAAATTAAAAGAGTTTCTTCAAGGTCATCAATTATTAATAAAAATTTCAAAAAATTTAAACATGACTTCTTCAGTGTCACAGGATTATTAATTACATAACTCAGGTACCTTACTAATAATTGTTATAGAATATTTGGATATTACTTATAAAGAAAAAGTCCAGTGATGTACTTATTGATTAAGACAAGGTTTTTAAAGGCATTGGCATGTTTTCTACTAAAAGCTATATTTAGTTTTCCACATAATTTATTTATTTTTTAATGTGGGTAGTTCCCTGGCTCGGAATCGAACCCAGGCCACAGCGTTGACAGCGCCGAACCTTAGCCACTATACCACCAGGGAACTCCCTCCAAATAATTTTAACACTAAATATCATTACATATTTTATATAATTCAAATTAATTACAATCTATGCTTGAGATAATATTATAAATTACATTTGCTCGCTTAACATCATTTTTACTGGTGTTAAAGAAAGTAAACATAGCATTTGGGCATTGCTGTTTCCAAGGTAACAGTAAATAAGGCCATCTTCTATATATTCGGAAGGACATATAAAAATTATTCCCAAATTTAAATTTCACACAATGAAACAAAACATCATTGACAAATAGTTTTCTGGGTTCAAGGCATGCATATTATAAAGCAAAACCTGCATGTACTGTAATTATAATGTTAACGATTTCTGAAATCTGTGTTCTTTCCTTTTGGCAGTTTTCAGAAAGGCATACCATCTGCACAAAAAAACACATGTCGTGGGATATGGATTTTTATACTGAAATTCTTAGGCCTTCGCAGGAATAACATTTTTTAAAAGAGACATAAATTACCAGTTTATTTCAACTTTTTCAAACATATAACTACAGTATATCATATCCTCTATCTGATCAAACAAACTTGTAATGAAAATTAGAAAATGTAAAGGGAATTTGGGATTTGGGGATTCTTTTCCCGGTGGATAGAGCAGATTGATGGGTTTAGCCCACGTGGTTAAGTTTTATTGCAAGATCTGGGTTATGGAGGCCGTCCCCTTGTGTTCAAGGTCTTGCCTGTCCCCTCGTGGTGCCTCATTTTACACAACCGCAATGTTTTAAAAAGATAAAATATTAACAATACCTATCTCAGAGGGTTTTTATGAGAATCAAGCAGGAGAATTTGGGGAAAGCACCTGGGTCACTTCCTGACCCATCATTATGCTTATTATTATTACAGTGGATTATGTTTACATGAATTTACTACAATATTACATAAAAGTTTATCCTAGCATTTTTTTATTGTAGTAAACATATGCGACATAAATCTTACCATTTTTAAATATAAAGTTCAAGGGCATTAACTACAGTGAGATTTTTGGGCACCCATCACTACCATCCATCTCCAGGATTGTTTTCATCTTCCCAAACTGAAACTTCACATTCATTAAACACTCACGTCCCCATTCCTTCCTCCCACCAGTCACCAGCAGTCGCACTCTACTTTCTGTCTCTATCAATCTGACTGCACTGGGAACCTCATATATGAGTAGAATCATACGATATGTGTCCTTTTGTGTCTGGCTTACTTCACTTCGCATAATGTGTTCAAGGTTGATCCATGCTGGAGCATGTGCCAGAATTTACAACCTTTTTAAGACTGAATGATACTCTATGATATGTATTCTCAATGGACATTTCGGTCATTTCCACTTTTTGGCATTATAAACAATGCTGCTAGGCACATGGGTCTACAAATAGAAGTTTGAGACCCTGCTTTTAATTCTTTTCAGGATATACCCAGAAATGGAATAGCTGGATCTTATGATAGTTCTCTATTTGATTTTTTGAGTCTGCCATTCTATTTTATCCCGATATTCCCAAGGTTCATTCTTAACATGCAGTTTGAAAAATATCTTTTATAAGGATTTTGCTGTTACATAGAACTGCATCTAGAATTTTTAAATTTCAAAATGACTTTTAAATATCAAAAAAAGACATTTGGAAACAAATGTGATATTATAATGAAAGAATCATTTTTAAAATGTTGTAAGATTCTCCCATGAGATTACACACATAAAAGTGCAGAGCAATATTTCCAATAAATCATAGCAATATTTTCACTTCTGTTTCATCACCTATTCTTCTAGACTTGGGCGAACTACAGGTTTCCAAAGGCTGCACACAGCACACATCCCCACTTCCAGGTGAATCTGCAATTAACCTGTAGATGTAATTTATTCCCAGGTCACTTCCTTCTCTTATCAGAGTGTCTGACAGGAGCATATGACAAGATTCTAATCGAAATCGTGGTGACTGTGCACTGCAAGGGTCCCAGACAATCAAAAATTTAAAGTCAGCAGAGTAAAACTGTTCAGATTTATATTTTGGAACACCGCAGGCTGCCTCACTGTTTCAGATACTGCTATTTCTAGGTTACTTCTTCTCCTCCTTCAAAATTAAAGCTCCTTTGTTCAGTATTTTTTGACCCCACTCTTCCCACCAGTTCCTCAGTTAAATGATCATTTATCTCGGCTGCCTGCCTGCTTCCTCCATTATCACCTACAACATTCCAAGATCAGCTGGAACTTGGCATTCTTGCCATGCAAGGCAGGATTTGACCCAGAATTACACGAATACCCATTTTCAATTCCACCTGCTTTTTTCCCACCTCCCACATAGCTGCAAGTTTCTATATTCTTCCCATTCCAAAGTAGCCACTCAACCCAGACCTCAAGTATTTTTAATTGTCAGAACATATGTTCTAGTTTAAAGTTTGAAATACATGGTCATCCTTTATTTCCAAGGCAACTGCAGATGGACTGACTCTTGCAGCATTTTTACTGCCGAATGATGGAGACAACTTTCAGATGGTCTAGTTTTCATTCTTTCCCTCTTCATCAATATCTCTAAAATGTGTATTCCCTAACATGGTGTTTTAAAACTTTGGGGTGCATCAGATTTTACTGGGAGGGCTCTTTAAAACACAGAAGGGCTGGGCCTGGGATGGAGCCTGAGAATCTGCATTTTGAATAAGTCGTCAATGCTGCCGCTGGTCCAGGACCACACTGTGAGGCCCAGAATGAGTGAGGCTTTGGGACAGAAATACACTGAGGTAGAGGCCTGAGAAGCACCAGTGAGGTTCCAATGGAGGTAAATCTGTGTCGCCTAAGTGCATTGTCTCTAAGAATTCAACTTTAAGTTATGGTACCTTTTCCAATAAACACCCACCTTGTAAAAGAGAACATTAGTAAACACATCCATTTTAAGTTAGTAAGAGCAAATGATGTACAGTAAATTTCCAATTACTCCTCTTTATTTGATAAAAACCATTTTACTCTCATGCCTCTCTCGATAGCAGACTAACATAATGACATAAAGGTTTTGCAATTTGCTGTTTCACAATTTACACAAATCCCCCCAAAATCTTTAGGCCCAATGAAGGATAATCCAGGAACAAAGAAAAGGACTTCCACAAAACTTCAGCATCTAAAAGAATGAGAACCATTTCAGCAAGAAAAAGAGTCTCTGGAATCTACATTAACATTATGAAGTCCAGTAACTCTTTATTATGATGGTTTTCTCACCAATATGTTGATATAAATCAATCTTACATCCTAATATAATGTTGTGTGAAAATTATATCTCAATAAAAAAGATAAAATGTGAAAATAAATAAAATAACTCACTATTAAGAAAAATATTATATATCCTCAAGAAACTGGGGAGGAATTACCAAAGGCACTATAAGAGTCCAAACTTCCTTCCAATACCAGAATATTCTTTACAAAAATCCCTGAGAATATAATAATCGACACACCCTGCACATTAGGTCTGAGCCAGTCACTGCAATATGAACTTTAAATGGATTTTCACCCTTAATACCTACAATAATTTAAGAGGTAAACATTATTATGTCCATTTTACAGATACGTAGATGAAGGCTTACGTTAAATAACTTGCCATCAGAAACACAGTTACACTAGTAAGGGCATCATTGGAAATTAAACCTTCAAGCACATGTTCTATGCCCGTACTGCTCACCGTGCGTCATTACTGCGCTGCTAAAGAGCCTTTTTCAACATTTAGTTTCTTAATCATCCTCCATGAAATTTTAATACCACAGATATTCTGAATACCTATTTCTATGCTATATGTATAACTGTGCTTTATACAAAATACAAGTAAAGAGTAAGAAGATCTGTCATTCCTCAAGAACCATTTCCTTGGAGGTGACTGGGACCCTCTGAGAACGTATGCCCTGTACCTGCGCCATCCAATGAGCTCACCTGCCACATGTGACCATGAGTACCTGAAACGTGGCTGGTTTGACTGAGATATGCTATAAGATCTCAAGGGTCAAGTGTGAAAACAAGAATAGCTCATTAATCATTTTTGATATTGATTATATTTTGAAATCAACATACTGATTAAATTATATTGTCAAAATTAATTCCGCCTGTTTCTTTTTACTTGCTTTAACATGGCTACTAGAAAAGCTTACATTTCCTATGTGGCTCACATTATATTCCTACTGGGCAGTGCAGCTCTAAATCTTTTTTTGAGGAAATAAGATGTCATGTTAACTGGGACATCTTTATCACAAAGCAGACTTGGTCAGGTAATTCCAATTAGAAAGTGTTGGGGTTTTCCACATATGCAGTGACCATGTAGTTTTAACATATAAGTGATGTAAAATATATCTAGTTACTTCACTAAGTATCAGTTATTCAACTATCTAAACCAAGTTTGTCCAACCTGTGGCCCACAAGCCGCATGTGGCCCAGGGCAGCTTTCAATGTGGCCCAACACAAATTTATAAACTTCCTTAAAACATTATGAAAATTAGGCCCAGACCTTTCTTTAGCTCATCAGCTATCACCAATGTTAGTGTATTTTATGTGAGGCCCAAGACAATTCTCCCAGTGAGGCGCAGTGAAGCCAAAAGGCTGGACATGCTGAAAATAGAGCCTTCACGTAGCCACCGTCTGAGCTACACTTTAGCAGCCTGAGGTATGTTATGGGCTGAATTGTGCTCCCCACCAAAAAAAAAATTAATATGTTGAAGTCCTAACTCTAGTACCTCAAAATGTGACCTCATTTGGAGACAGTCTTTACAGAGATAATTAAGTTAAAAGGTCATAGGGTGGACCCTAATGCAATATGACTGGTGTTCTTAGAAAAGTGGGAATTTGGGCACCAACACATACACAGGGAAGATGGCGTGACTATACAGGTAGAAGCCAGCCACCCACAAGCCAAGGAGAGCAGCCCAGAACACAGTCTTCCCTCATGGCCCTCAGAAGGGACGAACTCTGCCAAGACCTTGATCTTAGACTTCTAGCTTCAAAAACTGTGAGACAATTCATTTCTGTTGTTGAAGATACTCAGTCTGTGGTGTCTTATTATAGCAGCCCTAGTAAAGCTCTAACCCTAAATTTGAAGACTGAGGTTGAGGACCAGCTCACAGACCCACAGCACATTCCTTAATGCCACTGTCAGAAAGTCTATTGGCCAAGGTTAACTGCAATCCTGACTCCACAGTGATTCTGTGTTCTTATGCTATTACAAAAAGCACACACGAATCAAACATAGACTTCTAAACTAATCAACGTTATAGAGCCAACAAGGGAAAATAACAAGCGATGTTCCATGGGGATTACCCAAGGCTTGCATCAGGAACCAGTAGAGCCAAATACAGCAAACATACTAGGACTGTCCAGTAAAAATCCAGCCATAAATGCCTTTACTTCTCATATTACATGGCAGGATACTTTCTCCCTGTACACTGGGGGAAAAAAGAGCTATGTAAGGGAAAAAGAATTCTCAGGGTCACAGAAAATCAGATGTGATGCCCATCCAATGTCAGTGAAGCAGGTGTGACTATGAAAAAACATACCCACACACACAATACAGGTAATCTTGGATGCTAGTGCACTAGATAAGGATCAGTAAAGCAAAACTTCTATGTGCATCATCAGCACTGATGAGAATTTTCTTCCAGGGGTGTGTCCATTCTGAAACCTCTCCAAATAAAGGAAAGCAGAGGAGGTAGGAAGGCCCAGAAGAGAGGATGCAAAGACAGTAAAAAGGAAGGATTTATTAACCTATTTGCCCTTGATAGACAAAGGCATAGACAAAGATCTCACTAAACACAATGTAGGGAAAAGTTGCAAGCTTTTTCTTCAAATACCATGCAGGTTACTTCAGACACTGTATAGGGATTCATGTACCTGTACGCAGACAACCACTAGGCTTTCAAACAAAAACCCAGATCCCTAATCTCCCAGGATGTTCACTGCTCAGTTGGGACTTCAGATGAATAAACTGATCATTTCAGAAAGATGCAGCTCTTGTGGATGTAAAGTGGCATCTCACTGTGGTTTTAATTTGCATTTCCCTGATGACTAATGATGTGTGTGTATGTGTATGTGTGTGTGTGTGTGTGTGTGTGTGTGTGTGTGTGCGCGCGCGCGCACTCACACATGCAGTAACCCAATACCAGTGCTTTAAATTTTAATCAGTGGTTCTGAACCAGGGGCAATTTTTTACCCTAGGGAAATGTTGGCAATGTCCAGAGACAATTCTGTTTTGCACAATGGGGAATTGCTACTGGCATCCAGTCGGTAGAGACTAAGGGCTGTTAAATTAAACATCCTACAATGCAAAGGCCAGACCCCCTACAACAAAGAATTATCTGTCCCCAAATGTTAATAGTGTCAAGGAAATAATTATACCTCTATTTGTTTAGCATCTAGCTCCTCCACTCCATGAGGGCAAGAACCAAATCATTTGTTATCATAAACCACAACACTAGCAAAATGTTTTAGCTCCTAAGAGGTATCTGTGCATATTTAAAATATGGATACTGAATAGGTAGATGGGAGGACACTACAGGATAAGAAGCAAGGGAGATCCTGAAAAGTATCAGCTGGAGTTGGCACCTCACAGGTTGACAGTCACCTGGACAAGAAAGTTTGTAGCAGTGGTAAAGGCAGATAAGGCTTTGGAGGGCAGAGAAGGTGTGGGGTGTGAAGAAGGGAGCTGGTGAGTACAAGGTACATGCTCATTGTGAAAGGCAGGTGAAGAGGGAGAGGACAGTCACAACAGGGAGGAGGAGGGCTAGAGGTAGGCTGGCCAAAACCCCTCTGTAAACGGGACAGAAATCAACAGTACTGTCCCGTTTCGAACAGTACGAACAGTCAGCCTAGTCTCACTCAGTTAAACTCTACGTGTCACTAGGCTGACCAGACGTCCCGTTCAAAGCAAGACAGTGCTGTTGTTTTCCATCCCATTTAAAACGGTACATCTGGTCAGCCTCGTTAGAGGACACGGTGCTGGATTCTATGTTGGGATTTTTATGACTAAAAGGCATATCGACAGGTCCTTAGCAGACCTTGAACAGAGACGACATTTTCACAGATACTTTCAAAGGGGAATAATAATGAAGCCAAGGTCCAAAGGAACCAGGCAGCATGGGCTCCAGAACAGGGCTGTGTTGCTTTCTCAGGGACAGGAGGGAAGGTGGGGGGAGGTAAGTGCCCCGGGACACTAAATTGGCAGTGGAGAAGACAGGAAGTCAGTAATTGTCCCAGTGCTTGCCATTTCCTATGGACAGAGAGAATAAAATAAGTGGAAGCTTTATCATAAAAATATTTTAAAACTTCATGTCTTTTATTTGTTTGTTTGTTTTTGCCTTTTGGCAAGAAAGCTCATATATTTATTTTTCTCTTTGTGAATCAATCACCATCAGGCATTTGTTCTGTCCCTCCCAACTTCTGAATTTCCTTCAGGGCAATTTTCATTGCAATATCTCGGTACCTGTGTGAGCATCTTTTTCAGAAAACAGAAGCCACTGCTAACATTCAGGATATGAGATGCACATTAAGCATCATAATTTCCAACAAATATTGAATCACACACTCAACCTCAAGCCATATTTAGACCTTACAGGAAATCAGTGCTGTGACAGCAGTCAGCTCTGTATTGACAATAAACATTTTGCTTCTTGAACTCAGAAGGAGATACCCTAGTGAAGAAGACGACAGAGTCCCTCAGACTATGGGAGATTCCAGATGGAATGGAAGGATACAGAGCAGGGTTTTCTAGCCAACTCCACATGTAGGATGTTGTGAAGGGCTCCTGAGGGTATGACTGCCATCAGGTCTACCTTAAGGCTGTACCCTCCCCTATGTGAAACTACTGTGAGCCAGACACACACCATACCCTGTCCTCAGGCCACAAACATTCCCTGAGCACCTATTGCATGCTAGGTGTATGCTCCATCCTAGGGAAAGAAGACAAATAATTTGAAGGCTACAGTCCCCCAGGAGCCTTCGTCTAGTTGTAATATTGACAAGGCATGTCCACCTTCCCATATGCAACTTCCTGCACTGGGTCCAGATCTGGTCTCTCAATTGACACCACTTTGAATTTCAAGTCCCTCTGGGTCTTGCTTGGGGGCAGGTGACATCTTCTACCCTTTTGTCACACCTTCCATATCCTTAATCATACAAGATCAAATATTTCCATAAGAAGCCAGTCTTAATGGGAATCCAACAAAGGACAACATTTGCAAGTATAATACGTGGGGAAGAGAAAACGGTGGAGAAGTACATGTCATGAGTCTTGCCAGAAAGTCATGAAATCCTAGCATCAAAAAAGGCCATATTGGGTAGGGGTTAGTGAAGGAAACTGTAAACATAAAGGGATTTAAATTACAGGTAATTAAGCATGTGACAGAAGGACTGGAGAAGTGGGCCTCAGTCTGAGCCTCCATGAGTGAGCCCAGAACACCACAGCACTGACCCTCAAGGGCTACTGCCTCCATCACACTCAGACAGATGACAAATCAAGAAGGAACCCCTGGAGTCAAAAACATGCCAGCTTAGTTGAAGACAAAAAAAAAAAACCAAAATACTCTAGAACAAGGAGCAGCCACTATTGCCATTGGCTCTTTAAACCCATGGACCATCACAGAAGACAACCCTCACTTCTTTCTTCAATGTCTCGCATATCTATAGAAACAACCCAAAGAATGCAGAAAGGTTGTCTCCTTCACAGTCTGCCTTCCAAATCTCACACGAGTGTATCTCGTACTGGTGCAAACTTAATGTGCAGTCAGAATATTAGATGCCTCAAGGGAGTCTAATAAACGTAGCTTTAGATTTCCAGATTCTGCTATAAAAAGTCCTACGAAGAGGATGTGGGAATGGATGCCAAGAGACTCAACCGTATCCAAGGCAGCACACCTGCAAAAGCACCAGGCTTAGTTCTCCATTTTCTTTTTTGTTTTTAATCTACTAGACCTCTTGCTGACTTGCTCTATGGTCTTCCATCTCCTTTTTGAGTTCATACAGCCTCTACTCTAAAATGAATCAAATGAACTTTCTCTTACCTAATTCATAAACAAGTCCTAGGAAAATCTGATTTTTCAACAGACACATAATCTCTTAATCTCTTAAGTATCAATGTTATATATTCAAAGCCACCGTGAGTAGTTCAGGTAAAGTGTTTCCTTTGCTAACCAATGCATTTTCATTGAACTTGCTTGTAAAACTTCAATGCAATAAAAAGAAACAAAACATTAAGCAAATGTTGTGAACTAAAAGAGCCTTTGAAATGAAAAACATATGTAGGATGCTTTTAATTCTGTTTAATACTAAACTTTTTTCTTATTTTATGTTTCTCATTTAAAATAATTTAGTTTCTTAATAAATGTACAAATTTAGTCAACATCAATTAATACACAAGGGCTGTCCAGAAAAAATCCAGACATAAATGCCTCTAATTTTCCTATCATGTGGCTGAATGCTTTCCGGACAGCCCTTGTATATACCTAAGCATATTTCCAGAATATAATTTTTTTAATTTCAAAAAGTGAAAATAATATGTGAAGAAGACAATAAAATCAAATATCAAACCTTAAAGAGATCAGAGAGGAATCAAAACACCTCCTAAAGAGTCAAGCCTTCTTTTTATGCTATTGCAGTTAGTTTTTTACAGAAATTGATGGCATCCTTAGGGTCTCATGTGTAACTGATCTCAGACATACGTCTCATCTATGTTCCTCCCCCTACTGATACATAGGGACACATGGCTGATTGCAGAATCAGACATGGCATAGGTGGGGAAAGGGAGCATTATGAAATCTGAGCAGATGGAATTTATGACAGGATCTGAAAAGGCTGCATGAACCTCACATTGGCTTGGGCAAGGGGACAAGTAACGCTTCAGTTACCAAGGATTTGTTATTTAGGAGAGACCCATAGCATTAGCCAACAATCAATCACATTCCATTTTATGTTGGCACTCCTTGTTCATGATAACATGAAACAATTCTGATAAAGAAACCTTTCACTACAGGTTATCAAGTTCAACATAAAAAAAATCAAAATGTTCCTCTCCCATTTAAATGTCACTGCAGGTAAACATCATTTGAACCTATTTATTGATAGACTAAACTTTCAAGGGAAGTAGTTGAGATATGCTAATAGCCAGAGGAAATTATCCTAATGCACCAGAGGTGCAAAAATCAAAGTCAGGCAAGATAAGAAAGAGAACCTATGAGAGAAAAGTATATTCCAGAACCAGCACTCCACTAGTCAGCTGTGCTATGGCAGTAACAGGCTGTAGGCCTAACATTTCCTGGCTAAATGACTAGACCCCAGTTTAGTTCTTTCCTCCTCTAGGATATTAAGAGTGGCCCCACGTCTCAGAATTCACCTTAGGACAGATAAGGACCAAATCAAGTGTCATCTAAATAGAAGATGAATCACTTTTGTTGTTGTTCAAGAGGATTCATTCAGCAATAATAAAAATGCTTTAGGCAAAAGAGGATTCGCTTTGTTTTGCTTTCATTGACAATTTAAAAAATAGCTTTATTAGGTCCAAACAGGCATAACTAACCTGTGGAGATGTAACCGTTACCCTTGGAAGGTGGGTGATGAGACTAGAAGGGAGCCCTGGGGGGCTTGCGGGGCTGGCAGTGCTGGTCCTTGATCTGGTGCTGTTGCCCTGGGAGGGTTCATTCTGTGGAAACTGACTCAGCTGGACACAGATTTGCATATCTAACTGCATGCATGTTACATTCTGATAAAAAGCTTAAAAGACCTCTATCGACTCCCTTCGAAAAAGTAATATTCTTGCATTTTGTTAACAGTAATTACTGTCAATGAGAAATTCACAAAAGCACTTTGGAACTGAAAAATGGACATATCTGGGCATATTTAAGTGGCATTTTAGAAGGCACCTGTCAGCCTTCTAGTCTAAAATTCCCCTTTCACCCTGTAGGGTTCCCATCCAGAGCTACGGCCTACTGACCAGAGTTGTGGCTTCCCTATTTCCCAGAACCTTTCCAAAGTGAATGCTGCTGAAAGCCCCCCTCAGTTCCCTCATTAATCTTGTCAGTGCCATCTTATCATTCTCTTATCATCATATGAAAACAGTAACTGTAGATTCTACTCAATGCAAAAGTTCTAATTAAACTTTAGTGTAGGATGCTGGGGAATATGCAATATACGAGCAGGTTTTTATTATTATCATTGTTATTATTATTATTATTACCTGTTTTAGCTATTGGGCATTTTGGTGGAGGCAGGAAGTGGTAGAGATGGAAGAGAGAGTTACTTGGTTTTTTTTGTTGTTTTTTTTGTTTTTTGTTTTTTATGTGGGTAGTTCCCTGGCTGGGAATCGAACCCAGGCCGCAGCATTGAGAGTGCCGAAGCCTTACCCACTGCACCACCAGGGAACTCCCCGAGAGTTATTTGTTTTAAATCCACAGGGCATTCATGCAAATTCAAATCTCTGAGTTCCCTCAGGCTTCTCAAACAACTGAGTCAATCTAGAAATTATAAATTTTGAATATTAGATTATGCTTGCAAGACAGAATGGACAATTATTTTTTTATGTATACATATATTCTTGCTAAATTACAAGAGTTTAACTATTTTCTCCTTTCAGGAATCATACTTGTGCACCTATTGCATACATATATTTATATGTGTACATAAATGTAAATGTTTATATAGGCATATATAGATATAAATGTTTGTATACATATATAAATATAAATGTTTTATATGTACATATAAATGTAAATGTTTGTATACGTATGTACAAATATAAATATTCATATACATATGTATAAATATAAATGTTTATATACTACATATATATGCTTAAATAATATATATAGAATATTTTTTAAGGAATTCAAGTAGAAGTAAAACTCATGGAGGCTTTGTAAACTGACTTGCTTTTATGTAGATTCATTTTTCTCTGAAACATCTGAATTTTTTTAAAAAAGAATAAAATATTGAATTTTTTTCTTTTCAAATGATAAAACTCATGGCCCTCTAATTATTGGGAGACAATAATTTTTAAAAGCATGTTTTACTGAGGGTTTCCTATGTGTCAGGCATTATACACAGCAATGCATATGCCTTTGCTCCCTAATCTTAACAGCGTTCTGTGCAGCAGGAAATATTACAACCCTCACATTACAGAGAAGGAAACTGAGGTTGAGATGCATTAAGTAACATACCCCAGTGAGATCTGAATTTGGAGGGCGAGAGAGGACAAAAGGAAAGAACAAACAGATGAGAAGCTCTCCATGTCCCAGAGGTGGTAACACAGGGTCCTCAGGTGTTAAACAGGGCACATCAGGGGTTGGGAGGCCTACTGAATGGTGTCTGTCCTTCCTCTAACTCTCTGTATCCTGTCCCTGTGTCCTGTCCAATACAGAGCAAGGCCAAACACTGAAAACAAGAAGGGCCCGACTCACAACCTCCCAAGCTCCCTGACTGAGATGGGAAAGTCACTCCACCCCCGTCCATCTCACGAGGACTCCCCCATGTTGGCCTTTACACCCACCTCCCACCATCAGAACCTGATCATACACGAATGCAAAATAAAAGCAAGGATAAAGTGACATCCGTTGAAATCACTGCTGAAACAGGTACGACAGCAGGTCAGTCCTTTATCGTCTGGCCAAGTCCTGGAAAACAAACTTTGACCTTGGTGTTTACTACTTAATATTGAAATACTTCCATATGCCCCCGCAGACCCTGGGGAACCCCCAGACTTCTCCATGATCAGGCAAAAGAAGTTAAAACCTGGCTTTGGCACAGCAGAGTGTCTCCAGGACCCCGTTCCACTATCCACCTGTCTGCTGTGAAGGGCTGTGCCTAGTCAAAGACTTCTGACTACCACCCTCAGGGCATCCACAGCCTGACCACGATGACACTGGTAGGTAGCTGGCTGATTATACAGGGCACTACAACCTCTAGGTGACACCTTCCATTCCATATGGTGGCCAGGACAATTACAGTGCTTTAGCTACTCAAGGAACAAGAGAAGTCTAAATCACCCCAAACTCATTTTCCAATGCACCATTTATGCTTTCGAATGAGCTACTGAGAGTCTGTTTTATGAGTTTGCCCAGCCTTCCTCTTACAGACCATAAAGAAGGTTCTATAATTTTTAAGTAAGATCTGATATTTCAGAGATTTTTAAGTTACTTTCAGCATGTACTTTTCCTCCAGACAAGCAGATGCAGATCACCCTCGGGGCATAGGGCAGCAGGTAGTTTTTCAAAGTCAGGGTCAAAAGGCCTCTGCCACTCAAAGACAGGAAGTCAGACTCGATGGCCTCTCAAGGGTCTTCTCTCTTTCCCATTCTTACAATCCCACCATGCTGACAATTTGTATTGCATATAAGAAATTCAAAAGAAATGTATAAATGTGAGCTAAGCCAGCCTGGGTATCAGACACAGCAGTGTCCAGGACTATGTCATTGAGGTCTTAGCGATTAGGTAACAACTGGATGAAGTTCTCAAAATGCAAACAGAGAGATAAAATTAAATTCTCAAACCAGCAAAAATTTACACAGGGCGACAAGATTGTGCTAAATATCACACTTTTCTAGTTCTTTCACAGACCTTATCACAGTGGTTTCGAAGTGTGGTTTCCCTGGCCAGCAGCATAAACCTCAACCTCGTGCAAGACTTTGTGAAAAAAGCAGATTCTCAGGCCTCACCTAAGACTTTCTGAATCAAACACTGAAGGTGAAACCCAGCAATCCGACTGCTATCAAGCCCTCCAGATGTTTCTGATGTGTGCTCAAATGCGAGAAGTGCTGCTTTATCTATGGACTACTCCGGACTATTAGATGAAATAGGTAGAAATTGTGGCATTCTCAGTCTTGCACAAGAGGCAACAAAGGTTCAGAGAGCTTAACTGATTAACCTAAAGTCACACAGCACACCCACAAAAGAACCAGCATGTAAACCCAGGCGCTTGGACCCAAGATCTAGTTCTCCTTTGTCTTCAATACAGTCTCACTAAGATACAATACGAGGCCTATCTGGAAATAAAAAAAAAAAACCAGCCATTGTCATTATACAAGACCAGTTACATGGCTAGATACTGTCCAACAGCCCTCATATAATTAGCCAGATCACCTAAACTGGCTTGCTTCTAGAAGGAAGAGCAGAGGGCTGACACATGGGGAGGATACAGGCAACCTAAGAAAGCTTGGGTCCCTTTTCGTCCACAGATCATTGTGGAGGCCAAGAAAGCCAAAGAACTTGCAGGATGGCTCATCATATTTCAGATAATGTGACTCTGGGTGCAATCTGGATTCTTCCTTATGAAAGATCAGAGATTCTACTGCTCAGGGGGGTACTTCTTACTTTTTTCAGGGGGTGTTTCACCAGTGATTTCTCCATTACTCTCATTCCATCGCTCATAATCTCTGTACCAACGGTGTTCTTGATATTTTTCCATCTCCTCCACCTAGTGTGTTATTTTGTACCAGCAGGGATTTTGTCTCCTTTCCTCACCACCCCAAAATCTTGTCCAGGGCCTGGCACTGAAAGGTGGGGAAGAAATATATGTGACAAATGCAACTAATAAAAATCATCTACCCGGAGGCATCAAAATGTGTTTCCACGGAAGACCTTCATTTTCAGAGTGACAATGGATATTTTTTCCAAATAAGACATTCTGGAGAATTATTTAAAATACAGTTAAAAATCACCGTGAATAAATCTCAAGCTTATACTGAAATACGCTTTTGTATTCTGCAAAGTCTCGTTCCTTCTGCCCTTCGTTCCCTTCCTCGGTAAATCCATCACCACATTAGCTCTCTATTCAAGGATCTCAAGAAGGACTAGGCTGTTTTATTTGTTGTCGAACTGTGTTTTCCTTTTTTGTTTTTCCTTGACACAAACAAGACATTTAATCTGTGTCTGAATGTATTGTTTAGATTCTATTCCATTTACAAAAACATCTGGTCATTAGACTGGAACAGAAGGAGAGAAAACTGAGAAGTCCACAGTAAAAGGATGCATGTTTACGTCCTGGGCACAGCATTTAATAATTGGCGTGAGCTTTCAAGGAAGCTGTGCCTCATACTCCAAGTCCCATTTGCACTTCCAAGTAGACAAAATATGCACACAGACCCAATCAGCTAAGTAACTGGATTCACTACCTGGAATATTTAAATTGTTTTCAGACACTGGAAAATGGCTTAAAACGATTAAAGAAAAATACCCTGCAGGATAATAGGCTGTAATTTACTAGGTGGAAAATCTTTTCAGCAAGAAGTACGCCTCAGTCTCCTTTAATTCCTCCTGTTTAAGATGTCTTAGTCATTTGGACCTAAATTTCCTTAGATTCTGGCAGCTCAGGTTTATTCCAGTGGGTTGTTCTTGTCAAACTTTTTGAAAGATACTCACAACACAAAATTGATATGATGATGTCCTCCATCTGAAGATTCCCGTGTTTTCAGCAAGATTAATTTAAGTGTTTGAAGGCAATTGGGGTGGGGGTGGGAGTTACTTTAAGTGCTGGGGTCTAGGGTTCGTGTGAAACACTGGAGAGCCTGAGCTGGGCTAAGCCCTGCCCGACCTGGGAAAAGATGTGGGTAAATCGTGGGGGAATGTATGGAAAGATGTATTTCGAACTGAAGACTCCAGACAGATCAGTTCTCAAAAACCAGCCTTCCCCACTTGCCTGCAGGCCCACTGAGCCCTCCTGGGCCCCTCAAAACCCCTCCTCGTTCTCTCTAGCCCTCCTGGGGTGTGTCCTCCCCAGCCCTTCTCAGGACCCCTCACTGCAGAGCCAGACGCTGAAGCTTGGCATCCACGACCACCTGTCGGCTGGACCGCGGTGTCCCCTGCCGCGTGGGCTCCCAGAAAAGCGATAGGAGTATTAGCCGTCACTAAACCATTTCGGAATTCGTGGCTGTTCCTTCTTGAAAAGGGGGCAAGGAAGTAATAGGGGTTCGTCTCCGGGCGGAGAGGCGCGCGTCTTGTTCACACCCCAGCGCTTTCCAGCTGGTTCCAACTTCACACTACACCACTTTGCAAACTCTCAGGACCGCCACAAGGCAAAGCCTGCCCTTCCTACTCCATTGGCCCGAAAGACTTAAGACCCTCAAAGGGCGCGAGCCAGACCCAGTAAGGATGTCAACACCTCCGCCGGGAGAACACGGGAGCGCACGCCAAGACCCCGCTCCTCGCACCCCCGCCTCGGCGGTCGCCAACCTGTGCCCCGGAGGCCGCCCCTGCGGGCTGGCGGTGCGCCCATTGCATAACGCGCCCCTCGCCCCACCCCCACGCAGCCCGCCTCACCGCCCTGCCCACTGCCCCCTCTAGCTCCCGAGCCCGGCCCCCCAATACTTACATCATCCCACTTGACAAATTTGGTGCCCTTCTTGAGGCTGTCGGACACAGACACGGGCTTGAGTTGCAAAGCGTGCACTCCGGGCTGAGCCCCGGCCATCTGGGCTCATCGGGGCTCCGGGCGGCCCGGGAGAGCGCGGCAGGGACGGGGCGCGGGGCGCGGGCTCCTTTCTCTGCTCCGGAGGTGCTCGACTCAGCTCCTGCACCGACCTCCCCCGGCCTCCCGGCCTCCGCACCTCCTCAGGCGCGGCTCAGCAGGCGGGGCACGCGGGGGCCAGGCGCCTGGCCATACCCCGGGCGGGACGCGGGGTCGGGCGCCCGCGGTGGCTGCGGAGCCTCGGAGGGCGAGGAGAAGCCGAGTCCGACAGCTGAGGCTGCCAGCCGCCGCCGGATACTGCTCCTCAGCCGCGGCCGCCTCCAAACGCACCATTCAGCACATCCTCTACACACAGAGGGAGAGAGAGTGACACACGCTCGGCACCCCCCACCCGCCCTGCTCCTTCCCCTCCTCCCTCCTCTTCCCGCCCCCCCTCCCGTTCCCCGCCACCCGCGCGCGCTCGTTCCCTCCTTCCCCCGGCGGCTTCCAGCACAACTTTGCGCGCTGGGTCAGGCGCCGGCAAGTGGGGCCGCAGCGGCACCTCCCGGCTCCTGGGCCCCACTGCAGCCGACGCCTGCGCCTCCCTCGCGCCCTCTGAGCATGCCCGTAGGCCGGGGTGCTTCCAGAGGTGTCCAGGAGTCCTACGTGCCTTGGGGTTTTCTGGGGAACTCAATCGGGAGTCCGGGAGTGTCTTTCGATCCAAATTGGGTGGGAAAGGGAGCCTTCGAAAGGGATCAGAGAAGCAACCCCAACGGGAGCTCTCCAGCGCCGGCCACAACCGGCTTTTTGAAAAGACAATTATTATTTATTAGTAGAAAAGACAGCCGTTGAGAGGCTGGGAAGGAACGCTCTAAGGGAAGACCGCGCCGCGCCTCAGAGTTTGCAACGCGCTGGTCTTAGAGCCCGGGCGTGCGGTTAGGTTGTGCTTTTGAGACGGAAAGCCTGGAAGCAACGGGCCTATTTCCAGGGAAACAGAAGGCCCCGTCGTGTGTGTGTGTGTGTGTGTGTGTGTGTGTGTGTGTGTGTGTGTGTGTCAGAGACGGAGAGAGAGGGGTGTTTTACCTATAGAAACTTGCTCATTTAGGAATATAAGAATATTCGTTTGAATTTATTCAACAAATATTTCTAATTTCTTTTTTAAAAAGGTGATGCCGCCATCAGAATGGATAAAACTTGAGAGACTGATGATACCAGTGTTGGAGAGGATGTGGAGTAACTGGAATTCTCATCTGTTGCTGGAGAAAGTATAAACTGGTAAAGCTACTTTGGAGAACAGTTTCTTATAAAGTTAAACATTTACTTACCATAAAATCCAGAACTTCCACTCCTAGATATTTGCCCAAGAGAAATGTAAACATATTTACAAGACTTGTGCAGCAATGTTCATGGTTTTCTTCATAATAGTAAAAACTGGAAACACAAATATCAATCAACAGGGAAATGAGTAAATGGCGCTATGCCCAAACAATGGAGTGATATTCAACAATAAAAAGGAATGGACATGCAACCACACTCATAAGTCATATGGGCTTTAAGCCTGGAGAAAGAAGGTGGATGCAATAGACTACATACTACACGATTCCACCAGAAGAATTCTAGAATAGACAAATTAGTCTAAGCTGACAGAAAGCAGGTCAGCGGTTGTCTGTTGCCGGGAGTCAGCAGGGATTGACAGAGAAGGGGCACCAAGGAGCTTTTGGGGATGATAGTAAATGTTCTATGTTATGTGTGTACACACTCATCAAGACTCATAGAACTGTACACCTACAAGTAAGGCATTTTATTGGAAGTAAATTATATCTCAATAAAGTTGTTTTTAAAAAGAACAAACAACATGAGCAAAGAAAGAATGAGAGAAGCATTCCTTTCTCTTATGGGTTTGTTCTCCCTGTCCTCTGCTCCCAGGCTTCCGAAGTCCAGTGTTCATAAACTCAGAATATTACCAAAAATCTGATGTGGAATTTTGCTATTAAATATTTTGATGCATTCAAAAAACGCATATCGATCACCACCTATATGCTAGGCACTATGATAATCACCATAGACAACCTAGTGAACACAACCCTGACTTCTCTTTTTGAGGGACCTTGCTGTGTCCTTAAAAGCCATTTGCTACAAAGAAACTCTTTAAGGACTAACTCGTTTGATTTTGATCACATGTCCCTAAACTAAAACCTGATATATTCTATCCATAGACCTAACCAGGAGCCCTGGCTTGGCTAGTTACCTCATAGAAGGCACCAGTCACATTCTCATACCACTTTCCTTTAATCTAGACGACTATGAAGAAAGACTCCACTGCTAGGGTTCCTGGCCTTCTTAACTGCCCTTGCACCTGATCCTTCTCTTTGCTTTTCTGTTCTCACCCCGTCCCCTGCCTGCAGTCAACAATCTCTCAACTGAGTGAATCTATTGGAAAGATGATTGGTCAAATAGGTTTTACCCACCAGAGCGGCTTAGGAAGACAAGACAGACAAGAGATAAACCCTCTAGAAGAGGAATTTGGAGGATTAGAAATAGGCTGTAGCTAAATGAGAAGGAAGATTGAGCCACTTCTTGGGGGCTTATTGCATCACCATTCTTGTTCCTTGCCCTCCTCTGGTGCCACACATTGTCCCATGTGATCTTGTAGTGTTCAACTAGACAGACTTTGTATTTATCCACCCATTGATGTTGGACAATGGGACATTAGAAGATGTGACATAAGCAAAATCTTGAAATATGCTTGTGAGGTAGGGCTTGCCCTCTTGGGTTTCTTGTCATTGCTTGAGACAAACATATCTCAGGGAATTATATGAGGCAGACCTAGGCTCAGTCTGAAGCTTGCAGGGAAATCGAACAGAATCCATCCTAGACGGGCCAGAACCCAGCCAACTGGCAGATTTATGAGCATGAAAATAAATGCTCATTATTGAATGACACTTAGCTGGGGCGGAAGGGCATTTGTTACATACCATTACTGTGGCAATAGCTGGTTGAGTCATCCATCTAGTATTCTTGATGCTTCCCAGCTGTTGCTGTGAATTTGAATGTAAGAAGAAGACTAAAGCTGTAGAATTCTGAACAGTGATTGTTTTCAACACAGGCTTGGGCTATGGGAGCTTCCTTTGCTATAGCGAAAGGATGTAGTTTGATCGGAGGGCTGTGTGATAAACCCTTTCAACATGTAGGAGGAGGCTTACAGCAGCTTGATTCAACTCCCTCATTTTCCACACTTCTGGATAGAGACAGGATGGAAACATTTTTAAAGTGTGGGGATTTTTGCAATGCAAAGGGACCTGTAAGAACATCCAGAATTATGTGAGCCAGGCCTGTGATCCATCAAGTTTGGTGCTCTGTTCTGTTTTTAAAACAGTAGAAAGGTCTGGTGTTTTGTGAGAGCACAGAATTGCCCTCCAGAATGTCAGCCTCGGAGAGTTGGCAAAGCTAACCTTTATTGAGTACTCACTAAGCCAGAGCACTAAGATAAGCATTCAGTAGCATAACCCTCCCTATTCAACAGACCTGCCCACCCTCTTTTTCTTGTAAGCAAACCCTGATTTGGTTCAGGGGTGAATGTGCATAGTTCAAAGAATGAACTATAATTGGTCTATTGGTCGAAACCAATTACAGAATCCTATTCTTTTTTGTCTATGATCAGTTTAGGAGTTGATTAAGGGACCCACATCTAGCCAATAGATTGAAGGAGATAGGTAGGTCTTCAGGGACATAATTCTCTCTCTCCCCCTTCCTCCCTCCTCCCTCGCTCCCTTCCTCCCTTCCTCCCCCTCTCTCTCTGTATATTGCTGTGTAAAGAGCACAGCCAAGTAGAAACATGCAAAAAACCTTGGTCCTTCATGAGATTGTTACCCTCCTGAACCATCTCTAGACTCGCAGATAAATGAGGTAATAAATGTCCAAAGTGCTTTAGCCGTATTGTTACTCTCCTCTGAGCCAGTGGGCAGTATTTTTATCCCCCATTTTACTAATTATAAAACTGACATGGAAAGGTGAATTAACCTGCTCAAGGAGATCACACAGCTTGAAACTGGGGTTAAGACCTAGGAGGAACTCTGACTTTAGAATTTGTCTCTTAGCCATGATGCTAGGTATTTTTAGAACTTAACACTCAGATCTGAGTAGTTCCTTCCCACTTTTAACCACAATATAACATAAATATTCCCATTTCCCCTAGAAAACCGATTATGGTATGTAGCCCAGTCTCTTAACAGTTTACAACTCACCTTAGGCCTGTCACAGTGAGAAGGACAGGTGTTTTGATGTGAACACACATGCTTTCTAATGGTCAGTTCTACCAATTACTAGCTATGTGGCATTGGAAAAGTGTCTTACTGATACTGAAATACGATAGTCTCGTGGGTTAGTGGGTAAATAGTGATGATGAAAGTTTATTGTGTGCCAGGCACTGTTCTAAGGGCTTTACACTTTTATTGCATTAATCCTCACACTAACCCCATGAACTAGGTTACTATTATTATCTCCATTTCATAGTAGAGGAAACTGATCAGGGAAGAGTTCATTGCTTGTTCAAGATAGTCCAGCTAGAAAGTAGAACCACAGTTCAAACCCGGGCAGTTTGACCCTAGAGCCGGTATATTATATACCACACTGCACTATCTTGAAGAATTATTGTAAAGATCAAATGAAATCATGTATGTAAGTCTCTGTTATGTAGTGCTAATTGATAGTAGTTAATGCATTTATAATTGTTCTAAAGTTGTACTATAGTACGTTTATATGCCTTTGAATAACTTTTTATGTGCAGTATTCAAACATAGTGTCCTAATTCTATGGCCTGTGGTTTAGTCAACTTCTTCGCCTGCATTGATTCTATAAACTTTAATCATATCCATTTTCATCTGTAACCTTCTAGAATTCAAAAGCTCTTTTCCATTATAAATAAATGAGTTCTAATTGCATCTAAGCATCAGGTTTCCTCTAACTCTGTCCTTTTTGAAATAATGAAGACATAGAGAAGAACTGCACAGAACTAGCTTTTATAATAGCTACATCTGGGCTACATTACATAGTCTTTGGCACATCAAACCCTCCATGTGTGCTGCTCTATACGCGTTCCCTGCCTGGCCATCTGGAATGAAGATGATCCCTGGGGTGACCTTGGAAGCTACGAACTGAAGAAGGCAGAGCCTCTGTTAGCCTGGGTCCCTGAATGACTGCAGGGTGAAGGTCTCCCTGATCATTTGATCACCTTCCCAGTACAGTTACATGAACAAGAAACACACTTGCAGTATATTTAAGCTAAGAAATAAATCTCGTTAGCATCATCATTATTATCAATGCATTTCACATCAACATGAGATAAGATTGATACCTATTAGGTGATAAATAAGAACATGAGTTGTAGTGAAATTGCCAAGTTCTGACTCAGTGAGACATGTTATCAAGTAAAACATTGAGTTGCAGAGATTCAAAAGAAGACCCGTTAAAATTATCACCAGCACAGGGGAAAAGAGCTGTACATTTCCTTCCCTGGATGCTCTTATTTGAACCCTTTCTTAATGTCACAATGCATCTTCTCAAAATTCTAACCCACCAAAAAAAAAGCTTTCAGATCGCTTTGGTTATGTTTCAAACAATGGTCACACTTTTTCCTTCTTGAAAAACAAGAAAAATGACCTGATATTCATTTAAGCTCTATTTCACCCTTTATTTAAACCAAACGCAAATGCTTTCATTGAAACCTGACTGATCACCTTAAACACTATTTTGAAAAAAAGAAAAAGAAAAAAAGAATTTGGAAGCCCAGATCTAAAAATGTTTAAAGACAGCCTCTCTCCGCGGAATCCGGATTTCACAGAAAATGCAGGTGTTGGGGAGTGAGGACCGTGGAAACAGCGCCTCGGGCCTGATAAGAAGAATGAAGAAAGGCCTCTTCATTCCACCCTATTTCCCTCCCGCCATCTCCAGACCCTCCAACGTAGAGACTGAGGCACGCATGTGTCAAGATGTAATCTTCAGGAGCCAGTTTATCTTGCAGACACATGCCTTCCTTGTTCTATAAAAATAAACGGCAGCACACCTCTAATCCTCTCACTTCAAATATAACCACCAAGCTGTGTGTTTCTAGTGGTATTTCCACAGAATTGAAAGAAATTTTCTTTTTATTTCTGAGCTTTTGAACACTATGAATTGATTCACATGTTTTAAAAGTCTTCTATCCTATTGACTGGTTTCAGGTAATAATTCTCTTCCTTATTAAACCAAAGTTAATGTCTACAATTTTGTGCCTCTTCTTGTATGAAGATTTCAATCACCATTGACTAATACAGTAACAGTTATAAAATATGGATAACTATCTTTTATAATTTCCAGGGCTTTTACAAGACTTTGGCTTTGTAAAAGAACAAAGAACATGACTTTGTTTCAAATCAGGAATTCATTTTTTCCACCATTTTCTCATTTCACTTTAGTAGTCCCGCCTTTGGCGATCTAAGAGCAAACTTTTTGACTGGTTATAAGTACTTATATTATTACTTAATACAAGGCAGTGGGGGAAAGCTACTTTTCAAGGAGGTTCTATTAGAGAGACTCTATTCTACCCAGTGTCCATTCTCCTAGAGTCCATTAGCAATAGGGCAATGTTGGTTCAAAACCTCAGGAGCTGGGGGGTGGGGTGAGGATTCGAACCCAGTCCCCTTACCTAGAAGGCAGGAAGAGAACAAAGAAATAGGCAGAGCACTCCAGATTAGTACATGGTAGTCTTAATAAGCAAGAAACCTTCCTTACACACGAGGCTTCCTTGGTCACCACAAGATGAGTAGATCTCCACACCTCCCCATCACAATCTTAAAAGTTTATATACTAGTGGGGTTCAGTCATGTATACAGTCTAAACTATAACCTCTAAACAGCACATTGCTCTCTCAAGCCTACATCCATGAAAAGGCTCCCACTGTGGGGATGGCGAGTGGCACATACATATATCCTAAGGACAGGGGAGAGGGAGAAAAGTCTCCAATTGCCCAGGTCCAGCTTATGGAGCAAACCAATGGTAACATCCTCTTGATGACCTTCTTCAACAGGCTCCAATTTAACCTGGAATAGCAATGAGTTTTGTTCACCTGACCTCCTTCTCCCTCTTGCTCCATGGAACGTTCACTTGATGGCTGAAGTTCCTGCCATGAGGTGACCTTGAGAATGGAAGCCAAGAGCTGGACTGGTAGAGCAGAAAGAGAGAAGTCATTGGGTCTCCCAAACACCACCTCACCCTGGATCACTTAGATTTTAAACGAGAAACAAAAAAAAAAAACCCATATAATTGGGGCAGGGCAGTCAGCCTATGCAGCCACAACTAACCTTAACTGATAGAGAAGCAAACACGGAAACTCAGGTGGCTTTCAGGACTACTGTTTTGGTTCCACATTCATTCTCTCAGGACTTTGAGTGCTCTGTGCTAGCAGGTTAGGTGAAAGGCCTTCTGGGTTTTCCATGTATTTCCCTTGAAGAAATTGCTGGCTCTCCATCACTCCACCAATTCAGAATCAGTATGAAAACACTGATTTACATGTGGAAAAGAATTATACTGCAAGTATACAAGGATAAGTAATGAGGAAGCTAGCACGGTGATGCATATTAACAAAAATAAGTCCCAATGCTACTGTAGCAGCCACATAATTAGAAATAGGTGCTGTCATGTATGTCAGTCTAAGATAATTTACAGAAACTGAGGTTTTGCTTTTTCTCACTGGAATACCATCTTTTACATTAATGCTGACATTATGATATATTAGGGAATTGACAAAACAAGGATTTGGACAATTTCATTCTTCATCTAACTAAATAGCGTGACTCAAAGGAAAGAAATATATTTCAGTACTCTTCAGATTTTAAAGACTGAAATAATTAAATAATGTCATATCATTGTTGCCCCAGCTTTGTAATGTCAAATGAGTCATGCAGATAAATAATAATGTTGAACTGGAATTTTGCATTCACAAAAAGAAAACCAGGATGGCACTTTAAGGAAGATCAAAATTTGAATCAATTTGTATATATAAGTGTTGAGTAAATACAGATATTTTATGAACATACATGCATTTTCTTAATATACAAGTATATTACCTCCATTTGCACATATTGAATGTCATGTTCTGATATATAAATGTGTACAAAGAGCAGAGAAGAGCAACTAAACCAAGCAACAGGGAGTAGTGATTATGTCACAAATTTAAAAGAAAAATATTTTGGAAAATAGTTTACTCAAAATGATAGTAAAAAAATTTTCAAATCATCAATATGAAAATGTAAAACACACCCCCTCTCCTTGACTACAGCGAAAAAGATGAAAATGCCTTAAAAATAAGAAGTCACTTTTGTTTTGGGAGGTGGTTAAAACAAATATAAATTAAGTTGCAAATAAAGGCAATGGAGTGACCTTCCCACCCCAACAAATTACATTCTATTATTTAAGATACGTTGCCACTATACCTTCCGAAGGGTAAAATGATGTAAGATTTTCAATGATCCTACATTCTAATTCTAATCTTACCACATGAAGATAGTAATTGTATCTCCAGTTACATATACAAATTAATTTATTAGAGAAAATATAATCTTTAGTTGTGTGGCAGAGATGGATAGACATTTTAAGTAAAGGTCAGAGAGTAAATATTTTAGGCTTTGAGGGACAACTATTCAATCCACCATTGAAGACTGAAAATACGCAGGCAGTATGTAAATAAAGGGTTTGTATGTGTTCCAATAAAACTTTATTTACAAAAACAGATGGCAGGCTAGATTAGCCTAGAGGCTGCAGTTTTCAAACCCTGTTTGAAAGAAAGAAGTTCAATTTTTGAGTATTTTCCTTGAAGGAATTGAGCACACATTGCATCCTAAGTCTATCGTTTCTTTATTTCTCTGTGGCGTGGAAAGTGCAGCTTTAATTCCACTAGTATTCTATAAACAAGTAAGCCTACATAGTACAGCAGATCTGAAGGAGGATATGTTTTATATATGAAGACAGGCAACAGTCTGAACTAGGTGAATATAAGTGAATGTATAATTTTGGCCTGAAACAATCTCAGAGCAACAAAACAGCCTGGCAAGAACAAAACCCACGACAACAAAAATCACCTTGAAAAATACATGCTCCCCATAAAACAATGTTTGATGTATCTGATTTATAACTATTCAAATTAATCTTTCCTGCAAACTTGCAATTATTAAAATAACATTTCTCATTAGCATTGTTTGTGTAAATGAAACATTAGTATAAAACTGCACCAAGCATATATAGATAATTGAATATCTTTCATTCAATATGGTTACGGTATATGGTCTCTAGGCTTTCTCTTCAACTCCACACTTGTCCAAGAATAAGCATAGCTACCCAAAAGATGTTAATTGAGCTCCTACTGTGTGATAGGCAATCGATGAGACTCTATAATTAGTTGTCTCTCTTTTACGCCAATATATTAATCTATTAATAGTAAATGAGAAGTTATGTATGGAATCTTTTAGCACTTTGCTATTCAATGTGTGGTCCACAAGCCAGCAGTTTTCAGCATCACTTGGAGGTTTGTTAAAGGTACAGATTCTTGGGCCCAACCTCAGACCTTCTGTATCAGAGTATGCATTTTAGCCCAAAGCCCAAAGGACTGGTGAGCAAACTGGAGCTGAGAAGCACCTGTGTAGTGTGTTAGTACCATAGTCAAGTAAGGGATTTAAGGGATTCTCCAATGCCCTGGAGCCCTGGTTCCAACTTCCTTAGGAACTGAGTTTTTTTTAACCAAGGAATATCTTAGCATTGAGGAAAATCTAACTATTTTATTATATAAAATCACAGTACCCTCGTAAGCTTCCCTTCATGTGATGTATATTCCTAATAAAATAGCTAAGGCCATTTCCATATAATAGAGTCACACTCTGAGCTTTGATGAACTGTCAAATTTGGGTAAAAAGAAATCCATGTTAATTCCAC
Source organism: Lyroderma lyra (assembly GCA_004026885.1). NCBI lineage: Eukaryota > Metazoa > Chordata > Mammalia > Chiroptera > Megadermatidae > Lyroderma > Lyroderma lyra. Next base: position 82,238 of record PVJL010000718.1, on the reverse strand, counting down.
ACTCCATGGGTAACATACCCATCAGCTAGTTACTCATGTGAGATTTTGTTTTTATGTACTATGGTGGAAAACTAAGATTAAAGCACATGGAAAGCTAACGTACTGCTTTCTTTTTAAGAGTAGAGCAAGAAAAAGAGCTAATTGAAAGTTCTAACTGCATAGGCAGAGTGGGGCTCATAGTGCAGGGTAATCAGACTGGACTATTTCCTTGGGTAACTACAATATCAATAGTTTCAGTTTTTTCTCTTATGTTCATCAGATTTCCCAGCAAAGATTCTTCCTTGGGTTAGGACATGGGTATATTTTAAAGTGTGACTTCTACCATTATTTATAAAATGCTTGTTAAATGTTTACTTTAAGCACATTACCTCCTATGTCATTGTAACAATCATATGAGATCAGTAACATTATTCTCCCCAAAGTAAAGGTAAGGACATGAGACTTCAGGAGGTGAACTTCCCTCTTACCTATGTCATCATTACTAATGTAAGAGCCAAGGTTTGGATCCACAACTCAGCTTTCTCCAAAACAGGCTTAAAAATTCATTTAAAAATATTCCACTTAACTGAATACATGAATTCAGTCAACAGGAGATTACAATAAATCATCAGTTAGTGTTGGGTAAATAAAAGCCAAAATAAAGCTTTGAAACAGAAGAATGACAGATTTTAATCTCCACGTATAGCATGTAGATTGGCACAGGCCTTTGGGTTCAAAAGCAATTCAACAGGCTAACGAGAATGATAAGTTGAGAGAAACACGAATTCTCATTATAACTTTGGACAATGAGCTATTGGACTAGCAGAAGTTTTTCCATATAATTCCCACTACATACATACCATATACATTAACTGGCACTTTTAAAGCTTGAATAGAACTAACAAAAACATTGGAAGTTGCAGAATAACATAAAAGATTATTTTCCTATGTCATGACTACCTTGAAAGTTGTCAATTCCTCTAAATTCATTGCTGCTATGTTTTATAACTTTTTTCTCTTAGGTGTGACCATGGTCAGACAGCCTTCTCTGCTGTTCTGAAATATCAGAAACCATCAATGCAGTCATAGTCCCTGTTTGCATAATTATTTAATTTTATATGATTTGTAGTAATTTTATTATAATTATCTTATTTTACTTTTCCAACAATATTCTTTAAGTCTACTTTTTGCATATTAAATATTTACAGAAGCAGAAAAATGTATTATTAACAAAGGGCAAGAAAAAATGTTATGATCATTGATCTAAATTCCTCTTTGAAGCTCCATGTCTAAATGAAGAAGTAGCCTATAGTTGCAGGAGCAAAGAATTATAAATACCACCCCCTATGCCACACACAAACTTTTTAGTGATTAGAGATACAATTAAATATGCTACATAACTGCCCTTTGTATTAAGGTCCTTGTTTCCAACTATGATTAAGTAAAGATAACTTCCCTCCCTCTTTAAATAACAGCAAGTGAGATGGAAAATTTTGGACAATCATATATATATATATATATATATATATATATGTGTGTGTGTATATATATATATATTCTGTAAATTAAATTCAATATGTGAAATAAGTAGCAGCTTAGGAATTATCCTGTTAGAAGAGTGGCTGAGAAGGGTGTCACACCACCCGTGACTGCATCTGATTTGATTGCTCAAGTAGCACAAATGGGACATTTCAGATATTAGGAAATGTATGTCAGCCAAACTTGTACATTCATAAAAATAGTTGGCATGTCTTATAGATCCCTCTAAGTACAAATTTGGCTTGCTCTGTGCAGGCTTTTTGTCATAGTGGCATGCTGGCGTAGCAATGTCCAAACTTTTAAAGCTTTGCAGATGTTTGTTTATAAGCCCTTGACTATTTCTCATCAGAAAATTCAAGTAGAGTAGTGTGGTGGACTGAATGTAAAAACAACCCCAATTCTCTACCTCTCCCTGGATCTGTACCCTTTACAATGTGATTTTGCTGTTTCTCCCATCCAGCAGTGGAGACTTTGCCTTTTCTTCAAAGCTGGACCGGTTCTGTGACTTGATTTGCCCAGAATAGCGCAGAAGTGGCAATATGCCAGTTCTGAGCCTAAGACTCAACCACGTCCAGCCAACATGAGAATAAACCCTGCTTTGCCTGCTAGGGGGATATGAGAATCCAACGGAAAAAAAAGCTTAGGCATTCCAGCTGAACCCATCCTAGAGCAGCTGAGAGTCAGCCCACCCCCAAACATGTGCTGGAACCAGCAAAGGTCAATGGTGTTGCCTCCCAACCCACAGCTGATTGCAGACCTATGAGTGTGTCCAGCTAATATCTGAAGACCTGTCCAGCTAACACACATACTCTTAAGCAGTCACGGATGTCTGCTGTGTTAAACCACTGGGTTTTGAAGTGATTTATAACGTATCATTGAAACAGCAATAGATAAATGAGGTGAGTATGGCTATTCCTAGCTATTAAACCAAAATCTTACTAAACTTATAAAATGCTTACTTTTAAAATCAGTTCTTTATTGTTCTTTCTTTGCAGATCCAAGGCTTGTTCCACTTGACCAAAGTTATTCAGGTCATGACTCTCATATCTTTACAGAAATCCTAAAAAATTCCATTTTCACAAATTGTGACTCTAATATGAGTCAGGAATAACAAAACACCATTTACATAACATAAAAATAAGTTGACATATCAAATGTAATGACACATCATCTATACTAACCTAAGGAGTAGCTTTCATTTTTATGACCCTTGATTTTTTAAAATCCTTATTTCTTGTAGTTCCAGGGAAAATTCAGGAAGTAAATATTCTTATCCTCCCTATTTCTCACACAGGAAATCTAAATCTTAAAATCCAGTAAGTTACTTTTCCATTTTTATGCAACTTTTCATGAAAGGTTGAAATAAAAGCATCTTTCCTCGACTTGAATTAAGACATGCTACTTTTTGAGTCCCATTAACTATTCTGAAGAAAACAAAAGCAATGTAAATGTTTTCAAATATTTAATGTTAACGTTTATGCTTGATAACTATATATTGATTATAAAATCTTATAATTGGGTAGCACTTTGGAGATTTCAAAACCCTGAGAACGTAGGAAGGAAAGTTAAATGTCTCCTTCCGTAGATGAAAATGCCAAAGTTTAGAGAGGCTAGTGAGTTCACCAAGGTCATAAAATGATGGAAGAAGATGTAGTTCATCTGTTTTCAGACACAATACTAAAAGCCTGAGTCTAACTCTTTGCTTGAAAGAGATTTATTCAAGTCATTTCCTTAATATTCTCTGTGTACAAGTTGCACACCAATACAGCTGAGATCATCATGGCCCAAGAGGTAAAGCCGTGCCAAGTGAGCTAAAGGGGAGAGTCCTGCTGGCCTAGTCAGAGAGCAGTGCAGAGACTTCGCAAGTTACGATTCCCTCAGACACACCACACAGAAGACTATTCATGGAGAAATAAACCAAACTGATTCACTGGGTTCTGTTGTGTGTGTTGCTTGGAGTTCATGGGCAGAACCATCTTTGAATCAGTGTTTTGTTCTCTAAAACAGGAGGGGTGAATGCACCGTCACACACAATTAATGAAGAATATTCTTTGATACTAACAGTGTGGATAGATTGAGCCTGTGCTTACTGTGCAAAGAGCAGGCCAGTTGTTCTCTAGAAGATCTTGGATACAAAATACAGCCTGCAACCCTCTGGAACCCAGGACTACAGCCATAACTGACAATTGCACACACTGTAAGTGGTGAATTGAACCATGGACACCATCTGTGTGTGTTTCTTGACAAGAACACATTACTCTTCCGAAGAGTGCCAACAACCTTTTTAGCATACCAGGTCCTTACGAGTGTATTAGCTTCCTCATTCTCCAGTCAAACATAGGCTAAGTACTCAAGTGAGTTTTCACTTCTATCACTTAAGGCTGGAGTAGTAAACTTTCTACATCCAATGTCTTCTGTTGACCCCACATATTGACTCTCCATTGTTTTCCATCCTGCTCTCTGTTCTGGCCCCTAGAATATTAATCTGGATGAATTTATCCACAGGAACACAATGGGTTCTCATTTAACCAACACTCATAGGATTGGTGGATGCCAGTTAAACGTAGTTTCTGGTTGTTTGAGAGTTACTATTAAAAATAAGCCTCCCTAATGTTGTATCCCATACTATACCATACCATACCATAAACTGTGTGTATTGCCTTGATATTTATATTGAAATACAGTAGTTAAAAGGAAATTAAGATGAAAAAGGCGAACTTAATGTAATACAGTTTTATTATAAAAACAGCTTTGTGAATGCAGTGTGCAATTTTAGTTAAATGGCAGCCGATAAACTTTTCAACTTAATGAATTTCACAATTTTTTTAACTTCAAGTCACTTAGAAAATAACACCTAATCATACTTCTAACTGTTACAGTAGGGGTAGAGAGTTTACTGGGTAGACATCACATCAGGATCGTCAGGATCCAACGATGCAGCTAGGACAGGATCAGAAGTGGATGGGGATGGTTTGGGATCTACATTAGTAGATGATGCTGTACTGGCCAACTCGTGTACAGCTTTCTTGGAAAATGGACAAGCATGAGCCTGCTTTGAGGCCCTACACCTCTCACTCAAAGTCAGGTTTTGTAGTGATGGGCAGCTATATAAAATGCTGAGATTTTATTTTAATTTTTATATGAAGTATTATTTCTTCTATTTTTTTTTTGCCAGTCCCTTGAGTTTCAGTTAATGGAGAGTTTACTGTATTTACATGTGGGAAACATGCTCATGGATGTACCAATTTTATGCATATTTCCCAACACACTTGTTGCAACTCTACCCCTTTCTCTCCCACTCTAGAATTTATATTACAACTCAGAGAAACAAGAACTACCTTATTACAGGAGTAACCTTGAATCTATTCTCATTTAGTAATAAAGATCATTCACAGTATGATGATAATAAATCACTTGCGTCTCACTTTACAACTGATTGTGCCACATCAGTGTAATGATACAAGTGTCAGCAATTGTTATATGAAGTCCTGTCACAGAGGTCTGGAATTCACTCCTGAAAAAAATGGCCTGAGATAGTGGATAGTGGATCATCTTGAGAGATATGAACATATCACCATAGTGGAAAGTCTGGGACATCTAAAAGCAAAGTCAGCGTGGAGACAGAAAAATACTGGGAGAATCTAAGATTGAGATCACAGGATAGTAATATTTCATTGTAAATATCTGTTCTTCTGTGCTGTGATGACACACTCCTCCTGAGCTGTTACAAACATCTCCCATACTGGTGTCTCATGTCCTGTCCCTGCGCAGCACAAGGAAAGAGGAGAGAACCCCTGCAGGGTGCCAAGAGCAAATACGATAGAGAATTTTTATAAGAATAAGGAAGTGGAGGGAGAGGAATATATAAACCTCCCTGGCACTTGTGGAAATCTGAGCAAGGGCAAGAACGTTTGCATAAGACTCGAGGGTGGGGATTCAAGCCAATTTTGTAAATCCCCAAGGACACTATGTAATGTTTGGTCATGAAAACGTAGAGCTAGCAAAGGGTTGGCTGGCCATCAGCCAGCCGTCCAGTTTCCTCCAGGCCTTGCTGGCAATGTAAAGTAACCTGACTCAGCCCCCTGTAAAATAAGCTCAGGGGATCTGAAAATATGGCCAACATAAAGCAATGCTAGTCTCTAGTATCAGTGGCTCTGCCTCATTTGTTCCCCATCATCATGCAAGTTTCAACAGTAACAACTTTTGGTTTCAAACAGAGGGCACACCAACGAATGGGCAAGATGACCTCTCAGAACATGGCAAGAAAATATTGGAACTAACTCCTAGTTCTCTTTGTTTTTATCTATGTTTTAAAATGTGAACTGCATTAGTATAAAAGTGCATACATATTATTTATAAGTGAATATACATGGAAGATAGAAGCACAAATCATTTTTACTGATAAGCATTGAGGGATCAAAACGTTGGTCTGAGAGATGTAGAGGATAGGGTGTGGCTTTAGGGCATCTGAAAACTAAAAGTAGAGTTGAAGGAGGGAACACGCCATTAGGGTCGACTAGCAGAGTCAAAGAATCAAGGTAAACCATCAGGTTTCCCTCTACTTTTTTCTATATGTCCCACACCAGTCAGTTGCCTTGGGGATTGTGATGGATTAAAAAATACTAAGATGAATTATGCATGAAATATGCTGAGAGAGGACCACATTCCTTATAATATTAAATTGACTCACACATCACTGCATACCACGAATCCTGGCAGGTGCATATTGATACTTTCCTGATTCTTCTGCCTTTGGCAGTTAACAAAATTTGAACTCACGGTACTGTATTTTACCATGATAGCAGACAGAATTGATATTTATTGTCAGGTACTTTACATCTCTTAATTCATTTTACCCTCATTATAGCTCTGTAAAAATAGCCAACATTACTCCTATTTTCCAAGAAAGGAACCAGAGACTGTGCAATTTGCTTAATATCTCACAGATTCAGATCCAGCTTCTTTTGATTCCCAAATGTCATGTTCTTAGATGGCAGTTCTCCCTATCTAGTTAAAGAAGTTCTTTGAAACCCTCAGATTTTTTTAAAGATAGTGTTTCTCTGTGTTTTGGAGCAAAGGAGAGGAAATTCCCACAGGCCTAACATTTTGAAATGGAGGGAAGCATGTTAAAGAATTATGAACATTTATTTTTAAAAGAGAAAGTGAAATCATTAAAACTCTGGTCACGGCGTGAAATTATTGACCCCTGAATGATTTGTAGAGCTCTCTTTGACACTCAGTAGCTGAATGTTTAATTAAGAAAATGGTAATTGGCAAAAGTTCACTGTTGTCTTCATCTCATTAAACCAATGTTGTGAGACAATGCAAGAAAGAAGATGGTTATACAATTTCCACACATCATTTGTTTGCTAAGTCACTCGGCCCTAGATACTATTTATTTTTTTAATTCAGAGCTAAATACATACATGGCAAAAAGACTCTGTCTAGGGAAAGGGTCGATGTGGGTCTGATGAAAAGGGTAGTGAGGGCCCCCTCTTAGTAGTAACCCCAATGGACAGAGAGCACATCTCCTCTGAGGGTTTATTTACTTCAGTGCATGCCATTAAACGATAAGAAAGAGCAAAGAAATGTAATTTCTTCAGAATAACTTTTGCAACCACAGAAATACCTTGCACAAGGGAACGTTCAGTTCTTTCCAGTTTATTCCTAACTGTGCATTGTTGTAGCCTATGATGAAATACTTAGGATATCTAAGGGACTGTGTCTTCTGTGAGTTGCAGATAACAACCTGTAATATTCATATTTCTATTGTCTGAAAAGGTGAGGAAAACACAAGAAAGGACTAAAGATGTGAATAAAAATTGATTCAATACAGTGGGCTTGAAAACAAAACTACTAATAAATTGCCAAAGGAAGAGCAAATCTCAGCTGAAAAATTTCCTAACAGGTAGTGCTGTTAGCTATTTGAAGATAGTTTTTTTTTTAAAGGAAGAAGTAATAGGATGTTTATATTCACTGTATAAAATTAATAAAATAGTAAATATTCCATCAAATATTTTATATACTAGTATTTTATATACTCATTTTCTGTTTCAATGATGTTAAATAAGCAAAACTATTTTTTAATTGAAGCCTTAGTAAGTAAATGAGAATAAATCCAGTGGAGTAAGCATGAAATTACCAAAGATGGGAAAGATTATGGTGGGGGAGATATTTGTCATCCAAACCTGCCATTATTTATCCTGAAATATTGGCCTTTAAAATATAATTCCCCTCTCCTTCATCCACCCTCCCACAATCCTACTGAAAACTTCAGTTTTGCATTTCTTTTCTTGATTCAATAGCCTCAAAATCCCTTTGAAAATAAAGGTCCCAAGAGTCCATTGAGATGGTGGTTAGCAATGCTTATTGAGTTCTTCCTCCCTTTTGGAACCTTTAGATTAGTTGTTCATTTGACCTTAATCTGAAAAAAATAGTGATTGCTCATAGTCTTCATTGTTTTACGTACATCTTCTACGTATTTTCTTATTTCTGAGTGGATGCAAACTTATTCTTAACGTCACTGCCTTCTCTCATTCCAATTCTTTCTCTCTAATTCCACATTATCTCTCTTGCAATAACATTTTTATGCCCAAAAAGTTTTCATTCATAGAAACATAGGATGCCTATGTGGCACCTACTCAGTACTCGGCATTATTCCAGCTTCTCTAGCTGGATGGAGGCAGATAGGGAGGAAAAAGGGAAACTATTTCAGTATTTTTCCCACTTCAAGAATTGCAATAAATATTACTTTCTCAGCTGCCAAGTGTAGAGTATTACCTTCCAGCTACAGCAATCCATGAAAAATGATTAAAATTAATTAGGTAGAATTATAGGGCTGGAAAAGATGGTAAGATGTCACTCTAGGTTTATCAGCCTTTTGTGGACTGGGAAATATCCATATAATAACTCAGTACATACTTTTATATATTCATCAGAAATAAAGTGATAAAGATGCCCCTATTTAAAAATAAAGAAAAATACGACGATAGACAATAGTATCCCCTTATCCGAAGTTTCACTTTCTGAGGTTTTAGTTAACTGCAGTCAGCCACCATCAGTACACATTAAGTGGAAATTTCCAGAAATAAACAATTGGTAAGTGTAAAATTTTGCACCATTCTGAGTAGTGTGATGAAATCTGGCACCGTCCCTGTCTGACTTACTGTCCTGTCATGAGCACAAATCATCCCTCTGTCCAGTGTTCATGCTATATATGCTATTCACCCGCCAGTCAGTTAGTAGTCATCTGGGTTAGCAAATCAGTTATCAGAGAAAGAGAGAGAGAGAGAGATCACATTTCACGTAACTTTTATTATAGTGTATTGTTACAATTGTTCTAGTTTATTTTTATTTATTGTTGTTGATGTTATATTGTGCCTAGTTTATTAATTAAACTTTATCATAGGTATGTAAGTATAGGAAAAACCATGGTGTATATAGAGTTCAGTACTACCCATGGTTTCAGGCATCCACTGGGGGTCTTGGAATGATCCCCTATGGATAATGGGGGACTAGTCTCTCCATAAGGTCTACCTTTTCTTACCTCTCTACCTCCAATACATGATCGCCTGGGTCCCTTATTCACTTATCTCCAAAAGGTGAGCTAATTAGAAATTTTAGCCTATTTTTCATGAATCAGTCCTGATAAGGTTTAAGTCCATGGCTTTCTGGGGAGTACCCATTGGAGAAAACCCTTACTGATGTGTGCATGCAGATCTGGTTCACAACTTTCATAACCCAAGTAAAGGTTTTTAAATGTCTAGAAGTAAGAACTTCTGGAAGTTTAATCTGAATCCACTGTGTTAGGTTTTACTCCATTTCTTTGTGGTGAACCTTGACTATTTGAAAACAACTTTAATGTTTATACTTGAATTACTTTTGTCATGAATTTCATGTATTTGGTTTATATCTAGATTTCCTTGCCTATGTGTAATTAATATGATCATTTTTTAAAATTCTGGTTCATTCCATTTTTAACAACTTTCTTGTTATTATATTAAAATAAGTAATATTTGTTGAGTGTGAACTCAACAAGGACTGAGATATTATTTCCATAAATCTTACAGAGTAGTGGTCAAGAATTAATGCTCTGGAATCTGATAACCTATGTTTGAATTCTGACTTCACCACGAGCAAGTTATTCTTTGCTTCAGTTTACTTATTTATTAATTTACAGTAAGGAGTTACTTGTTCTTTTTTCTGCTTTCAGCAAAGATAGAATAATACCCACAATGAAATACCAAGCGATAAAAGAAACTCTGAAAATAGCATCAGTAAGCTGTGGACCAACAAGTGCCCTACTTACACATGTAAACAGTGACTCCAAAGGGGAGGCATTATTTAAAGGAAGAAAAATTGAATTTTTTCCCAATTTGATAAATATTGAAAAAAAGAAAAAGAAAAAAGATCCAACAAGCCCAGTGAACACCAAGTCCAAGAACCATGAAAAAGTATACTTTGGTACGGCATCATGAAAATGTTCAAAATCAGTAATTAAGAGAGAATCTTACAAGCAGCAAGAGATAAAAAGAGACATACTCTGTATAGAGAAACAAACAAACAAAAATAACAGCAGATTTCTTGTCAGCTACAATGCAAGAGGGAAGACAATGCGGCAACACCCTGAAAAGACTGAAAACTTTTTCTTCCCCCATGCTCAGGGACAACTCTATCAACCTGGAGTTTCGTATTCAGAGAAAATATCTTCCAAAGATGAAGGTAAAATAGTGATACCTTTTTCAGATATACAAAACCTGGAAGAATTCTGCTCCAGCAGACCCACACTATACTAATTCTTAATGGAATTCTTTGGGACAAATAAAAAATGGCACAGACAGAAATATAAATGGACTCAAACAACACTGGAAATAGAAATTACATGTGTAAATATGTGGGGATCATTTTTTTTCTTCCTTGAATTTCTTTAAAAGAGATAATTTACTGCTTAAACAAAAATAATTACAATGTAATGAAGGCTTTATGACATATGTATAAGTAAACATGTGTGGCAACAATCATAAAATCTGGCAGAGAAATGGATGCATACTATCATAAAATTCTTAAACTTTATGCTAAGTAGCATAATAATAATAATTAACAGTTGAATATGATAAAGATTCATGCTACAAACCCAAAAAGGACTACTAAGCAAACAAAACAAGAAGTTACAACTAATAAGCCAACAAACAAGATTAAATATAATTTTTAAAATACTCAATTCATCTGAACAAAGGAAAGAGAACAGATGAGACAAATGGGAAACAGATTATAGTAATCACATTAAAGGCAAATAATTCAAACCCTCTAATTAAAAGACAAATGTTACTGGGCTATCATCTAAAAGACCCTAATGTTTCTCACAACCTAAACAATGTAAGAGCTAGCCATGCTTATAGAAACTAGAAAGGATTTCCAACTACAAAGAAGAAGGTTCAGAATTCAAAAACCAAGCCAGTGACGAGGCATTGTGTGCAAAAGGCACCTAGCCATTCTCTTTAACTATAGGGGAGAAGATGCCATTAGAGCTTGCGTTCACTCTTCTCTACCCCTTGATCAAAGAATACATTTTCAGAGTTCCCTGGTGGTGTAGTGGCTAAGGCTTCGGCGCTGTCAACGCTGCGGCCTGGATTCAATTTCCAGCCAGGGAACTACCACATAAAAAAAAAAACAACAGAATAAATTTTCTACTCAACTTTACCCAACTCAGTCTCTTTCTGTTGGCATGAAAGGCACTAGGCAGAAGGATCAGTAACACCAAGGGTGTTAAATTGAAAAAACAAAACAAAACAAGAAAAACTAAATTATATGTTGTATATGAGAAAATATAATTTAATGTGAAATAACAAATAAGTTGAAAGTAAAAGAATTTTTTAAAAAGCCATGCTAGTCCTAAACAGAAGTAAAATGAAAAGGCTATATTAATATCAAAGATATTTTAAAATAAATAATATTACAGGAATGAAGACTATTACTTCATAATAATAAAGGGGGGCAATTCATCAAGAGAACATAATAATTTAATTGTTAATGCACCTGATAGAAGAGTTTGAAAATATATGAGTGAAAGCTGATATAACTGCTGGAAAAAATGACAAATTCATAATTATAGTCAAAGATTTCACTATCTCTCTCAGAAAATGATAGAGCAAGTACATAGAAAGAAAATAAGAATATGCAATAGAAGATTTGAACAACACACTCACCCAACTTGATTGCCCTAAGTGACATTTATAGAATACCCTATCCACCAAAAGAATACACATTCTTGTCAAGTGCACACAGAACACTTACCAAGATAGATAATATTTGGGGTCATAAAATGAGTCTCAAAAATTAAAATGAATTCATATCAGATAATCAAGTATATTATCTGTCAACAATGGGATATAAATAGAAATAAATAACATACAATATCTCTGAAAAATCTATAAGTATTAGATAATAACATATTTCTAATAATCTATAGGTTAGAAAAGAAATCAAAATAGAAGTCAGAAAGTATTTTAGAATGAATAAAAATGAAAGCAAAACATTTCAATATTTGTGACATGCTTCTAAAGCATTATTTACTGGTACTTTTATAGAACTTAAAGAATATTTATAAGAGAGGGAAAGCTCTCAAATCATGACCTTAACTGTCACCTTAAGAAACTAGAAAACAGAACATATTAAATCCAAAGTACATAGAAGAAAGGAAATAATCAAAATCATGGTGGAAGCCAATGGAATAGCAGACAGAAAAATAATAGAAAAAAATCAATTACACCAAAAGTTGAGGTTTTTTGAAATTATTAAAATTGACAAATCTCTTGGCTGACAGACCAAGGAAAAAAAGAGAGAAGACACAAATCATGAGTATTGAATATAAGAGGTGAAATCACTGATATTTACACTGATATTAAAAAGGAAATAAAAAAAACAATTCTATGTCAATAAATTCAACAACTTAGATTAAATGTGAACATAATAAGACAAAAACAAATTACTAAAGCTCCTATAAGAAGAAATAGGTAAGCTGAATAGTCCCCTGTCACTTAAAGAAATTGAATTTGTATTAAAACTTTACCACAAAGAAAACTCTAGGCCTAAGTGGCTTTGCTGGTGAAGTCTACTAAACATTTAAAGAAGAAATAATACTAATTTTACAGAAATACATCCAGACTATTGAAGATCAGGGAATACTTTCAGACATTCTGTGAGATGGTATTAACACGATATAAAATCCAAAGACATTATAAGAAAGAAAAATAAACACCAATATGACTCAGAAACACATATGTAAACATTTTACACAAAATTTTTAACAAATCAAATAATTGATAAATAAGAAAGATAATACATCATGACCAATTAGGGCTTCTTCCATGAATACAGGGTTTCACATTCAAAAATCAGCAATATAATTTATATATTATTTGACTGAAAAAAGAACCACATGGTCTTCTGTATAGTTGCAGAAAAAGCCTCAATAAAATGTGACATCCATTCCTAATATAAATTCTCAGCAAACTAGGAATAAAAGGGAAGTTCTTCAACCTAGTAAAGGACATTTATGATAAATCTATAGGTAACATCATAGTTAATGGTCAAAGACTGCTTTCTCCCTTAGAGACAAAAATGCACAAGGGCTGTCCAGAAAGGATCCAGCCATGTAATATGAAAAATAGAAGCATTTATGGCTGGATTTTTTTCAGACAGCCCTGGAATATTCTCATCACATCTGTTTATCAATGTAGGGGGGATTCCATCCACTGAATAAAGCCAGGGGAAATAAAACCTTTCTATATGAATCCATAATCTTTTTGGGTTGAGGAATACTGCATTTTACCCTCTTTCATGGAAGTTTGGAGACCATGTTGGAAATCATTGTAATCAAAGCAGACGAACTTTTGGCATCAATTAAAATTAAAGATGGTAAAGTGAAAATGTAATAATAATTCATAATACATTAAAGTGAGGTTCTAAGTCTGGTTTTGGCTCCTATATCAAGAAAACTTACTGTCCTTTGTGAGCTCTACTGTTGAGCATTTCAGTAGGTATAAAATTCTCCCGAGTTCTTTATAAAACCTGATTCAAATGTGTAACGGTCAAAAAAACTGTCTTTTGGTTGAGTTTCTGAGATATGATTTGAACCCAACTAGTAGGTGCCCCAAAATGGATTTGAATCTAAATACTTTATTTGGGCAACTCCAGAGACACTGGTAGTTACTAGAAGTGATCTCAGGAAACACTGGTAATGGAGTAGGAAAATCAGGCAATAAAGTTTACACTATCAAGCAAGTTACCACTGTGGGTAACTGCTCTTAAATGTGGCTGGGGAGATCTGGGAGACTATATAGAACATACATTAGAGTTATGCTAACAGGGCAGCAAGGAAGATTTAATATCTGTCTTCCAAACTCTGCTCCAACATTGGATAAAATTTGCATCCAAAACATTAGCCACCTTCTGGCATTTCTGGTTTGCCAAGAGCACAGGCCAGAATGAAAGTTCAATGTGTGGAGAGCAGCAGGTGCTTGCAATAAGTAGCCTTCATGGTGTAGGGATGAGTCCCAGAGGGTAAGAGCAGGCTCTCAATAGCCTTGGCTACATGAATCATGCAGGAATGCAGCCTTTTTTCAATTGTCCTTGCTGGTTAAATTATCTTCAGAGTCTGTTTAAGCTGACCAGTCTTTCACAGTTGCTATTGAAATGGAATTGCTTCCCCACATTTGGATGTCTGACTTCAATTTGTTAGCAATGTAGTTGGGCAATGCTCTGGGATCCCCAGGTGCACCGCAGCTTTTAAGATGTTGGCCCATTCAGTTGCCTTTGTCGATCGTCTTCTACCAACAGTATCCTGAAATATCTTCCTGAAATTTCATGTTTCCTTTGCAGCACATTTATAACTGGCCATTCTCTTTGACTGAAAAATGACCCCTCTTTTTCTTCTGCTTACAATCCCTGTCATTCGAGATCCGAAGGAGCTGGATTATCATTGTATCACTTCTCTTCCTAAAGAAGCCAAATCACTGACTTGTCTAAGCAAATTTGTCACATGCGTTTTATTTATCTCTAAAAAATTGTTGTGGATTTTATTACAACTCTGGTGATAATTCATTCTTCACTCTTTATGATGGTTGCAGAGCACTATTAAATTGCCATTTTCCATTTCAATTTTCTGAGGTGATGTGTTTTACATAGGAAACTTGACTACAGAGTCATTAGACCAGATATACGTGACTTTCTTTTACGAAGATAGCATGCTTTTTGCCTTTCTATCAGTCTTAACCAATCATATAATTTTCCTGATCCCAAATGAGAAATGAACATTAATGCTAATTGATCACAGTGACATGAAAGTTCATCATTATTAGTGATGATTACAGGGAAAATTTCCAAACCCATTTGAAAATTATATTAAAATGTTCAGAACATGGAAGGTGTTTGTGTGTGATTTGACCATCATTAGCAAGAATATTATTTGAATCTCAAACACGGAGTTCATTGATTTTAAAGGCTCTTCCTGTCCCAAGATTCTGTGATTCCTCACAATACCCATAAAATGTTCTGTTGCAAGGTGGCCTGTGCTGCATAAAAAATTACCCAAAACATGGTGGCTTCACACAACAAATATTTATGACCTCACACTTCTGTGGATCAGGAAGCTGGGTGTGGCTTAACTCGGTCTTCTCTCTCAAGTTTTCTCACAGACTGCAATGATGATATTAGTCAGGGCTCACTAAGGGAGAATTTACTGATGTGATGGTTGGCAGAATTCATTTCCTTACTAGCTTTTGGACAGAGACCCTGAGTTCTCTGTCACATGGGCCTCTCTCTCAGGCAGTTTACAGCATGTCATTGGCTTGCATTAAAGTGAACAGAGAGAGAGAGAGAGAGCCACAGAGAACAAACAAAATGAAAGCCAATCTTTTGTAACTTAATCTGAGAAGTGAGATTTCATATCTAGTTTGCTGGAACCAAGTCCTTAAGTCCAGTGCTCACTTAAAAAAAAGGGGGGGAGTATTACATAAGGGTATGAAAACCTGGAGTGGGAGATCGTTGGGCGCCATTTTATCATCTACCACAGGATATGAAACTTCCCTGAAACAAAAGCATCTCTCTTTTCAGGCAATCTCAGAATCTGAAATTCTCACATACTTTCTAGTAAAGAGTTCTCCACTTCCTGGTCCCCTTCAGCAAATTATGTTAAATGCAAATGTATTTTACAGGAGAGTTCTGTTTAGGGGCAGCCATGATAATCCAGGGGTATAGATTATCTTTAGAGTCATTATGCATGTGACAGATGCTATTTTTCTTTGGGGGCTGCCAATGAGAAAAGAACTACCAGTACTTCTAGAAGGTCCAGAATACAGAAGGGCACTGTCACAGGAGAAAAGATGAGCACAACGATACCAAGCACTTGGGGGAGAAGAGGGAACTCTAAAAGAAATGATGAAATAAAGGAAATAGAGTTTTGTCTAGGATAGTCCTGCCTTCCAAGTTTCCAGGTGAGTCAGTTCTTCGAAACCACAAGTTGACCGTGTCCTTCTTCTGCTTAAAAGTTTCCTTTTGGGGAGTTCCCTGGTGGTGTAGTGGCTTAAGGCTTCAGCGCTGGTGCTGTCAATGCTGCGGCCTGAGTTCAATTCCCAGCCAGGGAAGTACCCACATACAAAAAAAAAAGTTTCCTTTTGATTTCCCTTGATGGATATAGCATATCAGTACAATAAAAATTTCTTAGTTATTTAAAGTTCTCACAGAAGCTCTCTCCGTATTGCTTTTTCAGCCTATTTTCTAATGGATACATGTGCCTTTTTTTCACTTCAGTGAAAGTGACAAAAAGAATTGAGGAATTCCCTAGGTCAAGAATGCCATGCCCTTTGTGTCTACTTGTTTGCATTTCCACAGCTACATTCAAGAGTCTAGCTCAATGTTTTCACATCACAATGATCTAGTACCTCAAAATGACATGGTTTTTATGGTTTAAGTTGAAAATTAATGCTGTACTATCTTGAAGCCTCTCATTTATTATTGCATTTGTCTAGTTATCTTTGATTATTTATGTCTCATTTCTCCAGATAGATTTTAAATGTTTTTGATGGAAAAGAACTTGCCACGTGCATTTTTTGTAGTTTCAGAGTTTTGCATATGAATTGTCTCTGATGTGAAGTTTAGAAATGGGTCAGTTAAAACAAACAAAACAAAAGAAAAATGCATTATATAGATTTTAGTGTAGCTAAAATAGATCTATATTCTTTAACATTACATAAGAGAAGGTAAAAACATTTTAAGTTCAACATCTTGCAGGTCAGCTGTATTATACCCATTGGTTGTGTGATGTTCATCAGCACCCCTACCAGATTATACACCATCATGAGTTCAGGGACTTGGCTTAGTTGGTCCACTGCTTTCTCCCAGGGCTTAGAATAATGTGACTGGCACATAATAGGCACTCAATAAACATTGTCAAATGACAGAAGATCATAATTAATTGTTAGCAATAATAGTTAATTTACTGATATTTATAAATGCTACAATTTTAAAACAATTTTGGCATGATAAACTGCGGAGTCAAAAGCATGTGTGTCTATGTGAATTCATATATAAATGAAGTAGCATCTTCTATAGGTGAAGAAATGAAATATTCACTAAATCATATTGGGACAACAGATTTGCTATTTGGAAAAAATTATATTCAAACCCTATATCTCACCCACCACTCACAAAAATTAATTCCAGATGGATTAAAACTTAATTATATAACCAAAACCTTAACAAAAATGAGAATATGTTTATGATTTTGGGAAAGTCCTAAAAATGGTATAAAGAAAAATTTTGATAAATTTTAATCATGAATTTCAAATTTAATTATTAAAGTAATTATAAAATATATTGTTATTAAAGTTAGAAGATAAGTCATAAAATAGGGGAAAGCATTTATAACACAAATTCAATAGATATCCAGGATATGTAAATAACTTTTTAAATTCAACAAGAAAACACTTTTATAAAATATAGCTAAAAGAGAAATTTATTTTAATAAACTTCAACAGAATCATTGCATTTCTTCCTTAAATATCATAAATAGAAAATTCAAAGGGAAGAAATGCAATTGACTAATAACTATATGGAAAATATGTTCAACTACACTTGTTACTCAGGGAACTAAAAATTCAAACAAATTTGATGCAATGATTTGTATTGACTTGGCAAAATTTAAAACGTTAACTCTGTGTTGGCAATGGTGGGGATACATTAACTTTTATGCACAAGTGGTGAGAATAATTTGGCACAGCCATTTTGAAGGTGATCTGGCAGAATTTCTTAAAAATTAAAATATGCATCCCCTTTGACAGAATAATTTGCTTTCTGGTTATGCTGGAAAAATCTGACACATGCAGAGAGGCACATAAAAGGGAATCATTAAATAAAACCTTTTAAAAGTCATCTATGGAAAAACTATACACAGCAGTTGAAAAGAAATTAGTATAGTTCTCCATAGTCTGACAAGGGAAAATCTGAAACATTTTTAAGTGACTTGTACAGCGAAACACACATATGAAACCATTCATATATCAAAAATTGGTATATATTAATATTTTATATTTCTATAAGTAATTCATTTGAATGTCCTAAGTAGGAAATTCATAGAGGAGGAAAATGCAAATGGCCAATAACTATGTGGAAGTTATGTTCAAATACTCTTACTACCTATAGTTTCACAAGTATATGAATGCATACACACCATACACATCCATACACCCTCAAGCACCCACATATGCATTTAGGACAAAGGGTGAAATAATGCACAGTGGAGAGGTTAACTGGTGGCTCTACAAAATCCTTTCATTTTATTTGCTATTTTTAAGCACAAAATTTGTCAATAGGATTCATATATTAATCTGTATAATAACAATAAATATAATTCAATTAATCTAAAAGCTATGGGGGAATATAAATGAATAATTTAAAGCATTACTTCTACTAAACAAATTTTCAAATCCTTATTTGCTCATTTTCTTCCCAGGCAGGCCTGTAGGCAATCATGCAGGCATTTCCAGAAAGCAGGAAAAATACAGACAGATACCCATAACATCAGAGATTTTTCTCCCGCAACGTCTAAGTTTCGTGCTAACTGTTCATGATTCTGACTTCTGTCAGTGACTTCCTGGGATGAGACAGACCCAGGCGTGCAGCTGCTTTGCTTCTCTGAGAGTCAAAGGGAGTTCATGACCAGTGTCCTGCAGTGGAACACATCTTGCCCAGTAACTAACTAGAAATTTGACCATTTTCAGCCATGGACTTAGAATGCCATCCTTTCAATTGCATGTTTATTTTTAAAATCCTTCTATAATAATAGAATGTCTTTTCAATAACAAACATTCATTAACAAAAATAAGCTATATAATTTCCCATGTTGCTTGTTAGAATAAATATATAAAAACAGAGTCAGTGATGATATTTAATGTTGATCTTGGAACACTGCCATATTCATTTGTAAAGACTTATATGAAACATTGAACCATGCATTCGAAAAATGTAGGCCAGATCACTGGCATCCTAAAATTACCACTTTTCCTGACCACATACACATATAGTTGCTGGTGGCTGGCTGACCTCTGCCTTTTGTTTGGGTTTTCTAAAAATCATTTTTTGCCAAATGCATTATCAGTTATTGGGGACTGATTTATACCAGTTCCCAGGTTCTTAAAGGTTTGAAATTAATTTCTTAAAAGTTTGAAAAATGATTCTGCTTTATGATTTTGCATTCTTTGGTAACATCTCATGTTTTCTCACAGGGTTAAGTAAATGCTTTCATATATACTGCTGTGCTTCTGACCTTTAAAATGGTGATAGTACATTCTATCCATACACCAAGGGTCACTCTAGTGAGTGGGAAGAAATAAATTACTTCTTTCTAATATCATCAAAGAATTAAACCCCTTTCTACCTTTGAAATCTAGATAGGAAATTCATTTCTCCTCCTCCTCCGCCTCCTCCTTCTCCTCTTTCTCCTTCTCTCTCTCTCTCTCTCTCTCCCTCTCTCCCTCTCTCCCTCTCTCCCTCTCTCCCTCTCTCCCTCTCTCCCTCTCCCCCTCTCTCTTTTATGTTAGGTCTGAGTTTGAGTCACAGAAAGTGGTATCATCCTATGTGCCAAGTTACTGAAAGTGAAACGATGTGCTAATGCTCAGTTGTCTTTATAGTTGTCAAGCCTGGCTCCAAGTAAAATCATTAATGGTCAAAGAAGGGAGATAGATTTAATAGCAATCCTGTTAGTTCTGAATGTAGACATTGGCTGAAAGGACACTGTACCAATTAATACTCATGCATATGGATAATTTCTAGAAGTACACTCATATAAGTTAGAAAAGGCACAACCAACGAGGACCCAAGGAGACAGGAATCTCTGCCAAACTTGGGTCCATGCCTTTACTCCAAACCAGCTTCTTTCTAGTTCTCATTTATTTAATTTATGAAAAAAGAAGATATAAAACTTATACTTCATGATAAAGAAAATGTGTTTCAAGGGCCTGTTGGCTATTTATAACTTTGGCAAAATCACAGTCATCTGAGTTATATCAAAAGAAAAAGCCAGGAGTTGACTAACCTTGGCAAATGTCTTCCAAGTATGCATTAGGCCTGCTTCTGATGAATTCTGTCCTGAAACTTTTATGTAAAGAATCCCAGCAGGCCTACAAAGTGCTTTAGCTTTGTGAATGGCACACAGATTATCTTCTTACTCTGAGCTCTGATGAACAATGTGTATTTATACTTGCATAACCTTAAAAACAATATACTTGTAACAAAAACCTCACTTTTTTTTCTACAGCTTTTTTTGCCTAAAAATTGTGCAGGAACTCAAAAACAGTAACTATCATGTTTGTCTTCCTGTCCTGGCACTTGACACTGTCCCTGGTGCAAGGTAGGCACTGAGGAAAAGGTTGCTCACAAATGCATTAATGCTAGATGTGTGTTATTCATATTCATTCATGTATATGTATTATTATGTCTCACGTGTATTTTTAGTGAAGGTAGTATGAACTGAGAGTTATGGGTGGAAATAAGACCACATCTACTATGAGGCTAACTTTGAATTAGGTCTCTGATGTAATTGTATATGGTATCTTAATCTTTAATTATGTCTTCTAGGTGTTTGCACTGTTGTGTCAATAGGCAAATGACTTTTGATTATTAATCATATAACTAACCACCTTAAAAAACTCTATTGCATCTGATAATGTGTTTGAATTCCCATTCCAATAATGAGAGATGTAATTCTTACTTTCAAATTGTTATGTATCTTATTTCTTTTTCTCTCTTACACTAGCCAAGACCTCCAGAACAACTGGTAGAAGTAATGATAGTAGAGATCCTTAGAATTAATTTTAAAGAGAGTATTTTAAATGTTCCTTCATTTAGAATGATGTTTTATCTAGTTTCATTTTTAATTTTTGGTAGAACCTAAAAGTTTCTTCTACTCTTACTTTAATGACTTATTTTTAAAACCATGAATGGGTATATATTTTGCAAGTGTTTATTCCACAACTATGAAAATGACTACACATTTTCTCTCTTAATGGGATGAAATGTTTACATAGTGGTATAGCTTAAACATCTTGGTCATGGCATATTATTATTTTTTTCTATTCAATTTGCATACATTTTGTTTAGGATATTTGCATCTGTAATCATGAACCAAAAGGATCTTTAAATTTTCTATATTAATCATTCATAACAGAATTTACCAAAGTGTGTCTGTGAACATCAGTTTTAAAAGATGCTCCACACAATAAGGATTACAATCATTTCAGCATGACAATTTTGTATTTAGTATCTCCCTTCTTGGGGATTTACAACGTACATTAATAGTGCTAAAAAGTTCTACAGCAGAAACATGTGCATTTAATTGCTTCCTTATCCAGTTTGACCCCAAACTATTTCTTTCTCCTGCGAAGTGTCCTGTTGAGAGTGTAGATAAATGCAAAATTAATGGGAACAGGAAATTTTTAAAATAAATAAAAAATTTCTTTGAACTTTATAGACTGAATTCCTATTTTTGGTGTGATGGGAAACACCCCAGCAATGGGAGTAAAATAGGAGATTTGCCTTTTTTTCAGCTTAGGAATCCTGATGTTTATTGTTAATCACAGTGCAATTGTGCAGAAAGTTTATTTTACACCATTAACATTGATCAGCAAACTATGGCCTGCAGCACAGGCAAAATACAGCCCTTTCCGAAGTAAGAGAATCTAACTGGGTTTCTTATTTAACCAGAACAGCTGGCTAATGTGGCACACTAACACCAAATATGAATGAATATACTAGCAAATACTTTCATGTTCAATGTGCTAGAACTACACTTCAGCATGTGTAGCAGGAGTTGTCATTGTCCTTCCTTCTAACTTCTCAGGTACCCCGTACTGGTTCTCTGTGCCCATTTCTCTGATTCCATGTATTTTTTTCCTAACAACTCATACCTATAATTGTCCTCAAAAGACTACCATGAGGCTATTTCATCAGGTTTTTGGAGAGTCAGGAGTAATTAGGTTTTCGTGTTTCCCTCGAGACAATCTGTAGCCAGTGACAGACTGGCACAGGAAAATAAAAGCCACACCCTTTGTCTTGAGCAGGGACTAACTCTAATGTGTGACTTGTTCTCCAGAGCTCACGTGGAATCAGACCCAGTGTGGGATTTTAATCGAAATCATACTTCTGTTTATCTTTCTCTCTTTCCCTATTCTGTTTCTTTCTTACTGATTTTTCTGTGAACACTCAGTAAATCACTTGCACAGGTACCCTGGTCTTAGAGTTACTTCTGGAGAAGACAATCTAAGATACCATGTAATACGTTGAGTGTCATTAACGACTAAGAATCAGTCCCAGTGCCATTTGTTGATACTATGGCTTAATCTAAGCTGTACGCTTGATCAGGGCAGAGATACAAGGATCTTTGTAACTAGACTTGATGTCATTAGGGGGAAAAAGGTACTGGGAGAGAAGGCCTATGAAATTGCTCCTACTTTAATAACTTTAATATACTTCATCCTTTGATGAACATATAGCTACTCCTAGACAAAGTTACCTGAATTTATTAAAATTTTGATACAGCTTAATGAGTAGTTTTGGGACAATTTGACTACCATCAGTTGCTCTTTATAGGAACTAAATCATTTCATTAAAAGATTTACAGTGCATTCATGGTTTATGTTTCTCCCAGTTATTTATCTTTCAAAGATATAACCAAGTAAACAATGGAAGCAAAAGAATAATGGAACTAAATGAAAGTATGAGCTACTGTCCCTTTTAGTGACTAGTTAGATATTATCATGGTCAATTCATTAATGTGAAAGCTCCCATATGAAGAGATATTTTGCTTTCAAGACTGACCTTAAGTAATGAACAGTTGGAAAATAACTAAGCAGAGAGTTTATGGAATGAGATTTCCCTTGCTTGTTTGTGTTTACCCCTAAATACATAAAATTGGCCACAGAACAAAGACACAACAAATTATGTAAAAATAGTTCTTATATTTTCAAAGGCTAATAGCAATGTCTGTTTTAAATTTTTATCCTTTTCATAAATTTGAGAACAGTACAGAAATTATAAATAATCTAATAAAACTAAGACTTGTTTCTTCTCTGTTCAAAAGAGTTAGATATATGAGGGTAGTACCTCATATTCTCAGTATCTACTTTTTCAAATTAACACATCTTCTGCACACTTGTCCTGGGTCCTGTTTCTCTTTAGCTGTAGTATAATGATAAAGGGCAGTTTCTAGATCTAGAATTACCAGCTTTGAGACTGGGAGTTTCTTAACTTCTCGATTTTATTTTCTGTAACATGACACCAGTTATGGCAACTTCAAAAACTGGACCTCTGACACTGTTCACTTCTAAAGGTAATTTGTTCAATTAGGTTATGGTATCTAAGAATTACTAATATTTGCAAGGCATTCCTTCATGATTTGACTTGATGTAAGTATTATATTTTAGAGCTAAGGAGGATATGAATTCAACTTCTGACCAAAGTACTCTTGATATTCTGAGGATAAGAAGGAGTCTGACCAAAGCACTTTTTATGGATCACCCCCTACTCCTTCCTTTGAGACAGGAGTCATACTTGTGTATTCATTTTGATCATTTTAATGAAGGGTCTGTTTTCCAGCCCTTAGTAGGTCCGTTCATTACAAATTACTCTGTGTGTGCTTGTGTTAAGGGAGATGTAAAGTGCTAGTAGTACAGTGAGTTGAAATGAATGGGAGCTTTATTCGATAAGCAAATATAATTAGGGAATGTAATTAATGGGGTTAATTCCTGTACAAAAAGTCCATTTTCTACCAGTTATGTAATCTGGAATCCATAGGATATAATTAACTGTGATCAGTGAATATGCCTTCCCACATCTGCCCCTATAATAGCCATTTAATTCTATTTCTTTTCAACTATTTTTAACATAAGATGAAGGGATTACTATCATTTCACAAAAATATACATAAATTTTAGTGTTACTAAAATAGTTTAATAGAATCTGAGATCACTCTTATAAAATCAAATGTGTTATTCTCTGGAAGTTTACTGGCTGAAAGTGAAAGACTACAAAACGGTTCAAACGCGTGGAAAATGGCCTTCCACGCATGCTAACGGCTCCCTCCCATCACCAGTTATTGAATATATATGCTTTAGCCATCATATCCAACCTTAAACTGCCTGGACAACAAAAGCCATACAAAGTAATTATTTTTTTTCAGAAGACATATTGTGACATTGTAAAATCTCTTTTAGTAAGCTTTGATTTTATGAGAATGAGCTAAAATAGACTATCATTGACCATAAAATATAATTTCATTCTAAATTTATTGAAGATAAAGCAAAGTACTAAGCATCTTAAAAGAGAAAAACAATATAAGCGTGAGTCAGTGGGCTTTTGCATTTCAGGAGGCTGTTCTCTAGTCATCCCTATCCCTTATACGTATACCTGCATAGTTTTCAGTGCTACTCAAACATGGCTGTATTGACTAACACTAAATCAATTAAACATGCATGTATCCCTTCTGTCTTAGTTGGTTTCCTGTAGCAAACTCTAAGACAAAGAATTGAGTGCAAGAAGTGTATTTGGTAGGTGATCCAGAAAGTATCAGTAGTAGACTGGGAATGTGAGACTAGGAAGAGAAAGAAGTCCATAAAGGGTGTGCTAGCAAAATAATAAGTAATCACCGTGAGTTTATTGGAGTTCAGTCTTGCTGGGGAACTCTGGGAAATAATGTACAAGGGTGTCCAATCTTTCGGCTTCCCTGGGTCACACTGTAAGAAGAATTGTCTTGGGCCATGCATAAAATACACTAACAATAGCTGATGAGCTAAAAAATATTATCACAAAAAAAAAATCTCATAATGTTGTAAGAAAGTTTATGAATTTGTGTTGGGCTGCATTCAAAGCCATCCTGGGCCACATCCTGGGCTGTGGGTTGGACAAGCATGGTATAGAACATCACTTAAGAGTTATCCCAATGCTAATCTACCAGCTCCCTCAGTTATAGGTTGAGGGCTGCTTCCAAAAGGTGATAATTCCTTGTCATTTCCAGCCTGCCAGGTGCAAAGGCAGTGAACAGAAAGAACATCAGCAGCTTTGAAGAACACAGCCATGCAGATACTTGGAATTGAAAGTAGGCCAGTAGGCACAGAACTGGTAAGACCTGAGGGCAACAGACAGGGTACCACTGATGGTGTACTCTACAGTCCAAACTGTCGTGTCTATGATGCCTTAGAATAAGTACAAATGAGAAGTAATGTGGTTCACTGAAGATTTAATCCTGCTAAAACCTCTCTTATTAGCAATGCCAAAATTCTTATATGTACCTCTATCACATAAAATGATCACAACATAGTTTAGTTATTTGTTTTCTCTTCAGTTCCTTCCTATTCTATCTTCCCATAAAAATTTCTCTGACGATCTGACCTCAAGAAATCTATCTCCTTTAATTCACATAGTACTTGTGTGTACGTTATTTGCAATGACCATGTCCAACTTTGTAATATTATTTATACATTTATGCACCCATTTTCTCACATTTTGATATATCTTCTTCATCCCAGTACCTAGCACTTAGTGGACACTCAAAAATATTTTATTTCTTCTACTGTAAATAAAGGAAATGGTTCCTAAAGTTTAACATATAAAGATTACAAATTTAGTTGCCCTCAATTTTTATAAAAAGAATTAGTGTCTTTAGAAAATGAGAAGGAAATCAATACAAAATGAACAATGAGTGGTAGCATTATAAACTTTTCTATGAAAAATAAGAGTTTTCAAAGATTAAGAATGCTCAAATGTTTTTCAAGTCATGCATTATTTATAACTTCTAAAATAATGTATCTGCAACTACTTGCTATAGTTTACATATTCAGTTAAAAACTGAAAATGTCTTTATGTTTGAATCTCATTATTTCCTTTAAAATTTTATATCCCAATGAAAGTCAATAGTTCACTTCAAAGTCATTTTATTTAGTTTCAATATTTTATGACTTTTTTGTTTCAGTTTCTACACTTCGGTAAAAGGCAAGTATAAAGGTTTATGTCTATTGCAGTTGAAAGTGCAACATTATAGGTCTCAGAGAAAAAAGTGACACAAGACGCCCCCCACATCATCCCACACCCAGCTGAAAGACAGTGACTTTCTCCTACCGTGAGAGCTGTGGAAACAAAGAACTAGTTGCTACTGACCTAGGTGTGGCAGCCTCCAAACATGGTGGTGTTGCAGGAGCCATAACTTCTGGAAGAGCTTCCCAGAAGTTTCAGTCAACCAATATGGCTGTTTATACAACCCAGGAGGGTTTTCACTCACTCTTAAAATCCAAAGGCATGGTCAAAGGTACGTGCCTCCTTATTTTTCAGCTATTTTAAACACCACATGCAATCAACTTGTTTTTAAAGACTGTGGAAGGTCTAGTCACATGCCTGACTTTTGTTCAAGAAAATACCACAGTGCTGCTCGTCCATACTTTCACTCAAGGAAATACCACACTGCACTCTTGGTGGTCTTTTTTAAAAAAGATTTGTTTATATATTTCAGTCTTCAGTAAAGTGCAAAATAAATTCAGAACTTCAGTAAAGTGAGAAATTAATTTTGAACTTCAGTGGAGTGAAAAATAAACTTTGACCTATGGTAGAGTGAGAGAGAGACTTTGTATGTCATTCTTTTAATCAAGACCATGCAATGTTTTTCATGCAACCATCACATAGAGACATGGTAAATCTATAAAGATACACAGTGTGGAGTTAAAAATAAAAATGCATACAAACCATCTTAATCACACTTATTGAAAAATTAAGCTAATACTCCAAATAAAATCTTGGAGGTATAATGTATAAAAAGATTTAAGATCAAATCTGAAGATTGTGGAATACATAAATAATGAAATGCAACAGATTATGTAATGCATGTGTGACTAACATTGAACTATGAATATAAATCCCTTTTGCCTTGGAACACTCCACAGAGGAAATTTTTCATGCATAACAATTTTAGCAAGCTACCTTATTTATAATTTTATTTTATTACTTCCCCTACTGGAACCTTTTCAAGAGAAACTAGTCAGTGTTGAGAAAAGTAAAACCTATTCATTGCTTCTTTTTTCTTTGCATAGATAGTTTTATTTAAAACATACTTTCTCAGGAATTCCTGTAGCTATTTAGCTATTTTCATATTGTCTCATAGGAAAAACACATATTTCAAGGCATCTGTAAAAGCTATAAATACAATGAAACAGAATCTTATTGCATAAAACTGATGCTCATTCAAGGTGAGAATATCTTCTTAAATTCTGGATTTCTTCCAGATGACTATTTTGAAATGTTTTATTTTATTTAGGTGAAATTTTGGTATTTCAGACAACTTGTACATCTATGAATCTTGAATCGTATTAATCAAAGCAGCAAAAATATTAATAAAAATATAACAAAAATAAATAATAACAGTAAACTCTCAAAGCAAGATTCATTCAAAGCAATACACAGAGACCATAGTTCAAATAGGATAAAAACATGACTAAATATGATTGTAAAATAAGTATTTACTAACATGTTAGCAATAAACACTTTAACTTTTAGTGACAATTAAGGAAAAGTATGTATTTATTTTCAAATTCTGGAACTTCTCTGGGACAAAGATAAAACATCAGCCAGTTTTAATAGTGTGAGTCAACATTATATGAGAGAATTTCTCACAATGATAAATTGTTCTCAGTGCCTTCTAGTTTATGATTTAACTACGTGGGATTCCAAAATCAAATTCTAAAAGGAAATAATAGTAAAAAAACAACAGTAACTTTTATTTAAAATACGCCTTTTATCTTTTCTTAATGTAGACCATGGAGAACAAGATTCCTTTTTTTGAAAAAGGAAGTAAAAAAGCAAAAATGAGCCCAAACCTATTAATATATTGAGTACACCCAAATTTTCACAGTGACAGCAGAGCTAGTTCACTCAGAGGTTAGTTAAATAATTATTTTAAGGACTTGTCCTTTTTGGGAAAATGAACTATGCAATGTCAAAAGCTCTCACGATGTGAAAAATTAGAACATTCATCAACATGGATTAATATCTACTCATAAAGTACTGGCTACACTTACTGAATTACAGAAGGCATATTAAATGTTTATTTAGCATTTTATAGTTAGCATATTTGTGCTGAAATTGCAATACCTATTTATCTCTATTAGGCAGATGTAACTTGGGCCATTGCAATTGCCAAATCTAATTCGGGTTATATATTATAATCATGGGTATGTTTGACTGTAGTTGCCTTTGATGAGGAGAAGAAGAAGGTAAATAACTTGCTGTAAGAAAGAGAAACACTTGCTGTAAATTGTTAGGGTGGGGGGATTTC
The DNA here is from genome assembly GCA_004026885.1 of Lyroderma lyra. Taxonomy (NCBI): domain Eukaryota; kingdom Metazoa; phylum Chordata; class Mammalia; order Chiroptera; family Megadermatidae; genus Lyroderma; species Lyroderma lyra. Next base: position 53,854 of record PVJL010000718.1, on the reverse strand, counting down.
TTTCTGGATAACCATGAAAAGATTCTCAAGGAATGAGATTTGGAGTTGTGTGCTTAGAATAGTGCAGGAAACACAGTAAGACATTTTAAAAACAAGTTTTCAATGAATGAATTCTAGTAACATGAAGTATTGATAAAAGAATAACCTAAAAAGACAATCTATTGAGATGAACTCTATTCCGATTTTAAGAATATTAAAAAATATGGAGGCTGATTACTATGATTTCTCTTCATCACTCTTTTATTGTGGTAGTGATTCCTCCCCACACAGATTAGTTTGGGATGACAATACCAAGAAGACTCTATGTATTTACAAAAAAAAATCTAGGTTATGTTTTAGACTTTTACCACAAATAGTGGCATCTGTACAGAATCTCAATTTGTTTCATTGTCCAAACCGGTCTCATAGATTTACCCCATAGTTGTTATTGTTTATCTTATTACTCCTTCCTCTAATTTATCTTTCCCCCAAGAAATTTTTCACCTTTGATTTTCCATTAATTTTAATTACTATTCCTATTATGTTAACAAATACAAAGGAATTAAATTATCAACATCAAAAAAATCCCAAATTAAACTCATTATCTTCTTCCTAAACTTGGTCTCCATCCAGTCCTATTAATACTTTCTAGAATTAGAAAGTTCTAGAGCTAACTTAGAATCCTCAATGTCCTTCTACAATTCTCTTTATCTAATAGGTCATCAAGTTTAATCCAGTTTGTTTCAAAAATGTATTTTAAATTAATCACCTCTTCTGCCTTTTCTCTGTTATCATCTATTAAGGTCAGACTCTCATTACCTACCAACTCGTCTCTTGCAAAAGTCTTTAGGGTTTTGTTGCTCCCAAACCTAATGTCATTTCTTCCATTCTTTTCAAAGTTAACTTTCCAAAATCTAGGCATGTCAATTTAGAATCATTTCACAAGTTCCTAAAGGCTAAAGAACAAAATCCTTTTAAAATCCACTATAATCTGTTGCCATCTACAGACACCTTTACTAGCTATTGCATGTCTGTTTCCAGACCTCTTATGCAATACTTTGTCAGTTCTTTTATTGTTATTATTTTAATGATTGATATATCCTTCTTGACTTTGACTGCAATAAATCTAACTCATACTTTAAAGCTGAGATCTGATGCTAGGTCAGTATTATATTCCACCTTGTTGATTCCTGTTTCTTCTATGCATTAAGATGGCTTTAATTCAGTCCAGACTACATCTCATGACTCAACTGGTACCTAATGATAACAGTTGTGTAGATAAACTTCAGATGAATTGTGCTGAATATAACCAAATTTATTTTACAGATATTCAAAGAACATTAATTCACAGGCCAAAGATGAAAATATCTAGCTCAATGGATATGCCAATAATCAAACTGAAAGTACATACAAGCTGTTAAAGATGAAGCCTTTAATGTCATTATTTTGACCCATACATTGACATTCATGACATTAAATACACATTCAGTGTATTTATCACTGAAATGAATCTTGTGCGGTCTCTGTTATTTTGATTCGTTTCTTTCTGTTGCAGTGCCTGTTGGTTTCTATTAACTTTCTTTTTTCTTCATTTTTCATTCAGCAGTGCCTATGGGATTCATCTTCAAATGGAATATTTAGTAGCAAAGATCGTCGCATTTTTAGGCTATTCTTTATTACATAAAATGATAATAATATGTAATGTTCATCTCTGTCAGGTTTCATGTTGAGTGTTTATACATGAATCCTTTCATGTAATTATCTCCCACCCTGTGACGTAGGTGCTATTATTATCCTCATTTACAATTCCTGTGACTACTTTGGATTGATTTACAAGCTGCTTTTAAAACAAACATTTCATTGTCAGCAACAATATAAAGTGCTAAACTTCATTAATCATCAAGGAAATATAAATTAAAACCCCAATCCAATACTTCTGCACTGAATGCCTAAAATGAAAAAGACAGACACTACCAGTGATCTGTTATAGACCAATTGAAATTCTAATACACCGTGGAAGGAAGAAAAATTGGTCAGTCACTCTGGAAAACGGGCAGAATCTACTAAAGCTAAAAAGATATACATTCTTAAACTTAACAATTCAACCCCTGGTTAAATACCCACAAACAAGTGCACCAAATGACATGGACAAGGATAGTCATAACAGCACTATTTGTAGCAGCCCAAGCTGAAAAACAGTAACATTCACCAATATCAGAATGCATGAAAAAATTGTAGGATATTCACCCAAAGTAATTCACATACAACAAAGATGATGAACAAAATACAGCTACATATAACATTGTAGATGTATCTTATAAACATAATGTAGAGCCAAAGATGTCAGGTGCTGAAGAATCAATACTATTTGATTCCATTTATGTAGAGTTCGAAAAGAAGCAAACAATACATGGTGACAAAAATTAGAATTGAGCAGTTGAACAATGTTTTATTTGATGATCTAGATGTTGACTACACAGATGTGTTCAGTTTGTGAAAAATTCATCATGCTACACACACATTTATGCTATTTGCACTTTTCAAAATGCATGCTACTCTTCAATCAAAATTTTAGGTATGTCAGGAAACGTTTGCTGTTTTTCTTTACCTGTGGCCTGAGGCTGGAGGACAGCAGCCATCTTGTGACCATGAAGCAATTTCACCACAGGATAGCGCTTCAATTAATGCACGATTATCAAGTTAATTGACTTGAGGTCAAATAAAGGTCATTTGGAAATAATGGGGAGTTTAAAACTCCACACTAGAAGTTTCTTCCTCTATCTCCGGTCTCACCCGACACCATCTGCTGTCCCCCACCTGGCTGGCCTTAGGGTCTCCTTGCAGAGACTCCAGCATGCCGAGCACACTCCTGCCCCATAGCTTCTTCTCGGAGCCATTCTAGCCGCTTCAAATGCTCTCCCGCCAGAGGTACCTGCAGAGCTCGCCCCCTCCTTTTCTTTATGCCTCTGTTCAAATGCCACCGCCACATATAAAATAGCAATTCATGCTACCCTTTTACCTTATTTTACTTTCACCACTGATACTATCTGTGCCATTTTTACATTTTGCTTATTGAACTGCTTCTGTCCACTCAAATATAAACTCTGTCAGGGCAGGAAGTTTGTCCTGTTTCATTCATAGTGATAGGTCACAGTGCCTACAACAGTTCCTAGAAGTATATAATAGGTCCATGATAACTATTTTTGATTAAATGTCTGTTAAATGTCTGTTAAATCCACTGACAATCTCCAGGAAATCCAATTGTCACCTTTTCTGCTAGGTTGAAGCAGAGAAGAAAGTCAGTGGAGAAATACTGCTGGACAAGTGGCAGGTCCTTAGGTCCACCAACTGATCATCCTCACTCCCTGACATTTAATTTGGGACCTCTGTCACCATGTGAATGTGCACACAGCCTCTTCTCTTTCAAAAAATTCTTCTCTTCAAAATCAAATCTGCAAGTTTCGGACACACTTTAAAACATCAGTTTAGAATCCCAAAAGTTCCAATTTGTCCTTTCACTTCCTCCATATGGTTTTGTGTTTTCTCTTTGGTCCTTGGGCTCCAAGGCAATGAAGAGCTTACCTATATTGGGAGACAGTAGGTCTTAGGTTCGGGGCAGGACCTCTGAAAAAAATCTTAATGACATCTTGCCACATATATATGTGTAAATACCACTTATTCATTCAACAAACATCTATAGTGTGCTTAGTGTGTGCCTAGCACTGGGGTGAAGGATATAGAATGATAAGTGGGATCATATAACAGGTCAGGTGTTTCCTGCTTTTAGTGGCGTTTGCATTCTAGTTGAGAAAGTGCCTTAGGTTGGATTCTCTCGGAAGCAGACCCAAGTATATGGGTACAAATGGTCCATCTGGGAGATGATGGGAATAGGGGAGAGGGAAAGGAATGGAAAGAAAAGAAGGAAGATTATCAAAGTGTGTAATTGCAATTGTTATGGGCGATTACGGCTACTCTGGTAGCTACTGTGGATTTTAGAAGTATTTCACATTGTACACCTCAGCGTTCTCCCACGAAGGGTTCATCCACTTTCAACCATCATTGGTTTAGGGCTGCTTCTGGCACATGATTGGCTTCTTCCTTGTTCAGGGTGAGTGTATTCCTGTGGCCAGAGGAAGCCCCCAGGCAGAGAGGAATAGATGCTTAGCGTGGGAGCCACAGGGCTGGGAAGGGACAGTGGGAAGTACGGGCAATTAGAGGGTACACACCCTTTGCTACAGAAGGACAGAGAAAAGGCCAGTGAGGAACAAAGGAAAGACCAAAAAAAAAAAAAAAAAAAAAAAAAAAAAAAAAAAAAAAAAAAAAAAAAAACCATGAGAGAAGTGGAATGATAGGGCAGCTATCTTAAGTTAGCCAACACATGTCATTCTAAGTCTCTGATGTTAAGCTGAGATGTGCAAGATGAGAGGGACTTGGTCCTGCTCACACCAGGAGAAGAGCTTCTCCGGGACCAAGAGCATATCCAAGACAAAGACCAGGAAGCAGGAATTACACTGGTGTGTTTAAGAAATTATGGAACCCGTGGGGTCAGCGTGAGGTAAGCCGTGGGGTCAGCATGAGGTAAGCACAGGAAAGAAGCAGGGATATGGTTAGACGAGTGCAGGAGCAGGGGCAGGTACAGCCTTGGGCAGGACTCCACGGGGGTTCAATCATGGGATTTCCACGAGCCTACTTTCACTTTAAAAATTATTCATGCATTATATATACACATGTATATGTGTCTACATATGTGTTTTGTTAGATAGATATTTCATAAATATAGACCTGTATTTATGTAACTATTTACATACATTTATTTATGCATTGGTTTGTACACTAACAGGTGATGAAAATAATGGAATCTGTTCGCATTTCCAATATTGTGCACAAATGGGCAGCGTAGACAAATAAGTGTGTATTTTGTGATCCTGGTTGAAACACCGATGTATAATTCTGTAACTATCTGGTCATGCATAACCAGGACACAAGCAGCATTTACAGGGGAGCCCATTGGGAGAGGAGGAAGGAAAACAATCAACACGTAAATCTAAGTTGAGACTCATTTCATTTTTCTATGGAGCCTCCTGAAAAGAAAGGACTATTCTAATATAAAATGAAAGGGATTAGGTAAAATAATTAAGATACATAACTTGAGGCTTCAAGCATGAGGAAGAACTTTTCTTTTCTTACTGTTTTTCTTCATTTTTAGAAATATTGGCTGTCACAAAACCAGAGGAATTTAGTATTGAGTGACTCACTCCAGGACCCATCTCTTAATTTTTCAGGTTTTGCTTTTTCAAGATTCAAAATTAGCAGGAGAGGCAAATATATTATTTGACTTAAATTCAGTGTGCATTGGCATTACTTACAGTAATTCTGAGAGCCTTTTAACAAAGGAGAAAAATCCCTGCATTGACAGTGAAATTAGAGAACTGTGCAGGCACATTATGTTGAGTTGGCAGTGAACCGTGTGTGGCACACCTGTTTTATGCAAATGATACAATAGTACGAGACAATCAGCAAGGCAACATTGTTCTCAGTTATTTTAAAGGCAAGGGGTCATGGAGACAATGCTGATAGAGGCTCATTTTTAGTGGATTTAAAATTAGTTTCTAACCTACTGCACTCTTGCATGGCACATGAAATGACTAGCTCTGAGTTGTTGTTGAGAGGGAGCTGGGTAATGGAAAAAGCTACACGTGGTATTTCTCTATGGGGTCTCCCACTGCTCCTGCCCGTTCGCTCTCCATCTTGCAGAAAGCCTAGGATTGCCCCATTGAAAGCATCATTGAGGAAATGAGCCTCAAAGAGGGTGTTCCAATCCTCTAACCAGGCTCCTGGCTCAATTTTTGCAAGTTACACACATGGATAATCCTTTTGTCATCCAATTGCTATGAGGCCAGCTGTTACCCATTAGAACCTAACCCTCCTTCAACACTCTCCATAAACATACTGGTTGAGAAACAGGAGCAATTACGTCAAACTAGAAGGAATTCAGTGGGAAAATGATTGATTAGAGAGAGACCATCGCTCCCCCCAAAATGTGCACAATTTCTATCAGATGGATCATTTCTAACTTTCACTCTTAATAAACTCAAAATGACCTGAAAATATGAAGATACTTAAGAAATTTAAAACTTGATGACAAGATTCATTTGTATCTTTTTCTGTTATTTTAAAAACGTTGTGTGTTGAAATCGACCCAAATTTCTATATTTGGGTGAATGATTTAAAAATATGACATATTCTTATTATCTAATGGAATACTACTCAGCAATAAAAGGAAATGAGCTACTGATAAATGCAACAACATGGATGAATCTCACATGCATCATGACAAGGGAAAAAGCTGTACACTGTGTGTTTCGTACGTATAGAATATACGGTCTTCTGAAAAATTCTAACTAAAGGGAAGAAAATGAGATCAGTAGCTGCCAAAGGCTGGGAAGGAGTGAAGAGAATTGATGATAAAGGCACAGCAGGGAATCATCTGAAGAAATGGAATTGTTCTGTATCTTAATCTGGGTGGTGGTGACGTGGCTATGACTATATACTGTATTTTGTCAAAATTCACAGAATGACATACCAACAATAGTGAATTTTACTGTATGTAAATTATACATCAATAAACCTTATTTTAAAAGTTGCTCTTGGTTGAAATCTATATTCCCTTTTAAATTTGGTTAAAAGAACAGCACACTACTCTGAGTTTCTTTTTGCAATATGCTGTGATGCATGCTATGAGGTGCTAATGAACCTTCTGAGTGAAAAATGCACTGTAGAATTGTATGCCTGAAACCTATGTAATCCTTGCTAACAGATGTCACCCCAATAAGTCTAAAACATGGTATAAATTCTCTGGCACTATGCCATTAAAAGGTGGGAAGTCTGTGTCCCCTCCTCTGTGACTGCTTTGATTGGTACAGCAGATTAGAAGTGACACTGTGTGACTTCAGAGGCAGGGTCACTAATAGCCTTGCAGCTTTTACAACTAGTGTTAAAACTTGGCAGTGGAGCCATGAGCCTAACTACCCTGAAGCTGCCATGTTGTGAGGAAACCTAAGCCACCTGGAATGGCCATATGTAAGTGCTCCCGTTGACAATCACAGCTGAGTCCAGCCTGAGAGTCATCACAGCTCAGGTGGCAGATGTGTGAGTGCAAAGTTCTTCAGGTGGTTCCAGTCCCAGCCATGTAAGTGCTGAGGCATCAGGCATCAGAGAGCAAAGACAAGCCATCTTTTTACCTGCAGTATCTGTGACCATAATAAAATGGTGGCGGTTTCATGGCATTAAGTCACTAAGTTGTGTGGCAATTTATTATGCACCAGTAGATAACTGTCAACAAGCATGGGCTAAAAAGCCAGAACACAAAACAAAACAAAGTGAGACAAAACAAAACATCAAGGGCTCTTTTAGATTAAAGTAGACTAAAAGAATCTGACAACTGAATGCAATACATGGCCTTGATGGCATCCTTGGGGGTGAAGATAACTTTAAAGAAAATATTAGGGACAAGAAGATACTTTTCAAAATAAAAACTTATGAGGACAAAAGAAGCAAAAATAAAATAAAAGTTAAAAGAGAGAGAGAGGAGAGAGCAAACTGGGGTTCCAGAGTCATTCAGTGTGGGTTCAAACTCTTGCTCTCAGCACCTATGAGCTCTGAGACCACAGGTAGATAAACTCTGCCTCCATTTATAGAGTTAAGAGTATTCAGTCTTCAGACTGCTATAGGAGTTGAAAAAGATAGTACATAATATGTAAATGGTTAGAATAGTTCCTGAATACAATAAATGCCCAGTAAGTATTTTACTACTAGTGATTATTTACATCACAAGGAAACCTATTCTGAACGCAGGTGACTGCTCCCTGTCTCCTCCCAGGTTCTCTCTGTGTCTGCTTTAATCTTCCCCTTCTCTTTGCAGAATGGGTCACCTTCCTTCTGAAAGGGCATATCTAACTTTGCTGTCCTGTCTTTCTTGACTCTGTGTTCTCTGTTCAAGCAACCAGTTCAGACTCTTAAGTGTCTCTCACTCTCACCGCTAAATGCCGGGGAGAGAAAGTCTGAGGATAGATCCTGGGTTGTGTGAACACTCCGATCCAATCAAGCGTAAACAAGTTGAGCAGGGTCCTATACTAGAAACACCAAGATCTCCTAGAAAACAGCTCCAAGAGAGGGGAAATTGGCTCTGCAGACACTTTTCTCATTAAAAGATAATTTTAACATAGGCTGGCTGTGGAAATACAATTATTTTCATTTTAGGGCATGGAAACAACTTTAATGGTGAAAATTAAAGTTGTGTCTTGTGTTTCCAACCTTAAGAGAATGCAAGCGATGGCCTGGTGAAATTGGGAAACCAGGGCTTAAATGTCTTGCCCTTCTGATTCTGTCATTTTTTAATCATTCCCCTGGAATAAAATGGTTGATAGAATGTTGTTTCCCTTCTTTGAAGCTAGTAGCTTGCAACAAGGCAAAAGAGAGTGTGTTGGTGACATCATTTTATGCCTCATTTAAAATGTTGATTAGTCATTTATGCAATTTAGGAAGTGATCTCCCCTATTAATCCAAAAAGCACCTGGCACTATACATACTTATTACAATATTATTGACTATATATCCCATGCTGTATTTAACATCCCCATAACTATTTTGTAATTACCAATTTGCACTTTTTAACCCCTCATCTTTTTCACCCAGCCCCCAAATCCCCTCTTATCTGGTAACCACCAGTCTGTTCTCTGTATCTATGAATCTGTTTCTGCTTTGCTTTTTTGTTGATTTTTGTTCTTTAGATTCCATGTATAAGTGAGATTTTATGGTAGTTGTCTTTGTCTGTCAGACCTATTTCACTTAATATCCTCTAGGTATGTGCATGCTGTCACATTTGGTAACATTTTGTTTTGTGTTGTGTTGTTTATGGCTGAGTAATATTCCATTATATATATGTACCATATCTTCTTTATCTGATCATCTATTGACAGGCAGGCACTAAACTTGCTTCCATCTCTTGGCTATTGTAAATAACAATGCAGTGAACATAGCTTTGTATATATCTTTTAAAATTAGTGTTTTGGATTTCTTCCGATAAATACCCAGAAATGAAATTGCTGGGTCATGAGGTAGTTCAATTTTTAATTTTTTGAGGAACCTCCATACTGTTTTCCATAGTGGCTGCACCAATTTGCAATCTGTAAAGAGAGCCTCCTCCGTCCATTGTGAGTTTCATCCCCACCCCCGCCCTTGTCCCACATAAATGCTCTTTTCTCCTCACACCTGATAAGCAACAGTGTCCATAGGATTTCGATTGGAAAAAAGTGAGCTGCTATTTGTCTCTAGCTCAAGATGTCTACAGGCAACAGATGGGCTAATGAGGGAGTGTGTAGAGAGTAGCATTTGGAAAGTAACTGCCTTCCCACTCACAGTGGATCCGGGAATGTGGCAGCATTTCCCAACTGTACCCAAATCACCTGGCAGAGAAACTGAGGAGTGGCCTACCCATTAGTGAAGTCATCAACCAAAGAGGCATGAATGCTATGACTAGAACTGAGGGGGATCATCTGAGTCTCCATAGACTTCACCAAATTTCCTATGAGAGTCCCCCTCAAACATCAGCCAGGGCCAGAGCATGAGAGTAGCTGTGACAGAGGAAGCTGCTCTATCCTTTTACCTCTCCTTTTTAACCTTTACCACAGGCAGGGTGTAAAACCACAGCTAACCAGAGGATATGAGGTGAGAAGAGATAAAGGGCAAACAGAAGCCAACCACATCCCCTACCCCCAAAACAGGGGTCCCCACAAAATGCAGCACAGAGCTGGAGAGGAGGAGGCAGAATCTTATCTTAGAATGAAATTTGAAGTGCTGATTAATACCTTGAATTGAACTGAGAACGTGTGTTCACCTTAACACAAACATACTACAGGAAAGTCATTGGGCCTATTGAAGCTTCTCCTCCATAGATCATTTTTAAGATGTCCATTGGGAGACAAAAGCAAAGGTACATTTTGTTATATCCCATACATCACATATTAAAACGCATTGCAGATATTTTTCCCAGTTTGCTCTTTGACTTTCTTTATATTATAATATGTTTATAGGCAATTCTCAACTTCATCAAATTCGTCAATCATTCCAAGGACCTTCTTACCTTAAGATTATAAATATATCCTATAATTTTTCAACAAATTCACATCCCATAGTTTAGTTTTCTACAATCAGTGTCTAGATACATCTGGAATTCATTTTGTGAATATTGTTATAGTGTTAACTGTCTGTGGAAAATTGCCCTCAACTGGGGAGAGCGATCTCGATCAAGGTCACACCCACTTCCCAGGAGCAGCCCACACCCAATGACTGATCCCGGGAGGGACTCACATTCAGGCCCCCTGCCCCAGAGCTGACGCTGAATACAATACCCCGGCTTCAGACCTCCAACTGGGGTGGGTGGAGGCCACTGAGACTAAATCGCAGCTCGGCTTCTCCCTGTGTCCACTGCTACCTCCTTCCATTCCCCTGACACATAGATCCAAGGAGCAAATTCCCAATAAACTTCCTGCCAACAAATCTGTCTCAAAAACTGCTTTTGGGGGAACTCCATCCCCAAGTCTGAAGGAGTTAACTGAATTTATTTTTCTTCAAAATGAGGAATTCACGATCTCAGTACCTTTGGCGGAACAATTAATTGTCTAAATTTAAAATGTGAATCTTTATTGTATACTGAATTTTCCATTGAAGATAGGTTCATTATTAGTCTATTCTGCCTGTCTGATTTCTCTAATATTATTTTCTAAAGTTTTTGCCACACTGTTTCAACTCTGAATGTACAGTAAATTCTGTTATCAGGCCAGTCAAGTTATTCCTTATTATTTCTTTTATGTAAAGTGTATTTATTGGCTATTATTTTGTTTGTGTATTTGTTTTCTACTCTTCTAGATGAAATTTAAATATATTTTCTCAAGTTCAAATAAAAATTTATATAAAAATTTCAGTGTGGATTTCATTTATTATTGCATTGAGTTTAAGGAACCATGTGAGGAAAAACAAAATATGATTTGTGGATAAAAGGGAAAGTAAAAGGTACACACTAATAAAAAATAAGCTAAGTATATAAAGAGAAAAAAATGAACAAAAAGAAATTATTACATATAATTCTGTGATATAAAATTTAAAAATTTAAAGAAAAAGATGCTTCTTTTAGAAAGATGATGATTACCAATTGACCTTGAAATCTATAATAAACATGGAGACCAATTGCCTAATAAAAGATTGAAAACATAATTATTCTTTAAAAAACAAAAATGGTACTAAAGTGGGTGCTTTGTTTTTCAGAGTAGATAATTTTTTTTGACTCCTGAGTAGAGGAAAAACTCTCCATCTCCTTTATATGAAGTCAGCACATCAAAAATAATACACTGAAAAAATAGGGTGGTATTTGGAAATACTGAGTACCATATCAGAAAAATCTCTCCATTTAGTTTTTTGTCAACCAATTAAAGAGAAAATAAAAACATATCACATAGATACTAAAAAGTGATTTGAAATAATTCAGTAGTCATTGAAAATAAAAATCTAAATAAAATAGGGAGAAAAAGAAACTAATATTCTTCAACTTCAAAAGCTAATGACCACCATTCCAATTAATGAAGCACTAAATCCATCCCCATTAAAATAAACAATAGGACAGATAATATCATTATCTTATGCTAATTTCATTATTCACCATTAATTTAGAAATTCTAGTTAATTCAAAAAAAGCAAGAAAATAAAGTGTTATGTTAAAATGTGAACAATTATTTCTTCTTAAGAGATCCTATGAAAATTAACATGATTTCTAAGAAAATTAGATAGCTAATTAGAAGAAAAGTTTATGATAAGCAATAGAAATAAGCAAGTAGAAATAGAAAATAGAAAAATACTACATTCATATTAGAGGTAAAATTCATAAAATACTTGTGAACAATTTTGCAAAAAAAAAGTAAATGGCTTATATGAAGCAAATTATAGAATCATATTGAAAGATATAAAATAACTTCATGTGACAAAATAAATATTAAAATGAACAGGAAACTAGGAAAAAGTGAAACAATGATTTAGAACTTAATTACTCAAGTAAAACCTACTACAAAGCCACTATAATCAAAATAACATAGAGAACAGAACATGCTGTAATCTCCCTAATTCAATACTATTTATGTTGATAAATGACAATGATGGTAATGCAAACAATGTGGGAAGCATGGGGCATTTTAAAAGTGATCATAGGATATTGATTTATACATATGAAAAAATAGCAGTCCAGACTTCAACCTCACATCATGTAGTCAAACCAAATCCAATTGGATTAAATGCAGACATTTAAAAAGAAAACCAGAGACAATATGAATCATATAAAGAAATTTAGAAGATAATTTTCAAAAAAAAAAATAAGGATGATGGAAACATTTTAAACCAAAATAGGAAACTCGAGAAATCATGGGACAAAAGATAAATATGTTTGCATAGACATAAATTTAAAATATATGTAGTTACACTACATAATATTTAAAGAGCTCTTACAAATTAAAAAAATTCGTAGGAAAAAGGGACTGGTGATATGAAAAGGCAATTTATAGAAGAGCAAATACAAATGAACAACAATATCGGAGAAAATGCTCAATTTCTCCAATAATTAGGGAATAGAAATATAAATAGCAGTGACATCACTTTATAATTTGCAGACTAGGAATAAAATGTGTGGTTACACCTGCTACTGACAGGGATGTGGGAGAAAGGATCCTCTCATTTGGCAGATGTGGATTTGTGCTGTTTAGGGCCTTTTGGAATGCAATCTGCCAATATTCCAATTCAAAAGTACATATTCGTAGCTCATGAAGCCCTACTTTTGAAAATATATCCTATTGAAATAAAATATTTAGTACATAAGAATATACTAGGGCTGTCTGGAAAAAAAATCCAGCCTCAAATGCCCCTATTTTTCATATTACATGCATGGCTGGATACTTTCTGGACTGCCCTTGTATGTACAAGTGATTTTACTGAAGCATTGTATGAAATGCAAAAAAAAATTAAAAACAAAAATTTCCATCAGTAGGGAAACTGAGGGACATCAGTGCCATCAAATGCTATGCAGGCATTAAAATAATTAGTTAGCTCTCCAAGGTAGACTTGATGCCATAGTCACACACAAAAGCAAAATGAATAGAATCCTATGTGATATTATCACAATTTTGCAACATAAATAACCCTAAACCCTCCAATGCGTGCATTTGCATTATAATTAGGTCACCTGGAGAAAGCAGGCATTTCAGTTGTGCCTTCGGGTAAGCCCACGTTGACACGGGCCTAAGAGTACAAGAGGTTTGGGGAAGGGTAGCACCAGTGAAAGATGAAAGGGGAAAGAGGCAGGATTGGACAGAGAGAACCATTGATTCTATATCATTCAGCTCTGTCAAAATCTTGGCCAACCCAATGGGAAGCTCTGGAGCAAAGATTGCCCACTGGAGGGGTCCCACCTTGGGTGCAAATGGCAAGTCACTGACTGGGGTCTGCCCCAAGAAAAGTGTAGCAGAAACTCAAATGCTAAGGTAGAGAGCGTGAAGGCCCTAGTCACTGGAGGCAGCTCACTGCATTCCTTTTGGCTGAATGGCAAGTTCTTTTTCAAAGGGGGATCCAAGAAATGCGTTTCCATGGCTGCACACATGCTAAGGTTTTGGTAGGGACTCAAAATGTAAGACTGGAGGAGGAGAGGAGGAAGTAGGAGTGACAAAATGGGAAAAGATTATGGTATTTCATTGTTCTCTTGCTTTTTGCTCATAGATTAACCACATATTCCTAAACAAAATTAAGTTTCACTAATCATCTTCCTAAAATTGGAATTATAGGTTCTTTTGCACCTTGTTTTTTTTTTTCCTTCAAAAATTGTATTCTGAGACCATGCATGCTGATGGGCAGTATTGTCTATTCATGTTCATGGCTGTGTAATCTTCTAGTTATAATTACACCACAATCTGTTACCTCTACTCCTGTGGATGGACAAAGGAGTTTGTCCCTCTTTGGGGCAATTAGGAACATCCTTGCCTGTGTCTCCCAAGGTACAAAAGCAAGAGTTTCTACGGTGTATATACTCAGGGCTGTAATTGCTGCATTGCAGTCTACACATTTAGTTAGCTTTACAAAATACTGCCAAATATTTTTACAAAGTGGTATAAAAACAAGTTTCTATAAAAGTATGTAAAAAGTTACACAGTTTACATAAAAGAATGTAAATTGATGCGAATGTGAAATAAGGTAGGGTGATGAGATTTCAGGTGGTATTTACTTTCTTCCATATAATTTGACATATCTTCTAAATTTTTTATACAGTCAGTATTTATGTCATCTTTTTTTTTTAAGCTCATTAAAGGTATGTTCATTACGAGAAAAAAACTGAATCTTCAAAAATATAGTAGCCATGGTAACATATGCTATAATAAGAAAAGCAAGCTAGGACATTATATTAAACAATACAAAAGAAAACTGAGCCATTTATTCTAGTCCATCATCTGGAAAATGTTACACAGAAATAGAAGCTATCAAAATAGATAAGAAATCATAATACTTGAATCTTAATCTCAGCTAATTTAATTTTCCTCTGACAGAACTCCTTCCCAATTAAACCATGACCACTCTGTGAGAGAGGCATGCTGCTGAATAAGAATAAAACGTCCAAATGGTTTCCTTCATCTCTGAGAAGCAAGAAGTTATATAAAACACAAGGTGGTGTTGCGAACTTCAGGGACATGTAATAGAATTCCCTAAACACATCCAGCTTTCCTTCATTACTTTATGGGATACTGATGCTTCCAGTTTCAGGGTCCAAGTGCGTCCCCATTTTTGAAGTTGTTGAACTGTATTTTTCCAGTCAGTTTAAGTAATAATATTTGTAAAGATATGTTTTCACAGTTGAATCAAGTTATATACTTTACTAAAATCACTGGCACGTTCGCTCAATCTCTCTTTGTGTTTCTCTATCCTGTCATTAGGAGTCTCATATTAATTTCAGAAGCAAAATGAATGTTTACTGTGTATTAGTTCCCTTCTTATTATCCTGGATGAGTAATTTACCAAGATTTCGACAGAGAAGATTCGAAGAACACTTCAAGCAAATGAAAGGGTTTATCGGTCAGTGTCTACTCAAGGGATAGAAACCACACCACTGCAGTTGACAATTAGAATTCAATATGAAGAATTGTTAACCCAGCACTGAAGAAATAAAATACAAGATAAAATAGGTATCACTGCATTAGCAACTGTGGGAAGCAACTAACACCCCAAGGGCTAAGGCAAAAGGGAAAGCACTAGACTAATTAAAATGAGAAATTTAGAGAAGGAACTCTGTGAACCTCAGACCTGTGTAGAGGGGGTACTGGCCTGCTGGGCTTAGATGAGGAGCCTCAGGGGGCTGGCACCCGGACCTCTAAAGGAGAAGCTTGGCAGCTGGTGCTGGCATGTCTGGACTCAAAGGAGGGGTGCCATGGAATGAGAAAAACTTGGACACATATTGTTTACTCCAAAATTCAGGACCAGATCAGAAAAGGCCCGCAGAGGACATCATAGGAAAAATACAGCCACTGACTACATATATTCCTCACGGCCCTCACGTAATTAAGTGGGTCTCTTTTGTTATATGGTTGTTGAGTGATGTTGAGTGACTTATCCAAGTTTCAGAGGGTCACAAGAGCCAAGCAGATGTGGAATTCTCTCTAGCTCTCGTTTATAATCACCTGATCCATTTCAGCTTCATCCGATTTTAGACACTTGAAGAAGTATAAGTTTTTTCTCCCTCTTGTGTGTTTGATTACTATGACAGGGAAACTGTTAAAAACAAGTGTAGAAAAACATAATTCTTTTAGGAGATGCAATGAAGATTCAATTCAGTGTCGTAACAGAATTTTGATACCCTGTTACAACTGTCAAAATCAAGAGTCATTTGATTATATTTTAAAAGAAATAGCATAGTTTTGGAATGATGGTATTAGCTTACATAGAATGGAGAAGATGAGAGCCAAGTAACTACATTCGTTCATTTGACATATATTTATTGAGTTCTACCTGTTTGTCAGACTCCTAAATGGGTAAATTAAGAACGGCTTTTTCAAGCGGACTTTAGCAAGTCCTGGGATTAAACTTTATTTATAAGACAGTGAACAAAAGTGCATTTGTTGCTGCTTAACACTTAACCTTTATGTTATATTAATATGTAGTATATAACATTAAATGTATATCATTTAAATATATATATATATATAAAATACTTATGTACGTCATTAAAGATTTTACAAAGAAATAGATACAAGGCTCTAAAAATTAATAGTACTTTGAAGTTATCTGATTAATAACTATATTCTTATAATAAAGGATAACCTGAAATAAGTAAATCAAGTCCATGAATAGCAGCAGGGCACTGAAAAGACCCCGCTGTCTACGTGAAATGACCGTGTAGTCTTAACCTCTATCGCCATCTAGTGGCACAAATCTTAAAAAAACCCAGCTAGAACCAATTAGCAGAACAATTTTAGAATTGTACCTGCTTGGAAGGTTCATTCTCAGGAAACAAATGCCATAAAATGTAATTTCTTTTCTTTTTTCTTGGTCATATACAATAGAGTGAGTAGTGTGGATGTTAATATATTAGTTATAGGCTTCCTTATTGGCACTATAAAAGAAGTGAGTGGAAGGAAAACATATCAGTAGAACACAAATGTATTTGTGTATCACATCAACTTGGTGGAACAAAAACTAAGTTATAATTTTAGGAAAGATTGTAATTGTCTTCTCAGCACATAAATGGTATTTGTTGCTTCAGAAATAATCTTTACAATATTTTCTTTTAAATAAAAATGTGAA
This sequence comes from Lyroderma lyra, assembly GCA_004026885.1. Taxonomy (NCBI): domain Eukaryota; kingdom Metazoa; phylum Chordata; class Mammalia; order Chiroptera; family Megadermatidae; genus Lyroderma; species Lyroderma lyra. Next base: position 36,997 of record PVJL010000718.1, on the reverse strand, counting down.
ATTTATCAATGGCTTTTATTTAAACTACTTGAAGGTACAGAATTATTTTTTTTCCTTTTGACATAAACTATTTAAAGTTTATAGGAGATTTTTTTCTGGGATTTGTTTTCCTGTTCTTGATAGAAATTAGAAGAATGATCATCAGTTTCAGTAAAAATCAACCTAAAAAATTCAGTTAGAAAAACTCTTGTTTTTAAGGTTATTTTGGCATCACATTCAGAAGACACACCAGTTAAGCTTTGGCAGAACCATACCTCACTTTGTGAGAAAGTCCATACATATGAGTTAATAAATATGTTTCTACTTGGGTTTTCTAATTTATGTTAAAATTAGAAACAAGCATTAGCATTGATCATTCTAATAAAAATGATTTTTTAAAATGTTGCTGAGTATACAAAGAGGGGATGTGTAGAACAGAAACTTATTTGGCCTTGACTTTAACGTTCGTCTATCATGTAGACATCAGACTAAAGGACTGGTTAAATAAGACAGGTTCTATACCTGCTGTGGAGAAAAATGCCAACGTGTTTGCTTTGGTTTAGCTGGATGCAGAGTGAAATAAACAGGCACCTAATTCATGGGACACTATCATTATTTCATATAAAACTCTCCTCTTTTTTTGTCTTACTTTATCATCCCCGCACCACTGGCATTTTGCTCTCGCTCTCCATCAGTTTCTTACTTATTGTCACTCCAAACTCTTCTTAGGATCGTCTCTTTACCAATTCTGCTTCATTCTTGGTGTCTAACTATGTGTACTACACAGTATCCATCACTTTAGTTTTCAGTGATAAACAACCAGATTGCTTCTTATTCTTGGTATCCAAAAAGTACTTAGACAAGCATCCTTGCATATGATCCTCATGCAAAAATTTCTCTGGTTTTTACTCTCAGGGGTAATTTATAGCGATTTTGCAGATATGATTTTATAAAATAATGAATTATTTCTCTTCTTAATGCTGTACTATTCAAACTTGTACCTGAAGTACACGAGGGCTCCCATTCCTCAGCCTTACTAACACTTGATACAATATCACTGGGGTCTTTTGTTTTGTTTTTGCCAAAAAGTTAAGATCCTTATCGTATTCCATTAATCTGATTGCTAGTGTGTAAGGTATCTCTTCATATCCTTGCTGGCTGGTTTTGTCTTTACTGTGAATAGCTTACTCATGTATTTTGACTATTTTTCTATTGGGCATCTTGCTCCTTCCTGGTATATTATTGCTATTAATATCTTACAGATTTTTGACAGATCATTTATTTAACTTCTCCCAAACTTTGTCCGTGATTTCCTGTATTAAAAAGGAACTCTTAGTTATGTTGTAAGGCAAATCTAGCCATATTTTTAACTAATGGTTTGTGCTTTTTTTAGTGTCTCTTAAAGAAGTTTTTACCCATGCCAGACTCACTGAAGATACAGTGTGAGGAAGGGATCCAATATTATTTCCACATATTTACCCAGTTTTCCTAACACTACACCTTCTAGTAGGTAAGTCATCATTCCCTACTAATTTGATGTGCCCCTCTGTCCTATACAAATTTCCATATACACATGGATCTGTTTTGTTTTTAATTAGTGTTCTGTATGGTTCCAGAACTTTGTTTTTATTAAATACAGCTTTGTAGAATGTCTTTATTTCTAGTGATATGGAGTTTCACTTAGAGCCTGCAGTTCTTTCCCTTGGGACAACTCTTGTCTAGACACATGGTTAGTTTGGCATGTTCTCCCTCTTATCTCTTCCTTTTTCAAAACCAACATAATCATTTGTATGTGTTGATTCTTTGGTCATAAATTTAAGAACACATTTTTAGTTTCTTAAAATATCCTGTGGGGTTTTGATTGGATATGCTTTGAAATTTTGAAATAAGTTGGGAGGTTGAACACTAAAAATATATTAATAGGGCTTCTTTTTAAAAACAGATTATCTCTTCATTCAAAATGTATACAACTCACCTGAGAGCCATGGAGAATTCTTAGTGCTTCCTAGTAGTTTTTTTTCCTTATCTTTTTCTACTTATTTGTGCTAATTGGGCATTTTTGCATTTTTTTCCCAGACATTTATCCATCCAGGAACCTGCTAGATGATAAGAAGTATTTGGCCCAGCCACCCCACTGTCTCCACTGACAGCCAACACCAGTAATCACACATGTTTAAGTAGGCAATGGTCAGCCAACCACAACTGACCAGCAAATGATCGCAGAACTTCTCAGTTCATCCAGAATTGAATAAATAAATAGGTGAGAGAGAATGGAAAGGTCTACCTAAAGAAGAATTTGAAATCATATATGCAGGAGGAATGAGGGAATAGAAGATCAAGACAAGGCAAACACCAGAGAAATAATTGTTGTAGGCAAGCCCCACTGACAAATGCTAAAATCAGTAGGCAAAAGTTTGAGATGCAGGATTTTTGCATAGTTTCAAAGTGTCTTCCCCAAGATATTAATTGTAAAAGAAAAAAACAATAACTTTACAGAGAAGAAACCTGGCGGACACCATCTTAATGAAGGATAGAAGTCAACGAAAAGTAAGACACATTTCATCTCGAATGCCCTGATAGGATGCTCTGAGAAGGGCACGGCATCACTTGTGCAGTGTTTCCTTGCTAACAATGCAGAACCTCAATCTAATCAAGAGAAAGTATCACATCAACCCAAATGGAGGAATATTCTACCTGCAAAAGTCCTGAAAAACAAGGGAAGACTCAGGAACTGTTACAGGTTGGAAGAGACCAAGCAGACATGACAATTAAATGCAAAGGAGAATCTTGAATTCAATCTTGAAACAGAAAAGCACCATTTATTTTATTTAACCATCACACACACACACACACACACACACACACACACAGAGGCAAAGTAGGTATATTGAATGCAGATGTCATAATGCACACCCTCAATTCTCGGTCACCTCCAGGGACCTCAGGAACTTTTCATGCCATGTCAACTTTGTTCCAGCTCATGCCCACTGCCTGTGGCTGGCAGCCACTTGTCCCATGAATTCTGGAACCTTCTGCACAGGCACCACCAAGCAGCCAGGCAGGCCCATCAGGAGCTCTGACTCCTGCAAACACGATGAAATATCACACCACAGGGCTTGGGATACCACATCCCAAGAGGCAGCGGAAAGGGCCAAATAAGGCTACTTGGCAGTGCGGAGGGTTAAATTTCATTGACGCAAACTTTGACAGTGTAGAAGAGGACATGGGTGAAGCCCAGACAACAATCTCTCCTATGGACTGGTCTGACGCGTGTGCCAGGTGAATTCGTCTGCTGATTACCATGGCTCTGCACCACCTTGTGCCTCACTTCCCTTCTTTCCCTGACCCGTGCTGCTCCAGATTTATACACACATGCACGAGCGTGCACACGTGCACACACACACACACACACACACACACACACACACTAAATATGAGTACTCTAAACATAGCCTTGGGCTCTGTTTTCTCAGGAACTTGGGCTAAAACAGTTGGGATTAATATCCTCATTTTACAAATGGGGATAACATTAGTGAAACTAAGAGAAGTTGGATAACTTTGAAGTCACATAAATAGCAAGTGGCAGGCCAAATCCAACCCACATCCTATAACATACTATATCTGTACTTGAGGCAAAGCAGTCATGTCCTGATAAGACAATAATGTGACAATGACAGATTAGTATAGTAATGTCCTGAACCTAGCTATTACTTCAAAAAGCACAATAAAATTCAATGGTCACACTTAAAAATGGAAATGTCATTAATATGTACAGAAAAACACATAAAATCTACTAACATATTTCAGGAGAAAATAAAAAGCTCTTATTAGGCAGAGCTCCAAAACCAAACACAAGGATCACTACCGTTCTTGGTCAAAGGATTTTAAACTTGCTACATTCTCTTCCAATCTTCCCTGTGCCAAATAGTCCATTACCAAAATTAAATTGGCCATGGTTAACTATAGCATAGAAGCATTTTCTACGAATGTGGACAAAATAGGAATCCAGAAATATCACATTCTATTTGTTATAAACCATACGTTCCTAATTTATTACTCTATTTGTATTTATATAATCATTTTTAATAAGTGAAACATTCACATGGACAAAAAATATATTCCATTTAAAAATCTTCATCTTACCCCATTCCCAGCCTGAGACACTGTTGTGTATATTGCTGGGAAGAAGGAGTTACATTAGCTGCCTGAGACCTACTCACTTCCTTTACAGGGGACAGGCAGGCCCCCAAGGGAAAGGCAACGGATTTTTGCATTGTTTCAAAGTGTCTTCAAAGTGTTTAACGCAGGGGTGCCCAATCTTTTGGCTTCCCTGGGCCACATTATAAGAAGAATTGTCTTGGGCCGCACATAAAATACACTAATGATAGCTGATAAGCTTTAAAAAATGGTCAGTGCATAATTTTCATAATGTTTTTAAAAAGTTTATGAATTTGTGTTGCACTGCATTCAAAGCTGTCCTGGGCCACATGTGGCTCACGGGCCACGAGTTGGACAAGCTTGGCCTAACTTCTTCATCTGGACCTCTAGGTAAATAAACTTACTGATACTTGTTTAGGAGGAATAGGCATTGTCTCTGAATGGCCCTTGCTAAAGGCTAGCCTATAATCAATAGAACCACCATCTTTGAGGTGGGCCTCCTAGAAAATGTCAAGTAGGCTATACTATATTATAGCTTATAAGATATTAAATGTAGGAGGTGATCCTGTGAACCTTACACAGATAATGCATCAGTGGGTGCAGGAGTGGGCCTATAATGTCACAGAGCTTTCTGCTTCAACTGAGCGTTTTGATGGTTAGGCCTTTGCATTCCTAATAAAGCTTGCTACTGGGAAATAGCTCTCTGATTCATGGGAATCTGTGTGTTTTCTCAAGTTCTGAAGAATTTCTCTGCATATAAACAACTACATACTTCTTTTCTTCTCCCCACATTTTTTACACCAATGGTAGTGTACTATACACATTGTTCTGTAATGAGTTTTTCCTGTTAATTTGAAATCTAAAAAAAAGCAGAGAAAAAAAAACAACAAAAGGTGAGGGGATCATTTATAATACCACCAAAATATTTGTTTGTTGCCTAGTGTTTACATTTTCTGTACTAAGCAAGTTTTGGCAGAAAAATGGAGTAATTGCAAGCTGCACTGAAGGTGTGTATGGAAACAGGTACTTTTGTATATTGCTTATGGGAGCATACATTCACACCATCTCTCTGAAGGACCATTGGGCCCTGGCTGTCCAGGTTATAAATGCCTATCTCCTTTAAGTTAGCAATTCTACCTTTAGGAAACTAGTCTACAGATAAATTTATACATATGCAGTACACTGTGTGTACAAGATTATTAATGCAACACTGTTTAGGAGAGTAAGTTTAGGAATAACCTGAATGCCATCAAGATAAAACTAACTTGTGCATAAATATGGAAGCTGTAAAAAATGAGGAAGCTCTTCATATACTGATATAGCTTTATCTATAAACTATATTAGTTACACCTACACACTTCAACCCTCTTTAATTAACTGCTTAGAAATTGTTGGTATATATTTTCAAGTATTCTTATGTGTGTACATGAACACAATTATGTACTTCTCCAAATGTTATCACATTACATGTGCTATTTCATAACCTAATTTATTACATTTTCCAACATGATTAATGTCACCTTATGTTAAATAAACTTTAAGAACGCAAGACTTTCAAACTCTTTAATTAAAGTAGAAAAGCATATGAACTACAAGTGTGTAGCTAAATGAGTTATCACTCACGTCAGAATACTCTTGGCCATCTCTACCTACACTCTCCTGACTAGTTTATTAATTCATATTCGGTCCTCTTTGGAAGAGAATCCCATTTTAACAAATGGAAGTGTTCTATATGTATTACAAATTTTATATTTTAAAGATTGCAAAATATTTTCTATTACCAATATAGAGTCAGTTATGACTTTAATTTCCCAAGACAGATCAACTAAAACTTATTTTGATTCACCTTTCTTACTGAAACATCAGCTTATTTTTTACAAATCCGAGCCTATGGAGTGTCTCTGATGTGATGTGTGAAGCTGAAATTGTTCATAAAAAGTCACTTAGCTAAAAGTGATACAGTCCTCTAATGAATTAAGACCACAAACAATGTCTAAGTATCTTTTATATGGTTGACATATGAGGGTTGTCTGGAAAGTATCCAGCCATGTAATATGGAAAAATTGAGGCATTTATGGCCAGATTTTTTTCCAACAGCCCTGGTATATGCTATATCCTATAACAATCAGTTTTATTATTTATTAATAGTCCACTTTCAACAGGGCAGATGTAAATCACCTTAAAGAGGGTAATTCAAAAGATATGGTTAAGAAATATATTTAAATACTAAGTGATGATTTAAAAAACAGTAAATGTTGTGAAAATTGTGTTTCCTGGAAACCCAGTATTTCATAGAAATTAATAAATATCTAATAGAAGAAAAAGAACCAAATGTAAGAAAATTTTTTTCTTAGGAAATCTTTGCAAATGTAAGTGAAAATTAACAAACATATAATTGTTCTTGTTACCATGTCATAATTGGTCTTTATGAACACTGTGATCTATTAATGAGTATCAGGAGGTCCACAGAGCCTGTGTTTTATCAATGACTCTCCAGTTTCTCTCTTTGCCTTCCGAGTAAAGCTGGCCTTGTCTCCTCCAGTCTTCTTGTCTCTCCCACCCTTGAATGAGTCTGTACCTTTAAAGGCTCTTGTTAAAGGAAGAGAACAGGAGGCCAAGGTATAAAAAAAGGAGAATATGTTTTTCAGGGGAAATTGTGTGTTCAGACAGATTTGAGGACAGCTTTGATATGTGAAAAATTGGGTGGGAGAAAAAAATTAGATGTTATTATTTATTTTATTTTATTTTTAAAGAAGCACGGTGTGACTTAAGTGTCTCTTTCATAAGACTTGAGAAATACAAGTAAGGTTATTTCGACATTACTTTCCGGTGTGGCATTATGCTCTTGCTCTGTAACTGAACCGTGTGGTTCATACCTTTCTACACATCATGGATTCAATATCTGAGCTTTAATACATAAGTAGCCTTAACTAACTAATCTATGCCAATTCAATATTTAAATTCAGCATGTATTTGTCATATCATTCAAGATTTGGTATATAAGAAAACTATACTAAATGAATGTTTTCCCTGGATTCTCACAGAAAAGAAGTTTTAAATTAACAAAATACACTCTATTTCACAAATTAAAATTCAGGAAATGTCAAATAAGTTCAAGGAACACTAACTTGGAGTCTCATTCAATTTATGCAGATGTGTTTCTGCAGTGGTAAACAACCAACAAAACAAGTTTAGTTTGCTATATTTGAGTGTTTTTATGTGTTAGCATATTTAACATATTAATTCTGATAAACTGAAGACACTATATACAGTTCTTCAGCAGTCTTTCAAATATAGATACTTTATCATTCAGTTCTAAAATATGTATAATTAAGGAGGAAAAAATTTGCTCTCTCACACAACTCTTTCAGAGAACTCACAGGATAAACAAGCATATTATTCTTTTTTGAGGGGGTGGGGTATTTCCCTGGCTAGGAGTCGAACCCAGGCCACGGCATTGAGACAGCATATTGTTCTTGATATCAAAACACAAAGACAAAAAAAGAAAAAAATTCAGGATCATTCTCATTCATTAAAATAGATGCAAAAATTCTAGACCAGAATAAATAAAGAACTACAAAACAATAAGAAAATATCAGACAACCCAGGAAAACAATGAGCAAAAGATCTGAATGGGCTCTTAATTAAAAAGGAAACATTGTCCAAATAAGCATTTGTGAAGGTTCTCAATTTCATGAGTGATAAGATAAATAGAAATTTTTAAAATCTCAATAAGACATGATTACATGCTTACCAGATGGATACAATTAAAATGTTCAGCAATAACAAATATTGGAGAAGATGTCATTCAACAGGTACTCTCATACTGCAGGTGGAAATAAAACTCCACACAACCATTCTGGAAAAGAATTTAGTACTATCTAGTAAAGTTGAAAATACACATACCCTGGGATTTTATATTCCAATCCTATGCTTGGAGTTACTGGTACCCATGTGTCCCAAGGCTCATGTATAAGATTGGTCAGAACAGCATTATCCATGGTAGTCTCAAACTAGAAACAATGAAAACGTTGTATAATTAAATTATATAATTAATTTACGTTAAATTAATTATTTAATTAAATAATTAAATCCTATTTTGTTCATACAAGGTAATGCAGCAATTTAAAGGAAGACCACAGCTACATTCACCAAAATGGATAAACTTCACAGACATAATGTTGAATGAGAGAAAATGCAAAATTCATATAAGAACTCTATTCATATAAAATTCAAAGCAGGCAAAACTTATCTCTGATGTTTTGTGGTACATGTGCAGATAGAAAAATAATGAAGATAAGCAAGGAAATAATTGCCACATAAGTTGAGATAGAAGTCACTAGCAGAGGGGACTGGGGTTGTGATGGGAGAGGGGCATGCCAAGGGCTTCAGTGGTGCTGGTGAATTTCCATTTTATTTCTTCACCTGTGTGCATTTAGGTGTATATGAACATTTGGATATAGTGAAAGTTTTCCACTGACATTTTGGGTCTTTATTGTGGGTCTTTACCTTGTGCATTGCAGGAGATTTAGCAGTATCCCTGGGCCCTGGTCTCTAATCACTAGATGCAAGTAGCACTCTCTTACTAGGGGACCGCCAAAATGTCTGTGACATTATCAAAGGTCAGCTGAAGGACACAGTCACTCCTCAATGTCACCTCCATTGAGAACCACTTACATAGTAATTTTCTAATGAAAATCTCCACTATTACAAGAATGGTTGTTACATTTCCACCACAGACAACACCAATTTTTACTTGAACCTACCACCTTTTAACACAAGTAAAAAATGGTGGGGCATTGGTGTACCTTTCCTAAGAAGAATGTTTTCTGTTACTTATCCTATTTCTGAGTTTGAGGTTGTTTCTATTTTCTAGATCCTTTATCCTATGTGAGTTTTAGGGGACAGGAGTTTTTAGAAAAGGACTTTTTAATCACTTTCAATGATGTGATGAAAACTTTCTCTTTTGTATGGCATAGAATAAGATCAATGAAGAAAATGCTTACACTTCAAATTAACTATTGGAAACTAAAACTAGGCTAATATTTCTGGCCCTTTAGTATGGGAAAGACAAGTATTTTTAAGTGTTACTTAGATTTATGTTCATTTTTATTGGTTAAAAAAAGGCAGGAGGTAAAAACTTAACAGTGCATGCTTTGTATAACAGATGTTTTAAAGTACATGTTGTCTTTTATTTTAAGTGTGTTTTGAGAAAAAAACTAATGTAATTCATTAGGATTTAGGCAGCATCATAAATCTGTCATGGACTATAAGAAAAATGTCATTTAGTTTATGTTGGAAAGAGGATTATTGTTACAGCCCAATCACCTGTACTAAATTGAGTCACTTAAAACCTCGTGTGTGTGTGTGTGTGTGTGTGTGTGTGTGCACGTGCATGCGTTCACACACACACTCACAACAGATGCAAGCAGTAACTCAACACCAGTTATATTTATGTGTAAAAAGTCACTTAAAACACACATGTTCTTTGGTTATGTTGAAAACAGCTTTAAAAGAAAGAAATTTAATAAGCACCTAAAAGCATAGGATCAAATCTAGTATATTAACTTCATACATGCAGACTAATATTCATGTATTTGTGAAGTATTTTAGAATTTTTAAATCCATTTCTTTAGTATTTAGAATAAGAAGTAAAGGTAAGCGTTTATTAAGTGGTAGTATAGTATTATCAGCATTTGCAGTGGGGTGCTGGAATCATCTTGCATCAACTTATAAAAGCCAATTGATAAATTTTCAGAAATTTGTCTAGTTGGTAGATATCAAGTTGGTAGTTTGAAAGCAGCCATGGTGGGAGTACTTAGAACACAGAAATTGGTAAACTCAATAAATCAGGCTTGTTGGCCTCAGGGATGAGGATTGTTAAACATTATACCAGCATGCTACTGGTGGTTGGGCTAAATGGTGTTGCATAAACTCTATCCTACTATATTTATAATTTTAAGGTATTATGTTTATGCCCTAGTAGTAGTAAATTGTAGTACTGATTTATGTGAACTAGGCTTTTTGGTTTTAGTTATATTTTAATGATGTTTTCTCTTACAGAATATATCTTAACTGTTTCCCCAGTTTCTATGACAAAGGGAAAAGAGCTTGAAATTGAGACAAAAATTACACTTAGAAACATCAAATTAAGTGATTTAAAAGATGGACAGTTTTCTACTTTCACTGAAATGTGAACAAAACAAAACAAATTTTTAAATGCGTGATTTTAGTACCTTGGGTAATATTCAGTTAAAAATCAAGAATACTTACTAAAATGAGATCTGGAAAGTGAATTCCTACGTAGATGCCCCAAACTGATAATTTAGTTAATATTTTAGTTAATTATTTCATGGCCTTGGAACAGAGCAATAAACTCAGTGGACATCTGTGTTCCTTCTCAGTTTCTTCTCCACAATAAAAATAAACCTTGACTGAGTGTTAAGTGCACATCCATCATTCCTGCTTTCTCAATCTCCAAATGCCGAAAGAAGACAGATATTTGTTCCTAATAAACCTGTTTAGATTATCTTTGTTAAGGTTGCAAGCTTATCATGTCATTTTCTCCTCCTGGAATTTTCTCTGCCCCTCTTCCTCATCTGTTCTTTTCATTCTTTCTTATCAGAGCAGCTCTAAAGTTCAATAGCGTCCATGATATATTCTCAACCTTCATATACTGTAATATTCTAGACCATCCAACACTTAGTATTTTCTTAAATCACTTAACAATTATTATTTAATGCATTATCCATTAAAGCCTTGCTCATTAAGAATGGAGACTCATGTCGCTCTTGCTCTCACAGAATCCTGCATGAGGCCTGCACACAATACATGTTCCATAAAATTTGCTGAATGAAAGGAAGACACCAGCAGGTACGCTCCAATACCCAGGGCCTGCCGATTTTTAGACATCACCAAACATTATAGGCAATTTTTATATTTGGATTCATTGAAGATTTTTTCCCCTTTTGTGCACAATTTGCCAGATTTGAGGCACACAATTGCTATAAAATAAAATGTATGCCTCCCTCGTCTCCAGTTTCCACTTAATCCTGCTTTAAAATTGACGTACACGCTCCAGATTCCCAAATATCATGTAATCAGAGAGTATAATAAAAAAGTACTAGGGGCGAGTGACCTCAGAAGGGGAGCCTGAGGATTTTACAGTATTGGGCCAACTTGTTCTGCTAATGGTTGGTTCAACTCCAAAGGGAATCACAGGAAATCATCAAATAAAATGTGCATTATCCCCCCATTATTTGCAGGAGGTACCTTCTAAGAACCACAGTGGCTCCCTGAAACCTCAGCTAGTACTGAACCCTGTGTATGCATATATTTCCTATACGTACATACCTATGACAAAGTTTAGTTCATGATTTAAACACAGTAGTCGATTTACAACAATAATAACACAATAAAACAGTCATAACAATATACTGTAATAAAGGTTGTGTGACTGTGGTTTCTCTCAGAAAATAACTTACTGACCTGTTCTCGCCTTTCACTCACACGAGGCACTTTACGACTTCTCTTCGGCATATCCGATTTGCCAGCATTACTATTCCGCACTGTGGAGTCACTGTTAAAAAAAATAAGGGTGACTTGAATACCAGCACCTCGATACTGGGACATTCAATCTGATAACTAAGATGGCTACTAAGTGACTAATGGGCAGGGTGGGAGGTGTGTGCGGGGGGAGTGGACACAGAGTGGAGACGAGGGACAGAAGGATGATTCATGGTCCAGGCAGGAGGGAGTAGGACTCACAAGATTCTATCGTGCTTCCCAGAACTGCAGGCAATAAAAAAACTTACGTGTTGTTTATTTCTGGTAGTTTTCATTTCGTATTTTCCAATTGTAGTCGAATTCAGATAACGGAAATCTTAGAACATAAAACTATAAATAAAGGGGGACTGATGTATTAGCAGCTATAAAATATACTTTCTTGATCTGCAGTATGCACAAGCAGCTTTTCGTATTCAACTGCCAGTGGTATTTCCTCTTTCATAATTATTTATAATCTTCTCTATTTTTCTATTGGGTTGTATATCTCTTGGTTGTTGTAGAACTTCTTGAATTTCAGAAAAATCATACCTTTGTGTGTCATATATAGTTCAGGTCATTTTATATAATTTGGCTGTACTTAAACATTATTTTTATTGTGTGGCAAGATTATCAGAATCTTTTTATGACATTAGTGTTTTGTAGGTTATTTAGGCAGGCTTTGCCCCCCAGATAATTACAAAAGATCCCCCCCCACAATTTTTCCAAGAGCATTTGTTATTTTGTGCTTTTTCATTAGTCAATATGAAATTTATTTTGATGTATAGATTGATGTACATTGTATATTCTTGATGAGGAACAAATTGTTCTAACTACGCTGCATTAATGCAATTTCTCCCACTGAGTTGAAATGCCACTGTGGCCATTATTAGTGTACATCCAATATTCAGTTCCCAGGGACAACCACTCTTCCTTTAAGTTAGGCAGTCTTGTGATTAGCTCCGGCCAATGGTCTATGAGCCGAACAGGTCCATGCAGCTTCTGGACTGAGGAAGCCAAAGCTCCTTCCAGTATTTTACTTTTCTCTTCCTCCGCTGTGCTCCCAGAGCAGGTTTCAGGTTGAGCTGGCAGAGCCATAAGATTGATGCAGCTGTGTTGTGAAGATCCTGCCTGGTGTTCAGCTTCCCCAAAGAGCCTCTGAGATCCAAGGTGGATTTTGCATGCCGAGAAATGAGCTATGTGAGTTAGGCCTCTGATTTTGTGGGTTGTTTAACTGCAGCCTAAGTCTATCTTATCCTGACTAATAGACCCCCTCTTAACATATATATGTAAATATCATTATAATTTTGTTTCTTGAGTCTTTAATCTGATCCATTTACCTATTCTCTTCTTACAGTAATACCTTCCTGTTTTACTTCCTGTAACTTTATAGCAGATTTTAATATTTGAGAGGGTAAGACCTACATCATTGTTCTTTCTCAAAATCCTGTTGGCTAGTGTTAAGCATTATTTATTTAAGATAGATTTTTTTTTTTTAGAATTCTATATAAAAGACCATGGTTGAATTTTAAATCATATTGCATTAGATATATAGATTGACTAGGGAAAATTGGTATCTCTATCACATAATGTCTTCTCCCTTTTTAAAATATGTTTTACATTTCTTTAGTTTTCTTTAACAGCCGTTGCTCTTGAATGAGATATTTACTTATAACACATTCTAAAATCAATTCTTACTGGTGCATAGGAAGAGAATTGGTTTGTGTATGTTTCTCTTGTATGTAGCTTTTCCTTAGCTCACTTACTAGTTTTGAGAAAAATTAGTTGATTCTTTATCACCCAAAAGTGGTCCTTGGGTTGCTCTTTCTTAGAGGCTTATCAAGGCTCCCTCCTAGTTTCTAGCCTGAAACAATTCAGTGAATTTTCATCCTTTATGGTTTCTTCTACCATCTGTTTTAGGAAATGTCCTATTTAAATTCTCCATCCACCTCTTGTTCCTGTAAGGCATTTAGCAAATCTGTTTGTATAATTAAATTCCTGTACTATTATTACCTCAAGGACTAATTTTACAGCATTGTGTAGTTTATTTAATATTTCCATAGCAGTCTCACCATGCTCAATAGGAGAGCCATTGTTTCCATACCCTGTGATTATGGAGTTCGTAATTTGAATACACTCCCCTTATCTCTCATTGATTAGCCTCTTAATGTTAAGTCCCAAGTTGCCAATTTTATCAAGGTCTTTTTTTGTTACTATGTATTAAAAGTTTCTACCACTGGAATATATGTTCTTATCTTGCTTGGTAAATGTATCATACTCTTTTGTGTGTTTTTGGAAAAAAGTTGAACAAAACATTTTGTAGAGTCCCATGACTACTTAAATATCATGGTGTCAAAGCATATGGCTGCCTAAAGGCTTGAAAATCATTCTTTCCAATACCTTTTCCCCAAATAGGCACCTCACACGGCAGGCCTAACCACAAAAAGTAAAAGGGGAGAGGTCGTTTCCAGTTTGCTTTCTGGAAATATCACCCCTCCTCACCACTGAGCCCTGCTCCTCCTCCCTAAACGCTATTCTTGGGTAATTCATCAATGGAAGATAGTGAATCAGTAAGAACAGGGTAGATTATGCTTCAGTGACAATTCCAATTATTCAGAGTGGCTTTTTGATAGATGAAAGATGGCCATAGGTTATTTTGCGGCTCTTTTTTAAGGGGTAAAGTCTAATTCCTCTTTCCTTTAATCTGTACTGGCCCTTAGTGATTTGTTTGACCAATAGAATATGATAGAAGTGATGTTTTCAGAGTTCTGAAGCAAGATCTTAAGAAGCATTGCAACTTCTACTCAGGCTTCTGGGAACAAGTATAGGCCTCAAACCGCCATGCTGAAGAAAACCCAAGCAGCCACCTAGACAGGCTGCTTGGGTAAGAGAGATGTCTTATCCGTCCTCAGGTGTTCCAGCCATCCTCTACCAGGTGCTGCACATGTGAGTGCAAAAGACTTCAAAATCTTTGCCTTAGCTTCCAAGTGTCTGTCACCCTATGAAGGAACTCAAGAGAAAATGGCCCAGTTGAGCCTGTCAACCCCCAGAACCATGAGACACGATATTGAAGAGGTTAGTTATACACAATAGCTAATCTGAATAGACTTATGACAATGTATTTTTTGCCTATGGAGAGTCCATTAAGAATACAGGAGACCATTCAAGGGCAACTCTTCTCCATGACCCATCTCAGCAATTCAGGCTTCTCTGGTCCTGTAGACTCCTAGATCATGATTCCTTATCTAAAAATTCCACGGCAGGAGATGGGAACACTGGAGTGTAAACACCAGTGATCAAATGCTTCGACCTGCAAGTGACACATACACATCTCTTTGACTCACAGCCCATTGACCAGAACTTCACAGAAGGTGTGGAAGCACACTCCTTTGCAGGCTGGGAAAGAGAACTGGATATGCATCTACCGTAGTTATCCTCTCTCCTGCTATTGTGTAACTTCATCAGAGTCCAAGGAATTCCTTTTCCTACTAGCAGTCATGTATTTTTGAGTAACCTTAGGTGCCCCTCAGTGCCACCATTGGAAACTAGGGGAGAAAGCTCTTTCTCTCAGTACAAGGTACCAATCTTCTTAAAACTACCAGAATGCCAAAGAAAAAACACATATACACATTTTAAGAGATGTTATCTATTACTTTTAGAAGTTGAATTGAATTACTGTAGCAACATGTAGTATGATATTCGCTGAAAAGATGGCGTTAATCAGATGAATGCTAGCATCACCATGTGACAGGACAGTCAAAGAATATGGTGGATCCCAAGACCATTTTGAAGTGGTATTTGAAGTTCAAGAATGTTCTCCTTGACTTCAAGTTATGGGGGACCTTAAAGAATGTGGTGTACTGCAGAAGACTGACAACACTGGCAGTACTCTGGGAAGAAATTGAAACGGCATGCGCAGTGATACAAGTGGAGACTTCAGTCAGTGTTGCCCAAGCAGTAGTTTGCTGTAATCAGAAGTGTCTGGGCACTGATGGTAACCACTTTGAGCATTTCTTATAATTGCAGAAGTCAAACATGACTTGTGTTCATCTTTTGTTACATGTATATATTGAGTATTACAATTTTAACACAGTTTTCTTTCCCCTTCTTAAAATGTGTACATATTTTTTGGCACCCTCTGTATCATTCCATTCTTTAAAAATGGAAAGTATTGAGCACTGACCTAATTACCTATTGCTTCATAACAAATTATCCCAAATCTCAATGGCTTAAAACAGCATTTATTATTTCTATTGGTTGAGGACACAGTTAAGCTGTTTCCTCTGGTTCTGGGTTACTCTTAAGGCTTAGTTATCTCAAGAGTAAGGAAAAGATCTGCTGCTAGGTCACTCATGTGGTTATTTACAACATTCAGTTCTTCAGGCCTCAGCTCCTCCCATGTTTGTGGAATGGGTGCAGCTTTGTGTTACTGGGGCATTTGTGGGAATGGTGGAGCGTAAAGTGTGCAAAATTGAAGCTGGATTGTGAAGGACTTGGTGTACCATGATCAGTGAATTTGACTTTAATTTAGAAAAAACAAACAGAGAACCATAGAAGCATTATAGCATGTTGTTGCCTCCAAATAATAATAATATGTAAACTTTATTAAAGTTTATGCCATTAGCTAGACATTATCTCATATTATCTTCACAGTCATCATATGTGGTATGTTCTATAAGGGGCATTTAAAGAGAAACTTCGAGTTAACTAGTTTTAGTCCCAAGTCACACAGAAGACTCAGCCTGAGATGTTAATCATGGTTTGAGGGCAATCACTCCCCTGTCCCTTGTCTATGCCACCCTACTGTACACTTGCTCCCACACATTCTTGCTGTATTTTTTCATACTTGCCTTAGTCTGAAGGTCAAAAAATGCATTTTTGAACACATGTTTTGTGTTAGATATAGGAAAAGCTTCAGCAGTTTCTTTTGTGCTTCAAATTTATTTTTTAATTTTACAAATTTTCCGACATATGGAAAGTAGATAGAATAGCAGAAATGAATTTATCTTCAACATTAATTGTGCCATTTTTGTTTCATCCATCCTCCCTCCACTCTCTAAATGTTATTTCTGGAGTTTTTTAAAGTTTTTTTTTAAATTCTAGACATCATTATTATTTTAACCATATATATTTAACTATCGATAACCAATAAAAATTTAAAATATATAGTTGTAACACCATTATCATGCCCAACAATATTAATTCCTTACTATCAGATCCTATCTCTAAGGCTTTTTTTAACCAATTACATATCATATACAAAAGCTGTACTGAATAGAATGAAAAAATTCCCAGTTATGAGTCCTATTTCTTTTTATAAATACAATAAAATGTTTTTCCATTGAGTTTATAGGCTTAATCTACATACAATAACAGTGACTCTTAGTAACATTTATTGCAAGAACATTTTCCAAATTTATGAGTTTGTAAATTTGAGTCATATTTTGATGATAAGGGCAGGATCCACATAGAATTTAGCTACTACTAATTAACACCTAATTAAAGTAAGACCTGCTCTGGAGACAAAATTAATCTTTCTTTTTTAAAAGTACTGACTGGAGATTGACTTCACATGCTTTGCAATACTCTTAGTTGTATAGCTGTCATTGTTTTAAGCCTAGGACAGAAATAACACCTTTTTTCATGATACATTGATCGTATTGCTCAGTTTTATGCTTTGAACACCAAATAACTTCCTATGAAAGCACACTTTGAAAAGCTCACCAATCCTCTAATTGTATTTCAGTCAAAGGAACTGCAGGAGGGGTGGCCTGAAGGTACAAATGCACCTAATATGTATCTCGAAAATTTGGAAATTATTTAAGGCTATTTTCCTTTTAGATCTGACAAACTGTATCCGAGAGAAGTGAGGTGCATTTAAGTGCAACCGGCAATATTCTTATTAACTGACTCATTTTACCTATTAGTACCCACACTTTAAAAGTTTTTATGAATTTATTTTTTTAATTTTTTAAAATTTATTTTTATTGTTAGACTTATTGGCGTGACAGCTGTTAGCAAGGATTACATAGGTCTCAGGCATACAATTCTACAGTGCTTCGTCAACTTGTTGTGTAATAAGTTCACCACCTAATGCGACTTCCCTTTCCATCACCATATATTTAGCTCCCCCTTCCTCCTTTCCCACCCCCTGTCCTTTCCCCCCTCCCTAACCCACTCTGAAATTATTTTTGTCAAAGAAATACAACTGCATAGTCTACTTTCACAATTAACTCCAATTAGGCAATGATATTTCAATAAAACACATGCAGAGAGTATTTCAATGTTTCTCTCCCTTTCAACGAGATACCCACTAAGTCCCTCCATTTTTCTTTAAAAAGGTTTACTTTGCAGTCTATTGTTATTTTTGCTATCATTAAAGAGGGGATGAATTTTTAAATTACTGGTCGTTTCTCTACAGAAAAACCCACACGCGCCAACCCATCTTCCTGGGTAGCCTGAGCACGCGCAGTGCGCGTTCTAACTAGGGAATATCGGGTCAGTCATCTCTGTATTTTCAGCTTGGTGGTCTGGAAGGGCGGCCGTTGCCTAGGCAACCAACACCCCGGGCAACGGCCGGCCGAGGCGGGGTGGGGGCGTGGCCTCGGCGGGCCCAAGCTGATAAGAGGCGGTGTCCGCCACACGCCTAGGGCATACGGACTGTCTGCGAGGGCAGGGGGAGGCTAGGTTATCTACCATCTCCTCCTACCACTTGCAAAGGCCCCATTGGGCCGGGAAGCGAGGCTGCGAGCCCGCTGCTCACGCTCCCACACGCCCTGCCGAGGAACCTTGCTCTGCGCCCCAACATGGCGGGCGGAGGCTGCGGCCCGCTGCTGACTGCGCTCCTGGCCGCCTGGGTCGCCGCGGCGGCGTCAGAGGCCGCCCTCGAGCAGGCCGCGCTGCGGGAGGAGCAGAGTCTGGTGCTGCCCATGACCGCCTCCAACTGGACGCTGGTGATGGAGGGCGAGTGGATGCTGAAATTGTGAGTGTGCCTGCCTGCCCCGCACGCCACACTGTCCTGCAGGCGCCGCCCTCCCAGAGCCGCGCGGGCTGCTCCCCACACTACACTACCGGCTGGGCTCGACCTCAGGCCACGAGCGTGTTCTACCGACCTGCGGCACCAGGTCGCGGGCATTGGCGTTGCGCACGCGCATCAGCCCTTCACGGTGACAACTGAGACTAGCACTACCCTTCCACCCCCTCGCATTGCTCGCCCCCTGCTTTAGGGGAAGTGTTTTAGGGTTGGAGTGGGTAGGCAATTTGCTAAGGGGAGGAGGGGGAAGGGAGAAAATCTGCAAGAAAATCTCGTGCTCTTGGTGTAGGTGTGTAGGTAGAGTATAAAGGGCGGTCGGTCATTCAATGACATTTTTCTGTGCTGTACAAATACATAGTGTGGGATAGGTATGTATTTGTCGAGTGAATATTTGCAGCACGGTACAGGGCAGATCAGCGTGTATAAAGTGTATTAGTCTTTATTTTGAAGACCCCAAGGTGTCACTGAAAAAATAAATATGGGTGCCTTTCAAGTTTTAAAACACGGTTTCAAATAAATGTTGATACTTGTAATTTTTAGAAGTAGAACTTTCTGGGTAGATGTCATAACCTCACCGTGCTACTGTCATAAGGAAAAGAACATTGATAAATTCTCCCTTTTGAACAATAGAAGATAAATTGGGGGTAGTGCCTTTGCTTGAAGGAGATGGAAAAGTAGAGTTTTGAGTTAGGAGCTGGCAAGGGATTGTTCATCATAGATTAAAATTAACTTCTATTAAGAATGAAGTGATGATTTGAAAGAAGATTTGGAGTAGACGGTGGGCACAGGTCTGGATAGGCTTGAAAGTCCATTGTGGTGGGCTTGCACAGAAAATGAATGGAGAAATACATGATCATTGACTGAGACCAAATCTTTGCCTGTGGTTTCAGCAATATACATATTCAGTCCCTACTATTTGATAATTAATTTTTCGTGAGAACACAAGACTCTCCCAGAATTGAATCTTTCCTTTATATTTAGTCCACGACTAAAATGTGAACTTTTCAGTTTAAATTTTAAGAAGATGCTTATGGAGCACTCCATGTGAGGTCAGGGGGAAAAGTTGTGTCATTTAGCAGATTACATTGTTCAAAGAACAGAATGCACATTACCTGTTCAAATATAAATTTAACTTTTGGTCATAAAGGGGGAGATAGTTTAGGCCTCAAAGTAAATAAATGCCTTTGGTATCCCAGTAAATCAGTGATTTAAATATACAGATTTTAAAAAATCTATATAAAGCACTTACTAAAATAAACTACTTTGGATGGATGTGAGGAGGTCATTTTCCATTTAAAAGGGAAATTTTTAAAGTAAATGGAGCTTTATCCTGGACTGTCATTGTTTGTCATAATTCTAAGAGTTTTTAGAGAGGCTGCATTTTTCAGCTAGTACTACAGAACGTTTTTTTTTTTCAGTAAGTGCTTACAGACTGGAATTTTTCTAGATGTGTTTTAATTAAAACTGAATTTGTATATGTACATGATGAAAGTCAAAGCACAAAGGCATCAACTCCTTTTTAGCTCCTTTTTTGAATACATGTATATTTTTTAAAGTTAAAGAACTGAGAACACTAAAGCTGAGGTAAGTGTAAGCCAAGTTATGGTTATAAATGAGCACTAGTCAACAACAACTATACGTGGCCATGTTGACAGACACATTTTATTTCATAAATGTACAAGCCTAGATAATGATCAGTTGCTCTAATCACGTGTCCTTTTGTGGAATATATTTGGGCTGTGATGTGATGAGACTTGTAACCAGGAAGCGAGCTCTGTAGACACTTGTGATCATTTTATTAGAAGTTCTGTTTTCATCTAGTACACTTCAGAATATAAAGCAAGGCAGGAAAGGAAAGAGGATTTAAACCATTGTACCCACCTTTCTGTGTACCAGAACCTAGGTGCTTGTCCTGAAGAAATATTGTGGCTCTTGTCTGTGTGTGATACTCCCTCTCTTCTCTTGACAAAATCTAACACATTAAAAAATTGAAAATTCATTATATTCTTAGCCCCACTATAGGCCTATTATAAATTTCTAAGAATTCATTCAAACAGCCAATAAGTTATCAGATTTTTTTTTCTGGGGTATATTACAGAAAAACAGAATGTGTTAATACTAGCTACCATGTTCATTAACACTTTGTTCAGGGTAACTGGGCATAATGAATGGAGATTTAGGGGTCCACATAATTGATATGATTATAATTGAGATGACGTTTCAAAGATGTATTTAACTTCTCTAAAGAAGCAAGTTAGGCTTTCTGATAGCATCAAAAATTTGCCATTACTTTAAATGACAGTTCCTTATTTGCTCATTTGCTTATACACTACCTCTTTTCTGGGAATTTTTTCTTTTATATGCTACCTTATACAAAGCTCCTATAATGCAATTCCTGGTTATCAAAACTTTTTATGGACTTAGCAATGTTTGCCTGCTCTGAGACATGAAAAGTTCTTTGTATAATTTAATTTTTTTCTATTTTGTCTTTCAGTCAACTTTTTTTGGATACTTGTAATTTTCAGTTTTAAAAAAGCACTTGGCTGCAAAAAAAAATGGTTAAAATTCTGAAACCTTTTTTAAGATTGGAAAAAATCTTTTCATTACTATATATGTACATTTTCTTTAATGCTGTGACGTGACTGTATATTCAGTTCTTTGCTTTCTTGCTTTGGCCTTTATGTTTTGTTTTATCATTTTTACCCCTGTTTCTGCCCTGTCTCTGTCATTGGCTTGCTGTACGTTTTTCATCCTTAGCCTCTGATGAAAAGTTTGCTCTTTCTCAGAGTTAGGAAAGGTTATTTAATCTTCAAAATACCTTCTGTGTTTTCTTTTCTCTATTTCCATTGTTTGATACTATCCTTCATTCAGTTGCTTTGTAACCTTTTGCTATTTTAACCACTTACTTGGCTCCCTTTCTATCAGTTTTTGAAATACAAAAATATGTTCTTTTGAAATACAAAAATATGCAATGTAGTACATTCTGTATACTGTTCGGGTGTTTTTATTTCCTGCAAAAGAAATGTGAAGATACCCAAACAGCTTAATTTTGACCTACCTTCCTTTAAACCAACATCCAGAGGAAAGGTATGTCTTTGGGTTAAATTACTTCTGTAAAGCATATGGATCTTTATAAAGTACTACTCTTTCTGACTTTGTTCTTGGGATGATCATGTTTCAAAATTGAAATTCATCACCTGGTGATGGAGGAAGGCCTCATTATTTCCCTAAGACCTCTAGATTTTCATATTGTTTTTCGAGTATTCTTCTTATAACCTGGAGAGAAGGTCTTCAACATCACTATTTTAACTTACCAGTGTCAAATACTTAGAATTTCTTAAAGTTTCACAGATTGTCTTGATTTGTTGGTTGAATGTTTGAGAGTCATTAACTGCTTGTGTCAGGTTCAGGGTTGTGGACCTGGGAAGATGAAGATGGATGAGCTACATTCCTTGATTTCAAGGGACTGGTTGTCTACTATGTTGTGAAGGAATTAAGTATTATGTGTAGCATTCATTTATTTAGCAGCTTAGTACTGAATGTTCCCTGTCAGGCAATCAGCAGTGGTTCTCACCAGGTCACTGTTGGCATTTTGGGTTGGACAGTTCTTGGATATGTGGAGATGGCCCACACATTACAGTACAGACCCTTGGGCATCCCTGTTCATTACATTACATTTTAGTAATCCTGTGACATCAAAAATGTTAACAACCTTCACATCCTATGCACATTTCCAGTTACTTCTGGTTAAAAACCAATGCCATCGGTTTTGTTACGGGTATTCAAAAACACACAAAAGAGCCCATAAAACAACTAAAAGTGTTTGATTTCAGATTATTTCTACAAAGGATTTTTATCCACATCATCTCCATCATCATCATCATCATCATCATCATCATCATCAATATCATCAATATCATCATTATTTCAGTCATAGTAAACAATTACATTACTTTTCATCACACATCCTGAATGCTGTCTTATTTGATCATCCCAGCAGTCAGATGCAGAATTCTCATTCTCATTAATTAGGAGAGATGAAAACTTGAAAAGATTAAAGCTTTGCCCAAGGCTGGATCTTTAGTAAATTGTGGGCAAGGCCAGAACGAGAATGCAGGCCTAAACTTTGCACTCCCTGATGCAAGCCAGAGAGACGCTCTGGGTAATGGGGGAGCCTGGAGGAAGGCTGGAATCTGGCTGCTTACGGGCTAGCCAGCATCTGGCCCACTCACAAGGAGGCCCTTTCCTCTGGGATTCAGAGGCCCACCTTTGATTTTACAATTTCTCTTGTTTCTGCTAATGAGGAATGTTATTGCTAGGTGCTCACTCCTGGCATACCTCAGCACTCAAACAGGTCCTCTGCCTTCCCAACCCCCCAGGAAAATTCATTTTCACTGTGCCTTGTTTGTATCTAGCATGGCCCATATCACAACTTGTAATTATAAATTAATATATCTAGGTTTTTGTCTGACTCCTCTGGATAATAAGCTTTTAAGAAGGGGAACTAAGTTTCCTTCCTGTTTATCTCAAGAACCTTAATAACTCTTAAGTACTAGATGTCCAATACATACTTTTTGACTTAGGTAAATAAATGAATAATAGACTTTAACTGTTCCTTTTACTGAGAGCTTCCTCAACTATATCACTGAAGGAAACACCTGTATATATTTTCTTAGCTATTAAGGATAATCACTCATCTACCATTTGTTCATTAATACAGTAAACATTTATTGTGGCCTAGGATCTGCTAGGCTCTGTTCTAGGTACAAGCGATGCACCAGTCTCCACCTTCATGGAGTGTTCACGTTAGTAAAAGTAGGGAATTCCTTTTCTCTAGCAAGTGTTAGGGGTTTTGTAGAGCCATCAGTTTTTATTTCTCCCCTACATTTTATGATAACATTTCCTAGAAATGATATTTGAGGCTAAGATTTTCAACTCTTGGGTCATTAAGAGTTTTCTAATAGATTTTCCAGAAAGAAGAATAACACTTCGTGTAGTGAAGGTTTAACTGTTGACATTTTTATTTAGTTTCATTTATTAAGTCATAGAAAGATTGTTGCCGAGCTGAAGGTTCAGCTGCTCGCCACTCATAAGCCAAAGAACGAAAGACAAGATTGGTGGAAAGTAAAGCAGGTTTTTTCCAAAATGTCAACACACAGGGAAGGTAGTGGACTTCTGTCAGAAAGAGTACCTTCCGATTTCCACACGGCTGAAAGGTTTTATAGGCATGCAAGGAGCAGAACAAAGAACACGGTGAGATTTTGAATAGAGAAAAACAAAGAGCCTCTCAGGATCTCCTCTCACAGAGATGAGGTTATGGGGTCTCTGTTGAAGGAGGAATCCCTGATTGTTAACCAAGCAGATGGCTGAAGGCTGTACTTCTTTTAAGTCAGTGCCATAGGTGATAAACAGATTTATGAGGTATGCCTGCAGTTTTGAGAAAACAGAGCCATTAAGTCTGTTTGTCCCGCAATTAGCAAGGTATGTATTGGGCCTTGAGTAAGCAAAGCCATCGAAGTCATAACAAAGCTTGCCTGCAGGCTTGTGAAAACAGAGCCATTAAAAGCTGGTGGGAATGGGAGGGAGAGGAAAGAAAGAGAAAACAATCTTTAAACTAAGTCAGACACTAAGTCATATCGTTAAATTGAACTAAACTGAAATACAGTGTCACCCTTAAAGGATGAACCTAGTGTGCCTCTTTCATCTTTCATTGTAACAGATTTCGTCTGAACATTTTGGTCAAACTAAGGAGAAAATTGACTATATGGGTCATTGCCCATCTCATTTCTACCAGAATAAGAAAAGAGAAGGTATTGGGAAACACTGGTGAAATTCGAGCCAAGATAGAAGCATTGTCCATTACTGGGGAATAAAAGTGTATGTTCAGTTAAGTTTTATTTCTAGGAAATATATTTAAGTTCCTTCCCTGAAGTGGTTAGTACACTTAATGAAATCTCGGAGCAAATTGAGTTCATACAATTGAAAAGTGAAGGGCCTTTAGCCACCTTCCATACGGAAGTATACTTTGTACGTGAATACTAACATGGGCAACAAAAGCATGTTGTTGAGTTTTGTTTCCCAGAAGTGGTTAAAAACAGTGGACTGATATCCAAGTTAGTGTAATTTCACAGTGCTTTGGCTTTCTGGAATGTTTCCAAAGTTTTTATGAAGGTTACTAATTTTATATACAGCTGACATCTGCAAAAACTTGGCATAGGAAAGATACTGTTTTACAGTTCCCATGACTATAAAGGTACTAATTCTTCTTGGAGGTTCTTAAATCGAAGGATTCTTTATATATAAAAGACAAAGTGGGACAAGTCAGTTCTTTTAGGAGAAGACTGCCACTATGAACTAGTGTTAAGTAATATAAATGAAGATTGTATTTAGTCCTTTCTGATAGGTTTTATGTATGCATATGTACATAAATAAATTACATTTATATATATACATATGTATACCTACACAGAGACCAAGAAAGAAGAGCATAGCAGTCATATGACTTTCCTTCTTTGTATTCATTTGGCCACTGGAGGAATTTTATAGTAGGTTCAAAATTACTGCCTAAATGATTGTCCTTTAAATACAAAAGAATACTAATAATTTAAAAAGCTGCACCAACAAAGGGCCCGTTCCCACACCGAGACTTGGAGGTGGCTTATCTCTACCACCAAAAGAACACATTAGGTGAATGAATGCTCCAACACAATAAGCTCTGATTAACTCTCAGAAAGAATGGCATTAACAGTGCTACAGGCCAGTGGGTAGCAGCTACAAAGAACATGGAATATATAAAATTACCTCAATGGCATTTGTATATCTGAGGGTCAGTATCACAAAAACACTATTTATATAATAGCTTGTCTAGGGATTAGGGACTGGGATTTTTTTTAATGATGAAATTTGCATGATTTAATAGTTATTGAGGTAGCAAATGTGTCTGTGAAATATGTGTAAAAACAAAGGCCTAGAGAAACAAAGGAAAGAGGAACTAGAATTCATTCAATTATACTTAAAGATTTCTTCTTTATTTTTGATCATTTCTTTTTTATTTCTTCTCTTCTTCCTCTCCCTCCTCTCCCTCTCTCTCCCATCCTCCCTCTTTTCCTCCCCTCCCTTTCCCTTTCTGTCGATGTTAGGTCTTACTGTCCTTGGAGATTTTTAATCACATAAATCCCTCCATCTGGCTTCTTGTTATGTGTGGTTTTAGGTAACCTTAAGCAAGTCTCTCTAAACGTGCCTTACCTGACGGTGAGTGTGTATGGTTCAGATGAGCTAATGTGTCATAGAATGTCTTCGCAATGTTCAAGAGAAAACCACAGGCCCAAAATGGTTTCATTCATGCTAAAAAGTCATGATACCAAACAGATTCAGTACTTGATCTAACTGTAGTTTTAGTCTCTCCCAGAAACATAATCTTAGTAAACCAATCTGGAATATTTTGGTCAAGTACCAGTGAAGTAATCTTCCATTTACCCACTCCCCACCCTCCAAAGAAGAGGCAATCTGCCTCATAAACCTTTCCAATTGTCTTTCCTCAAAGAAAAGATGTCGTGCCTCAAAAATAATTCTTCTTTTCTTAATAGCTCCTTTGCCCCACCCTTCTTCCTGTGAAAACTTCCATTTTGTACAACCTCTTAGCACACCCTTCTCATTAGTAGATGAGATATTCCCCAATTCATGAATCACTTAATAAATGAAATTAGGTTTTCAAATTCACTTAGTTGAATTTTGTTTTGTTTTGTTTTGTTTTTAACAGAAACTAAGTAGTACTTTACAAGTATCATTTGTATTAATGATTGTTCTTGGTATGTCCCTGCTTTACATGTGTCATTAAATTTCCCAATAACCTTCTAAGGTAGCTGCTGTTATCATTCCATTTTTAGTGGCTCCTGGCAGTCCTTGGCATTCCTTGGCTTCTAGCTGCCTAACTCCAGTCTGCTTCCATCTTCTCATGGCCTCTCTGTGTCTCTGATCTCCATCTTCTTTCTCTTACAAGAACCACAGTCATTAGATTTATGGCCTAACCTAAATTCAGGATCATCTTACCCCAGGATCTTTAATTTAATAATATGTGTAAGGACCCTTATTCCAAATAAGGTCACATTCACGGGTACCTTTGCTCACGACTTGGATATATCTTTTTAGAGAATACTGTTCAATCCACTATACTTTCTAAACAGCAGACTTCTCTGGATTTCCATTTTAACATCTGCAGGTGAAATCCTGGTTCAGAGCTTGATGGTCTAAGTGTTTGTGATGTTTTCCAGGACTATGGGAGAAAGAGTGAAGCCATTAGTATATTGCAGGAGGACAGCCCTGCCTTCCAGTACTTTTATTTGCTTCCACCTATCCTTCCCTGATCCATTATTCACAGAGCTCCTGAGTGATTTTTTGAAAATGTAAATGATAATAATTCTCTTACCTCTTTAGGGCTTACTGTGGAACTTCAAATAAAGTCCTAACTTTTTATACAACTTTTTAAAGGGGTGTGGATAATGTCACTTTCCTCTCTCAGTACCCTGAGCCTTCACATACACTGATCTTTCTTCTTAGACTAGGACATTCTTTGGACCCCTCTCTGGCTGTTACTCCTACTTTAGCTCTTAGTACACATGCTTTTTTCTCTATGGGCCCATCTGAGATCACCCAGTTCCTGAGTGTCTCTGTAGCATCTACTCCACACTCCCAGTCGTGACATTTGCCACCTGGATTGTCATTATTCCTGTGCTTACCAGTGTTCATGTCTGGATTGTATCTACAAGGAGATGAGGTGCCATGTCCATCTTATTCACGGTTGTAGCCCCAGCTTCTACATGGTGCTCAATTCATGTTTATTGAATGAAAAACTAAATATAAACAGCAGGGTTCTGGTTGAAGGCTCAGTTATTTCTAAATCCTATTTAAGGAAGTGTTTGCTAGAGCTGGTTTAGTCCATAGCTCCCACTTTCTTTCTTGGACTGGTTCAGAACAGCCACAGATCTTTGGAAATAACTCACATTCTTGTGGTCCCACTAGCAGCAGATCTTCTGGCCTCTGCTCATCAGTCCTGCTACTTTGATAGGTTTGAAACTGGTTTGGCTAGTTTAGGGAGACCCTTGTGAAAATCTCCCTTCTTCAGTGAGATGGTCAAATAGTGTTCTCTCTCAGAAATCAAAAAGCTTCCTAGAAAATGACAGTTTGGATTGATTCTGAGAAGAACTTTGAAGTAAAATATTTTATGTATTACAATAGTTGGTGAAAATCTTAAACTTTGGCTAATTATCCCCTAGGAAATAAATATTTATATTTTAAATTCAGGGCAGTGGGGGGAGGTATATACTTTTGTTTTTCTATGTCAAATGACTGTAAAAAGCTCACTTTTGTGCTTCCCTTTAGTTAAGGATTTAGTTTTTCATTTAAATCTTCTATTTATTGTGTTTCACAGATATTTTTCATATGTCTGTATTGATTAGCTATTTTTCTTTTATAGCTATGCCCCTTGGTGTCCATCCTGCCAGCAGACTGATTCAGAATGGGAGACATTTGCAAAGAACGGTCAGCTACTTCATATCAGTGTGGGGAAGGTGGATGTCATTCAGGAACCAGGTGCTGTACTCGTAGATGTTGAACATTAAATGCAAAAGTTTGTTTTTGCTTTTTATTTTGATTTTTTTTCAAGCATATGGAAAAGTTGAAGAGTAGGATATTGATACACATGAACTGACCACAAGCTGACCATCTAGAATCAACAGATAACATTTTGGCATGTCTGGGTATGTGTATGTGTGTATTTACACATACATGTGAGTATATATATTTACATTTTTATTATTTTTTTCCTTTGCTCAGTCTTTTGAAAATAAATTGCAGACATTGTGATACTTTACCCTTAGTACTTCAGCATATTAAAATCTAATCATTTCCCACATGTCTTTTTATAGTTTTTTTGAACCAGGATCTAATCACCATTGGCATTTGGTTGTTATGTGTTTTTAATTATCCTCAATCTAAAATAGTCCCCATTTTTTTCATGATATTGCTGTTCTGAAGAGAACTGGCCAGAGGTTTGCCTAGGTGTTTCCTTACTGTGACTTATTTTTTTCTGCATTTTCTATAAGCTTGAAGTTTTTTTTCAAAATGTGTCAAAAAGCCACCAACAATAAAAAGTTGTTATTTTTACTTTTCTGTATTTAATAGTAACATTTTGAGCTGCTTTGTATATAAATGACATTATTTTTAATTTAAATTTTTGTAATATGGTGACAAATTTACCATTATATTGAATTTTAGTAAAAAATATTGAAAACATACTAAGTGGTATCAATTAGATTTAAGTATAGATAAATTAAAATCTAATGGCATTGATGACTTAAAAATTGTTACAAAATGATACTCAATGTGGCATACAAAACATCTTTGTTGTTGATACTGCAAACCACAGGAAAACATATTTTAAAATCTTGCAAATGGAGAAAAGTTTCACACTGAATAACAATTTTGCAATAAATATAGTATTTATATTTTTAAGTAAATACACTTCAGGTGGTACATTTTATTAAAATAAATGATTACATTAAAGTATAGAAATTTCCTATTGTTACTCATTCTTGAAAAACATAAAAATGCAGAAAAATGTACATCTGCTTTCCTGAACTTCCTTTCTGGAACACTGACAGGGTTTTTCATATTATGCTTTTGAGTGACAATTCTCAAAACAAGGAACAACACTCATTGCTGGATTTCCAGGACATGCAGCACAGTAATACATGGTTTGTTTTGTTGGTAAACACCTTTCCCCTTTTTTGCACACTGTGAGGGCATGTTGCTGCACACACTGCAGTCAGCAGGTGGAAATACTCATTCGTATATATCCAAACATCGCAGCAAAAGAAACATTTACTTCAGCCTCTTAATTGTGCTGAACACTTATGTACATTTTAGCTTCATAACAACCCTACGAAGAACCAGCTGTTTCTTTCTATATTACTCAGGAAACTGAGGCTCAGAAAGGTTAAATAACATGCTCAAGGTAACACAGGTATCACATGATAGAACAAAAGCTAATAACTATCCCCATTTTCTTAATATTGAACTTAAATAATTTTATTGTGTTTTTGCATATCAAAATACATTTCCCTGTGATAATTTGTCTTTCTCCAATCTTTTAGTTCTTCTTTTTCTTTTGCTATATATGTTTGAGATAAACTTGCTAATAAGTTAATTTTTTTCCTGCATTTTAGATTAATTCCCCTTTTATATTACAATACAGCCTTCAACTTTAAGTGGAAGTTACCCTTAAAACAAAAAAGTCTTGCAGAAACATTAGAAGACCTTGTGGTCAAACTTTCCCTCTCTTACTTAAAGGTTTAGGAGTGTGTTTATTTCTCCCACGCTTTCTGAAGTTTGTTGCTTTCTGAAGTTTGTTGCTGTGAGTCATCATGCAAACCCTGAATGAGCGGCTGCCCTGCTGTTAACGATTCTTCATTAAGGTCCACACTTGTTTTTAAAGCCTGAAGCCACAACCTAAGATGGTGCTCCTCTGTTCCAAGTTGGTCATGTCTTAACTGTTCAAGTAAACTAATGTCACCTTCGACACTTCATAGCATCAGTGTAAAAGGTTAGAAGACGTTTTTGGAGCACTTACATGAGGCGCAGAGCTTTCTGACATCTTTCAACCTCTCAGAAGTCACATTTATTTTAAACGAATTTTCTATAGTGTCAGATCTTCAAGGGCTTAACAGTTGTCATAATCTAAAGACTAGTTTGTTTGCTCTTGGTTTTGTTGTTAATTTCACTGAATACATCCTCAGTGATAGTATATTATTCCAGACAACTTGTATCTGAGTTAGGTGCCATAATTTTATTATTAATATTCTACATGGGTTGTCATTTGAAGAAATAATGACAAACATAAATGAAAGCAATCTTGTGGTGCAACAATTTATTAATAATGGCCATTATTTTAAATGCACCTGAACTAACAGTCTTATGTATTAATATAATCATTATAGAAAACAACAGCAATTCATATCAAGAGCCATAAAATTTTTATACTCTTTAACCTAACAATTTTGGGAGCAAGCACCCTGTTATACCAAGCCTTAACCAGGAACGTGCAGAAAAATCTCAGACCATCTGTCATTGTGGGTTTCTTTATTATTATGTCTATACTCACTGATTTTTTTTTATGGCACATTTATTACAAAAGATATATGTTGTGTTATCCAAAATGATGTACAGTTTCCAAAGCAGTTAACACTAAATTTGTGTTTGTTACATCCTCTCATTTTATTCTAATGTTGAATCAGAGATTTAAATATAGAAAATAATAGCTAGCATTTATATAGTACCTATTATATGTCAGATATTGTTTTCTATGTGCTTTGTAAATATAAAATCATTTATTACTAAAATTGAGATAGAAATTATGATGTTGATTTATAATAAGAAAACTGAAGCCCAGAGAATTAAAATTTGATGTCCCGTATTAAAATTTAAGAGGCAGAGTGGTGTTTGTTCCCAAACAAATTGGCCTGTGAATCTGGAAATATTGTTTTTCATATTATATAATTTAAAGTGTTTTATAAAATATTTTTTATATTTATTGTTTACTTTTTAATTTATTGTCATGGCCAGTGATGACTAAGAACATATGAAGGATTTTAAAGAACAAGTTAAAAATACTGTGTTTAGTGATGAATAACATTTATTAGAAATTCTGTTTAGTCATTCTGGTAAAAATAAAACCTAAATAGAAACTTGAAAACCTAATAGGATGCTATTTGTTGGTTCCATTGTAACATATATAAATAAAGCATAATTCCCTAACATTGTTACTTTTCTCAGGTAAAATTTTTGGATGGTCATAAGAATCTATAGTTAGGAAAGAAGTGAGATATGAAATTGTTTATAATAATTATTTTAGGCAAACACATATAATAGTTTTTAAGCCCTTAGGATTACCAATACTTTTTTCCTGGTGACTCAGAGTGGGGAATATACTAAAAGACCCCCTTGCTCCCTGGTGGGGTGGGATTCCAAGCAGCGTTGGAGGCGAAAATGCCTCTGACATAGACAGATGCTGTTAGCAGTCCTCAGTTGATTTCTCAGGTCATTTGTGTGGCTTTTTTGTTTGTTTGACTTGCTTGTTTGTTTTAATGTACAATGACAAATGTATGTAGTAAATGTTTCTTTTTATAACATTGACTTTAACAGCCTTCATAGTACTGTGTTTTCTTTTAAGGGCCGTAGGACTGTTTTAGAGTTTACTTGATTTGTTTGATGTGAGAAAAAAATAGAAGACTAACCATTAATCAGTAAGTTGTTATGCTGAATACAGATTTAATTTGTGAAATGGGCGTAAGCAAATTTTGTAATTTCTTAAAAGTAAACCTTTAGCATTTCAAATTGCAAGTGACCACAGAGATGTAAAATTTGAGCTCCTTCATATGAATAGATACTTGATTTTGTCCAGATTGTTCTTCAGTGGGAGAGGCAGAAGTGATAAGAAATGTGAAAATGATGTCTCTGTAGTTTTCCCATGCTGGCCAGGAGGCTCCTTTCTTCTCTTTTCCAGAACCAGGCTTGCTCACTCTTGGTGCCTCTATAAATATTATTTACTGTAAACATTTGAAGAGCAGGGCTCTGTTCTTCACTCCTAGTTTCATTCAGGTTTTTGTTGCATGCCCCTCTTTCTTGACATCATCTATCTCTGTTAATAGTCATGATTGTGTTAAGTTCTTTCTGTCTGCCACTGGACTGTGAGCTCTGTGAGAACAAAGATTACATGTTTTTGCTTAGCTTTGTGTCTTGAACAGTCCCTAGAACAAAGAAGATATTTAGTAAATATTTGCCAAGTGGCTAAGGGTTTTGTCTGTGTCTTCACATGTACCTAGCATAACATTTGATATGTGGTTAGTATTCAATAAAGGTTTGCTAAGACAAATGGAAAAAATATCAATTTAATGTACAAAGAATCCTTTATGCTTACAAATTTTATAAGTGTACAAAGATGATAAATGATCTTATTATTTCATGTTTTGTATTGTTATTTTAAACCTTAATTGATATATCAATACTTATACAATTCATTGAGTCCTTTACTGTATACTAAACATTTAGCATACTGATCTAATCTAATTTCAGAACAATTCAGTTAGTCTTTAATATACCCATTTTATAGATAAGGTAACTGACACTCAGAAAGTTTAAGCAATATACCTTAGGTCATAAAGCTAGTAAATGGAGAATTTAGTATTTAACCCAGATTGCATGACTCTAAACCTACCCTTGCAGCCACCATACAATTCCAAGTCATGTACAAGACAGAAAAATCCAGGGCAACACATCAAAAGTAAGGAAGTTATACGTTAGTGACCAGAAAGTGTAAGGTAAATGAAAATGGGCAAAAATAAAATTTCTTTAAGTCAAAAAAATAAATACTTTATGTGATTTAACAATATAGTTATAAAAGCAAGCTCCAGGCTGCTTGTTGTCTTACAACTCGAATTGGGTGCTTAGGTTAGTCTGAGTCTAACTTGTAACTTTTTTTATCTTCTTGTAGGTTTGAGTGGCCGCTTCTTTGTTACCACTCTCCCAGCGTTTTTTCAGTAAGTTTAAACATTTTCTGGTCTTGCAGATATTAGACTTCAGCAGGTGTGTGCCAGAAATTCTCAGTTGTTTCCCGTAAGCAGCATTCATTCGGCTTAACATTTGAAGGGAGGAAGATTGGTCTGCACTGAATGGTCACTCTTAGAAGACTGGGGGGAGTGCTGCAGGGAAAGGAAGCTAATTTCAGCCTGGGGTGCGGGTGGGGGTCAAAGAAGATTTTTCAGATGACATAAAAGGTGGGATGATTCATAATAGATAAATAGGAATTGGTTAATTAGAGAAGGTGACGAAGGCCTTTCCAGATAGAGGATGTAACATGGAATAGCCCTAGAGAAAATGAGATACCTTCTGAGTATGTAACTAGTTCTGTATGGCTGGCCCACCCTCGGTGATGAGACTACAGAGATGCAGGTAGTGGCAGGAGAAAGAGAAAAGACAGAATAGGCTCTGGAAACACTTAGGAGGTGGGCTTACTGGGACCTGGTGACTCACTAGCCATAAGGAAGGGAGAGCCTGTAATGACTACCGACAGGCCATGTACATATAACTAGTGAAAGCTATCAAGGAGCTATGAGAATATGATGAAGTTTGGAAGATAGAGGACAAAATGGAGAAGATAGTGTGAAGTGACTATGCTAATTCCAAATAGAGTTTACATGATAGTTTGAGTTCAGGATCTAAAGCTCAGAAGAAAGAACTAAAGATACATACTGAGAATTCCTCAGCATCAAGGTAGGTAACAGGTGCAGTATATCTAGAGAGAACATATACAGTGGGAGGAGAAGTCAGTTGGTCAAGGACAGAACTTGGAGTGACTGACCTTAAGACGGGGTGTAAGGACCTGAGAAGGTGTGGTCAGAGTGGTGGGAAGAAGTCTGGCGAGCTCACGCTCCAAAAGCCAAAGGGAAGGAGGGAGGAAGGGGAGTGCTTAGTAGCAGTCAGTGCGAACGACAGACAAAGGAAAAATGGCAGAAACGTACCTCATGGATATGGCCCTTAGGAGTCATTGGAGACCCCCGAAGTGAGCAGTTTCCATGGAGCTGTGGAAGCAGAAACCCAAGTCACATGAGAAGTGAATGCATCACATGTGAGGCGAAAAGGGCAAGCGTAGACGCTTCCCTTGGGAAGCTCTGCTGTGGGGAAGAGGCAAGCACGAAGGGAGACCGAAGGGGCATGGGAGGGCAGGAAATAGTTCATTAGTTTTGAAGGAAAGAACTCGAATGACATACAAGTAAATTTGGAAATGTGGACACAGTTTTTAAAAAACTTGATAACAACTGTGGTTTTGCTGTCATAACAGAGAAATTGAAATAATTGGTAGCAAAAATATTAAAAAGTAACTTGACAGGTTAGACAATGCCAAGGACTTTGCTTATACTCACCAACTGTGCAGTGGAGGCTTCATGCTTTCTGTCTTGGCATTTCTCATTTGTAATAGATGAATAATTATGTATGCTTTCTGATTTGTGCCTCTCCACTTGAGCCAAGTTAAAATTCAGAATGGTGTTCCCATGTAAAACCAGTAGTCATTTTGATTTTTATTATCTGTCACATTTATTATTTTAATGGGTTTATTTTTTCTCTTTGCTTTTATAATCTGTAGTGCAAAGGATGGGATCTTCCGCCGTTACCGTGGCCCAGGGATCTACGAAGACCTGCAGAATTACATCTTAGAGAAGAAATGGCAATCCGTTGAGCCTCTGACTGGCTGGAAGTCCCCGGCTTCTCTAACGTAAGTTGTTATTTTTTAATGAGAAGGTGTCATTAATAAATCAGGAGGTATCAAGTGAATGGTCCATGGACCTTGGAAGTCTACATTTTTCTTCATACTCACCCTAATTACCCAGACTACACATGACCGTGCTTAGACCATGTTGCGTCTCTGGTTTTGTGACCTGCACATGTTTTGGCTCGCTGTGAACATGCTGGGAATTAAGTGTCCAGGTGGAGGTGGGTTACAGACAGCCTTACCCCTAGCTTTTGCATTAAGCCACGCCTTTGAACACCATTTACCAGTCTTTTTTCCTTTTATGTGATTGGTAAGATAAGGGAGTAACTCTTTCCAAAAGTGTAGCTACTGAAGGAATTGCTGTTGTATCTGTGTGGGAACTAAAACCTATGGTCTCTGTGCTGCCTAGCAGAGTATTGCTGGGGCAGTCATGGCCGTGGTGGCAGACTGCATAAGCCTTGGTGAGGCAGATGAGCCCAAACCATAATAACTTCTTCCACAGTTGGTTTTAATGTTGAGTGAATGGTCATATTTGTAATTAATTTCGTTAGTATATATATAAGTAAGGAATAGCCCTGCTCAAAAAGGATCACATCATGCAATATTTTGGGAATAAATTAGCTAGTAGCATTTATGTAACACCCAGGAAATACATAGCTTGCTCTAAAAGCAGCTTTTCATTCTGCAAACATTGGAGTACTGATTGAATACCAGATCATGTTCTAGGTGCTAGATATTTAAAAGTGAATGAGACGGACAAGGTCCCTCTGCTCTCCTCAGGTAAGTTAAAGTAAGGCAGATTAAGGAAAAAACTAGGGATACAAAGGATCATAGTCTGGATAAGGGCTGTTTAAAAAACAAACAAGCCAACAAAACCTTGTACTAAGACAGGATACCTGGGGGCTCTGCAGAGAAGACGGTAAGTGAGACCTGAGGGTAGAACCCCCTAGCCAGGTGAAGAGCAGAGGCAGGAATAGTCCCAGGGATGAGTAGTGACATGCACATAAGCCCCATTTTGGAAGGAACTTGGCGTGTGGGGGAGCAGAAAGGCAGGGAGAGGAACACATTGGCTGAGAAAGGGAGACAGGGAGGTGGCACAGACCTTTGACCACAGTGAGGGCCGTGGGTATTGTCAGTGCCTGCAAGGGCAAGGCGGCTCTCAGGGGAAGAACCTGGGGCGGGCAAGTGCGGGCGTGCAGTCAGACAGTGAGAAGGCTATTGTGGTGGGTACCCCAGCGACGGTGCCAGTGCATACCAGGGTGGCACCAGTGGGCATGGGGAGAATGGCTGGATTTGAGATATGTTTTGAAGGGAGACCTGGTTAAGGTGAAGGAGAGGGAAGATTCACAAAAATCTCTTGGGTTTCTGGTTTGAGGACTTGGTGGGCCTTGGTACCAGTTACTCATTTGAGGTAGAGAAAACTAGAGTTCACTGTTAAACATATTAAGTTTGAGATGCAAACTTGTTTGTAGAGCTGTCAGGATGGATGCATGAAGATGAGTCTCCGTGGAGAATTCAGAAACACAAATGCAGAACATATTGATGGTATTTAAAGCTTTAGAAGGGAGGCGATCACCTAGAGAGCAAGAAAAAGAAAAAAGTGTTCGGTACTGAGCCATGAGACACCCCCAAATTGAGGAGTCAGCAGAAGGACTATGAGTACCTGTGAGGCAGGAGGAATGCGATGTCCAGGAAGCCAAGTAAATTAGGGTGCTCAAGAAGGAGGAGTCACTCATGTCCCATGTTAGCAAGGGAGGAAAGAGATCACATCTGAGACATGGATGTGTAATGAAGCCATGTAAGGGCCTTGTGTCTGCAGTAGTGAGGGCGGAAGTGGGTTCGAAGGGGTTAAAGATACAGTAAAGAAGAAGAAACAGAAAGCGCAGTCTACTGTTGAGAGAACTTTGTGAAGCTAGAGGGCCATGTGAGGTCCAGGGATGCTCTTTTTAAAAGATGAGAGAAGG
>PVJL010000717.1:265611-354178 GCA_004026885.1 Lyroderma lyra | reverse complement strand
TGTGTGTGTGTGTGTGTGTGTATTTATATGCTCACATAAGGAGTAAGTAATCTATTTCTTCATCCATGTTGTTGTTTTTAGTTCTAAAAAATGAATCCCTTTGTCTTTTATAGTCTCAGATTAACAATTTGTCTAAGTTTCATGTATTCTTTCAATAAATTGCTTCAATATTAAAATTCTGTGCATCTTTAAAGTCTCTCTCTGTCTCTCTCTGTCTCTCTCTCACACACACACATACACGCACGCGCACACACACACACACGCGCACGCGCACACACACACACGCGCGCACGCGCACACACACACACACACATGAGTATTTATATAGAAGTAGACTCTCCGTTAACCAGCACACATGCCAGATAAATGCAGTATTATTTCTTTGGGATGTTTTGCCGGTTGCTTGAGTTCTAGTTAATTGAGAGTCGTGTGTGTGTGTGTGTGTGTGTGTGTGTGTAAACACAAATACTAAGCACTTTGACATTTGGCTTTTGGTCTTCCACATTTATTCAGATCCCCTTCCCCGCCATCCTTCTAGAATAAGAGTATCACCACATTTATTTCAGTGGAAGGTAGGGGTCATATTGTACTTTCTGTATTGGTCCACAATTATTGTAAACAAGGTGCTCTAGTTTTTCTTTTTTCGTTTGTGGGGGGTGGTTGAATTCCCACTTGAACATGTTAGGGTGAAGATATCTGTTAGACAACCAAGATAGGATGTCAAGCATATACCCTACACCCCAAGTCCAAGCTAGGACTCATTAGCTACCTCCTTAGATGACATGGTCCTGAAACTCCCTATTATTCTGGGGGCCAATGCTGGGCAACACTCCATTTTTCAAAAGCCCCTCTTTAATGGGGCACCCAGAATTAAATGTAGTATTCCAGATAACAACTGACGGACAGGAAGGCCACTTGCTTGTTACATCATCCTCAGAGACTGTAGCAGATGTTGCTGGTGCACAGCTGCTACCGTTTTCGCACATGCCAGCCTGGCTTCTACTGCCAGCACCTGTGTGTCTTGCCCGAGGGCTCTCTCTGGCTGCAGGAGCCACTCGGATGTGCCCAATCAGAAGTGCCAAGGCACACTCGCTCCAGCGTGAGAGGCTTCAGTGACAACTGATGGGAGTTGGAGTACCAGTGCCAGTGCTCTCTCACCCCTCAGCTGGGGTAGGCCAGAGTGTGTGTTCTCCAGTCTTCTCTGAGTCGCAGGAGCATCAAGCTCCTATCCCCGCATGGCTACCGGACACCTCTATTGGCTCCTTTCTTGTCCCACTTTCTCTGCCCTGCAGCAAGAGGTGTCATGGGGTCACCTCCCAAATTAATTACTTGTACTAGAATCCTTATCTTGGCTCTGCTTCTGGGGGTATCCGAACTAAGACAAGGCCTAATACTGCAGGAGCTTTCTTAGCAGTCACATTACGCCGTTGCTTTATCCTGATTTTGTGGTCAACATAAACCTCTAAGCTTTTTCTCCTGTCAGCTGCTGCTGAGTCATACTTACTTAATGCTGTGCCTTGCTATTGATTTTATCTTTATTCCTATTATACTCTTTTTATTTCCATGATTCCAACCGAACAGAATAACTTTGAATATTGATTTGTTCTTTTGCTGTAACTATCACTCCCAGACACAAGTCATATTTGTAAATCTGATAAGCATGTCTTTCGTGCCTTCGTTCACTCGTTTTTAAAAAACATTGAACAAGGGAGGGTTAGAACAGAATTCTGAATGAAATTCCTCCTTTCGTTCAATAATCGAGATCTTTCGGGTAAGAATCCTTATTGATAGTGATTCAAACTGATTGCATGAATTTAACCCAGAATTTACAAATTTGCCCACGAAAATGTTGGGCAAGGTCAGCGGTCACTTTTCTAGAATAGAGAGGATCCACGAGTATTGTCATACGTGCAGAACAGAAGTCTACGATGCTATCGGAAAGCAAACATCCTTAGTTTGGCTTGGTAGTCACAAATCCACGTCAACTATCAAGAGTCTCTGGGTTCATTTCTAAAAGCCTCTGATCTTCCTTTTATACTCTGTTCTAGAATTTTATCAGGGAGCTATACATGCCTGCTGGGGGAAGAGGAGGTTCAAGTTTAGGGTTTCTAGGATCTACCCTTTCTTTTTGCTTGAAAATGATGTCTTTTACCCTTACCTATTTCCCTGTCCTCATCTGTGATTTTCTTAACAACAGGAAGTCATACTGAGGCCACACTGGCAGTTCTTTCCGGAGCCTGGCATGCAGGTGGTGTGGAGACATCAACCCATTTCAGCTGGTCCCTCTGTCCTTCACCATCGCCTCTGCTGAGCTCCTCCCGTCACCAATATGGCTGGTTCTTGCTAGAGAACCCAAATGGGCCCACAGCCGCTCAACCCCCTCCAAGCTTCGCAGTCCGGCCCCCTCCTTTCCCCTTTCATCTTCTTACACCAAACACATGGTCTAGACCTTCTGAAGTTCTCTTTAGCCCTTGGGGAGCCTGGGTTGCTTGTGACCCAGCCCTCCACCCCACCCCACCCCGCTGCAGGACCCCCCAGCACCTCCAACTCTGCCCTGAGCTTCCTGAACAGTCACCAGGGTCTTAGCCTTGTATTTCCCCCCCACTTTCCCATTTTCCCGAGGGGTCATTCACATTGTTACCCAGTTCATGTTTACCCTCTGCCCTCATGAGACAGGTCCTCTTTACAACCCTAACCTTGGGAGCAAACCCTTTTCCTCTTGTCTTTGATCTCACCCCCCACCACCTGCTTTCCTCCCAAATGTTCCACATTTCTGCTAGCACCGTGAGAAGGTTCCAGACTGCTATCATCACCCTGAGGGCAGGGGTGGCCCCGGATTCCTGTTCTGCCCCACCCAGTTCATCCAGCCCGGCGTTGGAGGCCCGTGGGAGGCGATGTTGTCCTTCCTGCATCCGGGATTAGGTTACCGGCCCGGGCCTGGTGAGGGAAGGGGCTGGGGGTGCTGCTGGAGGGTTCCCCCACTTCCGAGCGCCCCAGCCTTCCGCCCAGGAAGCCTCAGGAGTCACGCGGGCAAGGGCGGCTGGCGGCCTTCAGGCCGGTAGCTCAGGAGCAGAGGCCTCCGGCATGCACAGCCCAGGGGCCCCGGCACAGCTCTGCGGAGCGGGCTCTGGCAGCCTCCTGAGGCAGGCCGGTCAGCCAGGACTGGACTGCGGAGGAAGGAGGGGGACGGGGCAGGGGAGGAGGAACTGGGGGAGACCGAGGGGAGAGGGAGGGAGGCAGCAGGGAGTGAAGGAGGAGCCGGCCAAGACTCCTGGCTTTATCCCCTCCACACCCGAATCTCTTTGCAAAGCCATTATCAAAATTGATTTTAATAAATGAAAGGTTTACCTGGGTCGAACATTGTTTTTAACTGGCAGCAATTAATTAATTAACCATCACTAGCCTGGGCATCATAATGGGATGATACTTTGATGCTAACACATTATTGAAAAGGACAAACCATGTTCCCCCCCAAGTAATCAATGAATCAGTCCCAAATGAAGAATCAGACCATTGCCTGTGCTCACTGGCCGATAACAGCTTCCTTTGCCGGAACCCCAAATACCTGCGTTAGGACTCTGTACCCCATAAGCAGTGTGAGGCAAGTTAGTCAATGTTAAAGCAGTATTAAAAAAAAATTTACAATAGTTAACTTTAAGAAATCTCTGCAACATCTTCTTCATAATTAATAAATGAAAAATGTTCCTGCAGCTAATCAATAAAGTTGTTAGAGAGAATTGATCGAATGGGGAACTCTTTTTGTGGGTACAATTTTTCACCTATTCAGAACAAAAGACTCCCTAGAGTGCTATCAACATGATAGACACTTAAGAGTCTGACTCAAAAGGAAAAAAAATAGGAAGATGATTAATTAAAATCTCCAGGAGTGACATGTACTTGCATCCTGTGGGCGGAGAGCTGGGTCAGGTGAGGAGGTGACAAATGTGCTGCTTTGGGGAGGTTAGGGATGTCCCTCACCCTGAGGCTGTGCCCTGGGCATGCAGCAGTCCTAACCCCTTTGGAGGATAAAAACAGGACCGACCCGTGGTGGCCTGCGTGGTTCAAGTTTAAGGAGCCTTGTGCCTCCTTCTTGCAGGCGTGGTGCATAAAATGCATGAAAATCTGGTGGAACGAAACAGCATGTTGCAGATTATTTTAATGTACAAGGTATAATATTCATGATGTCCAGGAACAAGAACCCTGAGTGCTCTCCTGGGTCCAAACCCGACACCTCCTTAGAATGATTGGCACAGATTCTGGGGCCCACGTACATATCCACTGAGTCAGAGCCTGTGAGACTGGGGTCTGGGAATCTGTTCAAAACGTGCTCTAGTGATTTGACCCTGGTTCACGTCAGGCACTGATTTCGTCCATTTCCTTGTCTCCAGATATAAATTCAGGCACTGAGTGATTTATGTATACAGTGTTTCCCCGCTTTATCTTTTGTTGGACAAGTCATAATACAAAATATTTATTGAGCATTTACTACGTGCCAGGCATTGTGCCGAGCACCTAAAATGCTTTAGTTGTTAATCCTCACAGCAGTCCTACAAGATAAGTATTATGATTATTATCATTTTACAGGTGAGTAAACTGAGATCTAGAAAGGAGACATACTTGGCTAAAGGTCACGTACTTAATAAGAGGTTTGAAAGCCAGGTTTGTCTGATTCGAAGGCATGTGCTCTCACCACAAGGACGCACTATCCCAAGTACGTGGTGGTCACCTGGGTGGCAGCTCTGAACATGCAGAATTTGAATGGAAGGATTCAGACCCAGGAAGTGGATTAAGTGGATTATAGTAATATTTCGTTCCTCTGTGCGGAATGCCAACTACCAGTCTTGTTCAAGCTGCAAAATAATGAAGGTAGGAGAGAAAGTAGCTCAGAAGGACGGCTGTGGTTTTCCCAAAGCATTTTTGGCTGGAGAGCTTGCTTTCTCAGTAGAGTAACTACAATCTAATTAGTTGATGGCTCTATGAATATTCTTGGACAACTGGGGCACGTGTTAAAAGTGCAGTACTCAGACACACACTAGATCTACAAAAATAGTCAAGTGATTTGCATTTTTAACGAGACTCCCAGGTCATTCTGTATCTGGTCAAGTGTGAGAACCACTGATGGAGCACGTTCCCCATTAACCCCACGTCTCATTCCCAAAGAGATGCTGTTGATGGTGTAACAGGGAATGTATCGGACAGAGAGTTTTCCAGCCATTTATGACTGTGTAACAAACCACACAAAAATGTAGTGGCTAAAAAACCACTAACTCTCTAAAAACAAACATTGATTTAGCCCCCCAATCTGCAATTTGAGCAAATCTTAAAAGTCCTGGGCTGGGAAATGGCTACAGCATCACTTCTGCTATATTCTATTGGACAGTCAATCACGAAGCCCAAGTTCAAGGACAGGGCATAGACTCCCTCTTAGTGGAAGGAATGTCAAATAATTTGGGGCCATGTTTTAAAACTACCAGTGAGGGTGCCTAATTTGAACCCACCTTTGCAATTAGTTTTGTCATATTGGAGAATTTCCTTCACCTTTCCAGACTTAGTTTGCTGCATCTGAGACGAAGAGGTTGGAGTGACGTGCTACCTCAGGACCTCTGATTTTATGTCTACACATCACCAAGAGGAGAGGTAGAGTGCCCAGGTGCAAGGAAACTACCCATAAGGCTTATCTTTGTTCTTCAATAGTTAATACTGTATCGAGATTCCTTCGCACATGTCTGAAATCCATGTCCTTATGGGGCTTATTTAGCTTGGCTGCAGTTTTAGGTCAATTTCAGAAATCCCCCTGAGTTCCTATGGGGGCTGCGGAGGTTAACTCAGCTATCGGGACCCAGGCCCAGTTACATTATCGTCCCCCTCCTTCCTGCCCGCCCAGCTTGAGGACATACTCACACAACAGCTGGCTCAGAGTCTAAAGGTCATTTTTCAGAAGAATGTGGGGAGAAAAAAAACCAGAATAGCTGCTGCAGGGTTACTGGAGGACCTTCCCTAAGATCTGATCAAGAGCGCATCAGCAATCCCTCTGTTAATGGCGGGGGTGAGGGAGTGGGGTGGGAGGGGTTTGTCCAGTGAGCCTCGTTGCCCACTTCCAGCAGATGAGAAAGATGCCTCCTCCTCTGCGTCGCAGTACCACAGGGTTCAGGGAGGTCAGAGTCGCTCCACTGTGCCAATACCTGGAACACAAGGTGGGGAATGCTTACCAAGACCTCACGCAAGCGTGAAGTGAGGGATGAGAGCGAAGCACCCCCCCATAGCACCAAGAACAAGTGGACCCAAACATTGTCATTTTCTTTTTTCCAGTGGATGTTTGCAGGACACCTCTTCAGAGAGGGTGATCAGGGCTGACAGGAAGGGCAAGCCATGGAGAAGTGTTGACCTAGTTTATTGAAGAATTTCTGAGTGCATTGGAGGAACCACGACCAAGGAGAAGTCAGACGCCTCAGAAAGGGAATGCTGACCCAGTTAACTTGGTCTTTAATATTCTTAATTTCTCATTTGAACATATTATTGTA
Source organism: Lyroderma lyra (assembly GCA_004026885.1). NCBI lineage: Eukaryota > Metazoa > Chordata > Mammalia > Chiroptera > Megadermatidae > Lyroderma > Lyroderma lyra. The sequence goes on along the minus strand of PVJL010000717.1, from coordinate 347,657 downwards.
ATTTTCAAGCCCATCTTTCTTTACATAATAGATGCATTCCAAAGAAGTTCTAAGTAGAAATATTTTTCTAAATAGATGTTGTTTCAGATATGCAACAAAAAGTGCATATTTAAAGGACCTTTGAGATAAATTAGATTTCTAATGATTGGAGTTGCCAATGTATAATATTCTCTTCTTCTGTGCCTTTATCTGTAAAAAGATCAGGATAATCTCTGATATCATTTTCAGTTCTAATATTCTGTGGTTCAACAAACTTGTTAGAACTTCTTAAAACCCCAAATTCAATAAATCAGTGTCCCTATTCCTGGGTTTGAGAATGACCTGTTAGTACTGTGGCCATCAATGGTCCTTTTAAGCACAGAACTGTAAATCTTCCTAAAAATAATTAAAAACGTTAGGGATTCCTCAACATTTGCAGGAACACCCTTTCTATTGGAATTTCAATGAAACCTAAGGATTCCATTTGTCAGACTTTTTCAGTTGGTTTGAGTTGACAGATCTGTGTTTCACAACTATGTTTGTGTCGACATGTGACTGTATCTTGCTGAGTGACGTTCATTATTGTTATGGTGTGTTTTTGTGTTCTGTCTCAATAATATTGGAGCTTGAATTAGAGCAATGAACAAACATTAAATTACTAGTTAAACTTGGCAATAGTGAAAGTGAAATCAGGGACATGTTAGTTCAGGTTTATGGGGATAATACCATGAAGAAAATGGCAGTGTACAAATGGATTAAACATTTTTCTGAAGGGAGAGAAAGTGTCACTGATAAAGAGAGGTCAGTATAGCCAGTAATGAACAGAACTGATGAAAACATTGCAAAAATTTGTCCAATTGTTTGTCAAAATTGTCAGCCAACTGTGAGAAGTATAGTAGACCAAGTCAACATTGATAGAGAAACAGGATAATCTTAACTGATCTTGGCATGAGAAAAGTATGTACAAAGATGGCCCAAATACTTTGGGCTGTGTTATCACTGGTGATGAAACATGAGTGTATGAATACAACCCTGAAACAAAGTGTCAGTGTTCACAATGGAAGTCAGCCAATTCTCCGTGACCAAAATAGTTCTGTCAGTCCAAATTAAGAGTCAAAACAACGTTGCTAACCTTTTTTGATATCAGAGTGATTGTTCATTCTGAATTTGTACCAACGGGACAAACATCAACCAACATTACTATTTGGAGGTGCTGAAAAGGCTGCCTGAAAAAGTTAGATGAAAACGACCTGAACTTTTTGCCAACAACTCATGGCTCTTGTATCAGGACAGTGCACAAGTTCACAATGCACAAGCTCACACAGCACTGTCTGTGAGGGAATTTTTAGCCAGTAAGAAAATAATTGTATTGGAACACCCTCCCTACTCACCTGACATGGCCCCTAGTGACTCTTTTCTTTACCTGAAGATAAAGGGAATATTGAAAGAAAGACATTCAGGACATCAAAGGTAATATGTTGACAGCTCTGATGGCCATTCCAGAAAGAGTTCCAGAATTGCTTTGGAATGTGGACTAGGCACTGGTGTCAGTGCATAGCTTCCCAAGGGCAGTACTTTGAAAGTGACCATAGTGATATTCAGCAATGAGGTGTGTAGCACTTTTTCTAGGATGAGTTCACGAACTTGTCAGAGCTTGTATAGTTTTCTAAGCTGCCGTAACAAATTACCACAAACTTGGTGGCTAAAAACAATAGAAATTTATTCTCGCATACTTCAGGAGACCGGAAGTCTGAAATCAAGGCGCTAGCAGGGCTATGCTCTCTTCAAAGGCTCTAGGGAAGAATTCTTCCTTGCCTCTTTCAGCTTCTGGTGGCTCCCAGCATTTCTTGGCTTGTGGCAACATGACTCCAATCTCTGCCTTCCTCCATCTTCACATGGCCTGCTTCCCTGTATAGCTCTATGTGTCCTTCCCTCTTCTAGTAAGGACACTGGTCATTTTTTCTTGAGATCCTTAACTAATTACTTCTGCAAAGACCTTATTTCCAAATAAGGTCACATTCTGAGGTTCTGGCTGGACATGAATTGGGGTGGGGGATACTGTTGAGCACTACCTACCACACACACACACACACACACACACACACACACACACACATTTTCAGGAGGTTCATGGAATAATTCAATTACATCAATGGATCATTGAAAAGGAATATGCCTAGACTAGGGCATCTCAACTTCCACACATTGACATTCTGGGTCATGATTCTCTGTTTGCGGGCTGTTTTGTGCATTGTAGGGCACACAGCATTCCTGGCCTCTATCCATAAGGTGTCTTTTCTGATCATGATAATCAGAATGCCTTCAGACATTGTCAAATGTCTCCTGGGGTACAAAATCATCCCCAGTTGAGAACCATTGGCTTTATCCCAAACTCAGGTGCTATCAGGAAAACCAGAGACACTCGGGTGACCCCGCTATCCTGGTACACATGCTGAAGAGGTCTCGTAGGGAAGTATGCACAACAAGGCTCAACACAGCGCTGTTCATGGCAACTGGGAGCAGGTGCCCATTGCTGTGGGAGTGTGAATTAAAGTAGCCTTTACCTCACATATTCCTTATCTTCGGGCCCAACAGGTCTCTCACCATCAACCATGTCACTAGGCCGAGACTTCAAAATGCCTCAAAGCTTCCATTTGGTATTTTAAAGTGTAAGTTCCACAGTCACCTTCACTTGTGGTTTACTCCCTTTTATTGTTCACAGGCTCATTTTTAAGGAAGAGACTATGGTCCATCCAACTTCATTGGCCTCCAGAACTTACTAGATGCTTTGCACCCACACATCCTTCAATATAAGCTATATTTATTAAATATGTAATACTATTACCTGGGACTTATTTGTTAACTCCATATAAGATGTATGGAGATTGCTTGAAATAAAAACAAATGTTTGATTCTTAAGAAAATAATCTATTTTTAGAAAGTAAATATAATTTAACTCAGTTGCCCTGCACAAATAGGAAATCTGATTATTCTTTGATCTTACTTTTCCTTTTTAAAATTTAATTCATGGAAAGATGACCAATTATGGGAGACCCTAAGCTTAATAACATATCTGTTAATGTTCAAGGAAAAAAAAAAAACAACAACAACACAGTGAATTAAATTAAGCATTAACGGGGTTTGAATTGATTTGAGGAACGGAAACAAATAGCTACCTTACCCCATTGTGAACTAGTTCTGCGTATTTTTACTGCTAAGACTGATGTCAAGTTTGGAAATAAAGAGGCGCCCTATCCCTGTATCTTCCAAATTTATTTACCGTGGGTCATGTAATGGCACTAGACCAGGCATGTCCAACCTGCCGCCCAGGACAGCTCTGAATGTGGCCCAACACAAATTCTTAAAACATTATGAGATATTTTGCAACCTCTTTTTAGCCCGTCAGCTATTGTTAGTGTATTTTATATGTGGTCCAAGACAATTCTTTTTCTAGTGTGGCCCAGGGAAGCCAAAAGGTAGGACACCACTGTACTAGACATTTGGTGAAATGTAAATAGTAATAAACACAATAGCCAAAGTATTAAGTAGGGTTGGGGGTTGATCCATGTGATTCATTCACTCATTCATTCTTTCTTCTGTTCACCCATTCAAAAGCATCCACGGAGCACCGACTGTGTCAGACATGGTTCTAAGTCCTAGAGATTTAGAGCAAACTAGAAATAGTCCCCCCGTCCTCAAGGAGCTGCCTGATGGTAGGGAGCAGCAGGCATGTGAACAAATTAGGTGACACAATATTACTGGGGTGGTGGTGAGTTGTGTACAGAGAACAGTGTGGACACTGGATGGGCATGACCTTCACATTGGCACAAAGGACGTTGGAGAACATCAGGGAATGGGGTAGCAGAAAAGCCAAGTGAGAGCCGACGGTGAGCAGAAAAGCGCAGCATCGCTTTGCCTAGGGCAGTGCTCTCAGCCAGACCAGTCTGCTGAGAACCGCGGACAGTCCAGGAGCTTAGCCCTGTGTTAGTTGTTGAATGACTGTGAAACCAAGAGCTCTAAAAACAGACACCCTGTGAAGTACCAAAAATAGGATTTGAGGGTGGCGGGGTGGGCGGCAAACCCATGCTCCTGCTTCTCACATCTTAGCATCTAGCTCCATGGGACGCAGAACAGCTGTAGCAGGAGGCAAGTGGCCAGGAAGGTGCCCTGTGACTTCCTGGAGTCAAGGCTGGGCCTCCGAAGGAGCCTGCCTCCTGTCAGCCTCGGGCCCGGCCGGCTGGGGGGGAGCTGCTTAATAAATGGTCTTCCTTTGGCATTTGGAGGAGGGCAGACCCCGGGCCAGCCTCAGAGCCCTCCGCAGTGCAGTGGGGCCTGCCGCCGCCTCCCTGCCCTTTCTAGGGTGTTCTCATGACAGCTGCTACTTGGGGGCCCGCAGGCTGGAGCAACTGCCGTGCAAGGTGGTGACCTTCTAAACCCGGATCAGTTAATGAACCTGGCCGCCCCGGGAGCCCGGAGGCTGCACCGTCCGTGGTGGCTTCTGCCAAAGGCCTCTTGTTTTTGATTCCCTTTCTCCACCTCCTCCCCCTTCCCGTGATGCCTGACATTTCGGAGGCCAAGTTTTGTTTCAAGCAATTAGCCTGTGTCAGGGACCTGGGGAGACCAGCACGCGCCAAGGCACAGGCGGAGGCAGGAGAGCGGAGATGGCGAGGGCCGCCTGCAGGCCGGCTGCGCCGAGGGGGGGTCAGGGCGCTGGCTCCCACGCCGACCGCCCGCCCAGCGCTGACCACGGGCAGGGGCTCCCAGGTGGGTGGAAGGGTCGGGCATCCAGCACTGGGCAGATCAGGTGGGTGTCCAGCACGGCCCTCTGGAGCCCTCTCCCTGCCTCTCACCTAGAAGCCCACCCTCCGGGCCCGAGCTTCCCAGGCCCTGGATGTGCTCAAAGGCCAGAATTCATGACCCATTTTCAACCTTTGAAAAAGGCGGGGGCGGGAACAAAGGCAAGAGAAAGAAAGAAATGGTGTGTTTATCCATAATAAGCCATATGGGCAAATATGTCATACATATAGATATATTTCTTTTACAATTTTGCCCGGGATTATTCACCCACACTGGGCGGTTGTCTAGACGCTCAGTTATCAATCTGGAGTGCTGACTAATAAAAACGAGAAACTTCAAGTATTTCTGAATCGATGCATTTCATGGGGTAAGCAGCGCCTCTCACACGGCCGGGGGGTGGGGGGCAGGCGGGGCTGCGGAGAGGCAGGTGCTGAGCCCCGACCTGGCCCCACCAGCTACCCCCCAGGCCTCCAGCCTCGGCTCTCCAGAAGGACGTCCAGTCATGCAAACCCAAACACTGGTTTCAACGATCTTGTCTGTTCAGGGTCCGGGTACCAGGAACTAACGCTCCCGAGAGACTCCGACGCTCACCCAGTTCTTCTGTCCTACGAAGGAGGCCCGCAGTGGTAGCTTTCCTGACGTGGTCTGCATGTCTGGGGTGAAGCCCCAGGTGAGCGGTTCAGGCAGATGAGAAACCTGACACTTGGGGAGGCCAGGTGAGCGGGCTGAGGTCACCCACAGGGTTGGACGTGGCCACGACCAGAGCTCAGATCTCCCCGGCCTGCACAGGGCTCCTCCCACTGTGAGAGCCGCAGCGGCTCCCTGCCACGTGCCTTCTGCCCACGTTCCATCCACAGTCCCTGAAGGGACTATAAAAGGACAGTCCGCCATCGCAACAAGATCCAGAAGCCCAGAAATAATCAGTTCTAGGCCTAAAGCAAACGGTGGGCTCCCGACCCCACTTGCAGGCCTGCTGCTGATTCCCCTGGGCTGCCTGCCTTCCCCCAGAGCAAGGGAGGAACAAAGAAGAGAGGAGGAGCCAGAGAAAACCTTGGCGCAAGCTGAGGGTGCAGGCTGGGGGTGGGGGGAGCTGAGCTGCAAGGGGACCCCTCAGCATTAGGGAGCTCTTTCTCCTCCTCCCTGGATGGGGTCCAGGGTTTGGGGGCCAGCCGCTCCGTCCTGTCCTGGGGGAGACTGTGAACGTGGCCTGGGAGTTGGGTTAACGGACCCCCTGCCTAGATGCCACAGGTTGCCAACCCTTCCAGTCCCCCCCGCCCCCATTTGCAGCCCCAGCCGGTGGTTTCCAGACCGTGTAATGAAGCTCAGGCTCTGCTGTGGAATATGGGGGGAGGGGAACCCCTCCTCTATGCTGTCCAAAACAGGACAGATGTGACCGTTCCGCCGCTCCCTCCCCACTCAGCACTTTTCCAACCTTTTCTTGGTAATACATTGACTTGCGGGTTTTTACGACCATGACCTAAAAAAAGAACAAAAACCAAAAACCAAAACAAAACAGGAAGCAGCAAGAAATGTGCAATTAAAACGTCAGCGAGAGGGCCCTTCGTGCCTCTGTGCTCACCCGTGCACAACGCCAGGTTCCCCGGGGTGAGAGCGGCCCTGGGGTGAGAGCGGCTCGCCCAGGCCCCTCCCCCTGGGCCTGCCCCATTGGACTTCCGGTTCCTCAGGCACAGAGGTGCCCGTTTTGTCATGGCCATGTACGGGGGTGAGAGTCTGGCATCCCCTGCAGGGTGAAGAAGAGATAGGGCGGGTGTGAAGGATTTAGCTGGGCTGCGTGCATCGGGAGTGGGGGAGGGGTTGCGAATTGGGGTGCGGGTGGGATAGCACCCCCAAAAATGACAGCTGAAGTTCCAAGGATGGAAGAGATGGACAAAAGGAAAAGCTTCCCTCCCCCTCCGCCCCGCCTGCCAAAGGGAACAGGCAGCTAACCAAGGTCACCCTTTACGTTCCAGGGGAACCAGGAAACAGCTAGTTCCCAGAAGTGGGGGCAGGTGGGTCAGGAGGGGGAGCAGATCGGGTCCTTGTGGGCAGCACCAGCCACGCGGTGCTCCTCCAGGCGTGGTCCCCATGCCAGCGTCCCTGTGTCCGGGGGACCTGTTAGAAATGTACTGCTTGGGCTCCACCCCACCCCCCCTGCGCCAGGGACTCTGGGGCCATCCAGGGATTGTCATCCAACGAGCCCTCCTAGGGACGCCAACGTTCCCTCCAGTTCGCCACGCCCTCAACCCCAGCTGCACCCCGGCTTCTTGCAGAGGGGGCCGTTCAAACGAGAGTGGCTTCTCTTATCTGTTCCCCAGCTTTCTTTCAAAATCCCACTCAAGGCTGTCTTCCCACAGACCCCTCCCCGGGGACGGCCTCCTGTCCTGATGGCACGAGCACTGCCCTCTGTGACGCCCATCCTGCGCGGGCCTGTCTGGTTTAGATACTGGTTCCCCCTGACAGGCTCGAAGTGACTGGGGTGGGGGGCGGCACCCTTGCCCTGGAACCTCCTGTGTCCCCCACCCCGTGATCCCATGCACACCCTGGAGGATCCCAGGCGGTGGACCCACAAAGCTTTTCCTCTGAAAAAGATCCCGCGTCAATGTGTAAATCAAAAGGGGTAGCCTGGGGGCAGGGGGACCTCAGTTTCCTCCTAGGTTCGTCCTTGGGACACACAGTCCAGGGAGCAGGCCCTCCGCTTCAGGCCCCTTCCTGCTATTCCCGTTTGGATTAGAGGCAGAACACAAGCAGAATACAAAAGACGGAAGACAGGGAGCTTTCCTGGCTGTCAGGGTCTATAAAAGTCTGGGAAGTGACAGCAGGAGCTCTTGCCTGCTGCCACGGCCCTGAAACCCAGAAAGAATCAATTTCAGACCCGGGGCCAAATAGTGCCCCAGGGGGCGTGCCTGTGATGGGCGCCCGCTCCGCCCCACCCAGGACCCACCCCAGCCAGGTCTGGAGTGGAGTGGGGGGGGGCGGGGAGGCGGTAGTGCAGGGGACAACCTGCGATTTACAAAGGAAATGAGCCTCTCTCTCCCTCCAGCCCCACCTCTTTCTCCTCTCTCTCTCCCACCTCCTTTCTCTCTCTGGCTCCTACTGCTTTAGTCCTGTGAAACCCTCTTCACTCCTCATCTGGGCCACATGAACATAAATCATTTCCTTTCTCGCTTCATGAAAGCTAGAACGTGACCCCAGAACAAGGACTGTGCCACCTTCCCCTTTAGATCTCACGTCCTGTAAAAAAAAATACATGTTTCCAATAAATGCTTGTAGTTCATTGGTAACGTCTGCTCAGGGCTCCAGAGATTATACTCACGTGCCTTCTGGATCACGAGAAAGGAATTATTTACCGGGGACCAGAGAGTGAGGGTTCTCCTTGAGCCTGCGTGCACAGGATGCGCTAGCTCAAGACACAGTGTCGGTTTTATTTATGTGTTTACTTGTTTTCAGAATATTGTTCATCAGATAAGTTAATGTTTTCCATTTGGTGGAAACAGGAAGCTCTCAGGCTGCCAGGTTCACCCAATAAAAGCACCGGGTACCAGTCAATTTGAATTTCAAATAATTCTTCAACATAAATATACCCCAAATACTGCACGGGGCATATGTATACTAAGAGACGCTTTGCTTATCTGACATTTGAATTTACTGTGTCCTGTATTTTATCTGGCAACACCAACGACCATTCAAGTACAGAAGGACCAAGGGACACTGGCAGAGGACAAAGATAGAAAAACTTTGAAAACCACGTTACCCTTTTTTGTGTTGCTTTAAAATAAGGAACAAAATCAGAAACTGCTCCCCAGTGCATTTCTCAGAAGCAGGCATCAGGCCTCCTTTATGTGAGTGCAAGGTGGGTGCCAGGCCGCCGCAGACGAGCGATTTGAAATCTCAGACGGAGCTTAGCAGTTTTCGTATAAAGGAAAGTTGGCAAGTGATTGGTGCCCGTGTGGCCCAGCTGCTCTTTTGTACTTTGAAAGAAACAATTAAAATGGCTGGGACATTAAACTTTAAAGAGCTGGGCTGTTCGCATTCAGAAGCTAATTTTAAAAAGAGCCTGATGACCTGGGAGGGGACAGGACACCCTCCCCGAGCACTCGATTGGTGTCCAGCCTTTCTGCCTCCGAGATGCTCAGTTTTAGAGAGTCGTTTCAGGTAGGTGATAGACAGACACATAGCCAGGTCGCATGCGTGCTCTTGCGTGAACATGAAAATACCAGAGGCAATGTTAATTTTTTTTCACATTTTAGATTATAAAAGGCACAATCTGAGAAATTGAATACATCTGGAGGAGGCAGACCCACAGCTAGTTTCTTTCTGCAAATTGTTGAGCCCCTGTGATGTGACTACTGGGGTTAAGAAAAAACGCAAAACGAACAAAGCCAGGTCCCTTAGCCTGGAGGAAGCTCACAGTTACGTGGGGGTGGAGACCGTACAGATTTCTCAGCAAAGACAGCACCCTGGGGGGGCAGGGGGAGCAGGCAGCGAGGAGCCGGGGCTCAGACCTACACCTGCCACCGGGGGTCTCTGAGCCTTAGTTTCTACATTTGTAAAATGGGATTAAAGGTGGGATTACATCAGTGGATTGTGAGGACTAACTCGCTAAATCCAACGCTTAGTACACCGCCTGCCATTGAACAAGGGCTTCATACCTATCAGCTATGATTATACGTGTTGACATACCTTTTGGGACTGATGGGAATACCGGGCAAGGAGATTGTCACTCCACCCGGTTGCAGGGATGGGGGAGAGCAAGGTGTGTGGCTCCCAGAGGCTGGGTCTTAAAGGAGACTAGCACTTCCTCACGTACTTGAGGGACTCTTTGCATGGGGCGTGGAGGGACTGTGGCGTGCACAGGACAGCGATAGTCATGTGGCATGGCTGTCACGGGCAGCAGAGGTGGCCAGAGGCCCAATTATCAGGGGCTTCATAAACCATGCTAGGTGTTCGACCCTCTCGAGGCGACAGGAAACCAGTGGAGTTTAAACAGGGCAGGGACCTAATCTGTGTTTCTAAAAGGATCTTTAACAGTGAGGTGGAAGTGAATGGGATGTAGGCGAGAGGCAAGGAAGGGAGACAATTTGAGGGACTGTTTCGATAATCTCCTAAGACGCTGCTGCTGGTGGGCTGTCAGGTGAAGAAGGTGAGGGCGATACAGAAGACACCCAGGAGATAGGCTCCTGACGGGGTGTGAGGGAGGAAGGAAAGGACGGGCTCAGGACGACTCTCAGATTTCTGACTTGAGTAACATGCGTGAAGGTGCCATTTACTAGATAGTGACCAGGTTTGAGGATGAGGATGGGGGGATAGGGAGATGTGGATAATGCATTCCACTTTTATGTACTGAGTTTGAGGTGCCTGTGGGCCATTCAGGTGGAGACTTCTGTCTAAGAAGTCCGGAGAAACAGGGACCTGGGGCCCGGGGAAGACAGCTGTCTCTCTCTGGAGATGGAAAACACAGGTGGCAAATGTGATGGTGAACTTGGGTGAGCTGGAGGACCACCGTGGGGGCTCAGGAAGGGGACTGAGAAAAACAACCTAAGAGGTGGGAGGAAACCAGAGAGCCTGGATCACAGCCTGTGGAAGACCAAGTGTCAAGAAATCATTCCAAAGGGTGTCCTTCAGCTCTGCTGATGGCTGATGGCCCTAGGGTGGAGGTATCCATTAGTGGAGGGCTGTTTCACCACGAGAACTGTATTGCGTCCAAGGTCTGCAAAAGCACTGCGGGGTAGAGCAGCACAGGTGCCCAGAGAGCAAACGTAGCCAATTCCATTACAGTGTCCTCTCTCCCCTCAGTAAAAATGGTTATGCCTCTGAAACATAGATACCAGACTGTTCTGTGGGTTCCAGCGTAACTCAGAGGCAGTATATTTCACACGATTACAGACTCCACCAATAATCTCACCCCCTTGCATCTAGGACGCAAGTGCAGATGACTAGAAAGCACAACACCTTGAATCTCATCTTGCAGGAAATAGTGACCCTACCAAGATTTCACCACAACAACCCCACCCCCACCCCTCACTCCTCACCTATTCCCATGATCAATGCAACCAGGTTCCATAGCTTTCTAATCAATCAATATTTATCAAGGAAGTAGCAGTACCTGTGTGGTCATGTGCTAAGCGTTATGGAGCTTACCATCTGCCTGGCACAACGTAACACTAAACGCTTGCAATGGCTGTTGCTTAAGATACCCAACATGACTCCAGCCTTCAAAAAGTTTACAGCCTCATTGGAAAGGGAAGACGTAGACAAGGACGATGACTCGGAAACTACACCAGCTCCATGGGAACACAGATGCAACGTGAGCTCCAGGCACGGGTCCAGCACCAAGGAGGCATTCTGTTAATATTTGTGGAATGAAGACACCACATGGCTGAGAGGTGGGTGTCCCTACCATGGTGGAGAAGGACAGCAGATGCCAAAGTGAGCGGGGACCCGGCCTAAGTCTTACTTTGTCCATTGCTGTGTGTGTGTGTGTGTGCCCTTCAGAGGACATAAGAGTTCTCTTAGAGGACTATCACTTATGTGGATCAGAGATGAGATCTGTGTGGTTCTCCAGGTGTAGCCTCATACTCACATGGACACTTACTTAAGCTTTTGATAGTGACAATAATAACAATCAGATTGCAGCAGTCCGCTCTGTGCTGGACAACGTCCACCGTCAGACACATTTCCTCCCCCTCCCCCTCCCCCGCCCCCGCCTTAGTTAGTGCGTGGCCCTCCCGAATGGCTCTCTTGTGTTATTTGTAATAACAGGCATTAGTTACCATAATTATCCCGTCACCTTTCGTCAGGGTTTAGGGCATAGGACAGAGTTCCCACGGAGGTCTCAAACCACTGCTCCCAGCAGCCCGGCAAGCTGGAAGGCCACTGCAGTAACTCCCCTGACCTCTAGCTGACCTGTGGGGATCAATGAACAATTAATTACTATCATCCCACTCCGGGAGAGATAGCACACTGTCATTTCTCAATTACAACAGGAAGTGCCCCTCGGCTGACAGCTGCCTGTCGGCCAAGCCAAGCCGCCTCCGGACGCTGACCCCTCCCCCACGACACGTGCACACGCGCCCACGAACGCACGGGGCCTGTCTCCGATCACACCCGTTCCCCAGGTGCACCCGCAGACGCCCACAATCACACGTGGGTGCCCCACGGACCACTCACCCAGCATGGCCTCAGGCTCCATCGCACTAGAGTCTGACTCACATCACACCCGTAGTCTTCATCAATATTGATTTTCCTGGTACGTTACGTGGCACCTATTCTGATGTGCCTCAGGGCAGGGGTGGCCCATCACAAACCCAGGACTCAGGAAAACTTCGCTTCCTGTGACATCGTTACCGACAAAACCTTTGATTCTTTCCACTTCAGCTCTTCCTACATCGTCAATGCCCCCCGCCCCGCCATCCTGGAACTCCATGTTCTGCACACTCCTCAGTCACCCCAACCCCCTACCCTACCCCGTTCCTGCCACCCCCCTGCACCAAAATGCCTTCGGCACACCCCCTCCCTTCAGAGCGCCGTCCCCTCCTCCTCCCAGTACGCGGAAGCCGGTGTCACCTCTGAGGTCCCCGCCCGCGGCCGCTGACGAATTTCACGGCTGCAGCTGACCGGGACATTCCATCCTCAGGTCACAAGGGGAAACGTGGCTGCAGCTTCAGGGTCTCTGGCTCAGCCCAGAGCGGGGATTGGGCTGTTTCTGCTCGTACGGACCCTGAGAGCCCTCATCTCTCATTAGGTTGTTTTCTTACTTTGTGTCCACAATAAAGCGCCTGAAAACTACTTGTTCCGTTGGAAAGAGCCGCCAATGCGTTAGCCGAGACTCTTTTGATTCTGTGCAGCAGAACCCAGCCTAACAGGACAGAGCACACACAGTGCACCTAGCTCGGGCGGGAGCAAGGGCTCGGACCAAGCCATCGGGACTTGATCTCTGGACTGGCTTTCCTCCCGGGCTTGACGTTTCCACGGGGGCTCCCCGAACACCCACAGCCGTACATTACCTGTACAGTTAGCATCTCCCACTGGCAGAGGAGCTGCTGGTTCTGAGAAAGAGAAGGTCCAACAAGAGTCCCAGGATTCTGTCTCCTGGTCTAAGCTGAGTCCATCCCCGTCTTTGAGCCAACCCCATTGGCCAGGGGCTTGGAACACAAACCTCCAGAGAATTCCTTCCCTTCCCAAGCTCCTGACCCTGAATGCCCGGAGCAGAACCGGCCTGTGGCCAATCACGGTCCCCAGTGGCCGTACAGGGGTAAAAGCATGGTGCTGGCCAAAAGCTTGGCTTCGGGAGGCTGGCGACTGCTCAGAAAACCTGGCAAGCCCATGGCTTCCAGTCGCTGTCAGAGAGCAATGCACACTTTTTGCCCAGATTTGTGAGGGAAAAATTATAGATGGGTAATACTCATTTCATATCTACATAAATGTTTTTAATTCTTTTACTTATGAGTTAAAAGTATAACTCTAGAAATCAATAACGATATTGTATACAAAATAATACCCTGCAATATGATCATTTTTTTATATAAAAAATTTTATACATAAAATGTCTTGTACCTTGTATCTGTTCTTGTGTTTTGTAACTATTTGTTACATATAATTTTTGTATTATAATATATTAAAAAATAAATGATAAAATTCCTTTAGAATTCAAAACCAAGTACTTAAGTACAAATAAAAATTTGAATTAAAAAATTAAAATGAAAGAATTTTGCTCTGCAAGTTGGTGCCAAAAATGTGAGTGAGCACTATACGTGGGAACACATGATACGTGGCAAAACACGGCGTTAAAGGGACACGCTTATGACCCTACTCCTTATATGTCTGTCCCTAAGCCTAGGCCCAGAAGAGAGAAATACTGGAATGAATAGTTCCAGCCCCTTGTCCCACCCAGTCACATGCTGCTGCTCCAGCCAGACAAAGAGTGACTTCTCTGCTCTGTGACACCAGGGAGAAGCAGGCAAAGCCACTGGGCCACCTCTGCCAGGACCCGGGTCCCTGAGTGGAACAGGGAAGGGTTTGCTAGTTCTCATTTGGACTTCCCTGGCTTTGCCCGGAGCTAGCTGCCCTCCCCCGGCCTGCTCCCATGCTTGGGGGAGACCTGCCTCTCTTTAGGGGTCCTGTGGGTGAGTGTGTAACTTCAGACTGGAGAGCCAACCGGAAGATCCTGCCACCCAGCCCTGTCAGGGAGCACTAAGCTTCTGCCAACATTAGCGCCTTTGATCCTAGATGGTTCCTTAATTAGTTAGGACCAGGAGGGGAGAAAGTGTAAATGATTAGCAGTTTGCCCCTTCAACCACAATAACACTTCTGGTTATTCCTGTTGTTATCGTCACTGTTACTATGATTATACCAACCCGGGTCCCCAAACCCAAATGCAGAGAGGCCGCCAGGCCAGCCGTCGCTGTGGTCGCTCACGTTTCCTCCTGAGGACAATCCTCAGCCCGGGGTGTCTCTCTGCTGGGAACTGAGCCTTGTCCTCTGAAGAAAACACAAAAATAATTGGAAAGCCGAGTCTCCGTCCTGCAGCAGTGTCCCAGTCCCTTGGGCGCAGGCGCTGACTCACACCACAAGCTCGTGTGTCTGCCCAGGAAGGAGAGAAGGCAGTTGAAACCCAGTATTTAAAGGCAGTTTCAGATTCATCCTTTCTCTCGACAGCCTGCAAAGTGTTGGAGAATAGACCCTGCCTTTCTCTGATTGATAAAACAGGGTTGGCTGCCTAGGAATTGGCCCTGAGCAAGTGCATCTCTCATTCTCTTGTGACCTTCCTAAGAAACAACACTACAGACCCAAGCTCTTAGTTTTATTACAACAGACTTCTTCGACCCACAGGCAAAGCAAACGTTGCGTTTGCAGCATCTCATGATGCTAGCTTTGTTTAACCAATGCCCCACAGACGTCCACCCTGACACGCTCCCACAAAGGATTGTTAGAGCCACATATTCTGGCTTGTTTCCATTCAGAAACCTTCCTCGTTGTTTGGACATTAATGACTTAAAACCCAAAGTCCCCAGCCCATGTCCTCACCCCCTAACTTGACTTTGGAAGTTTGCTAGCAGCACGTCACACCGATGACTGATGACAGGCAATCAGTCCCCATGCCGTGTCTGTGGGCCAGTGAGCCCAACTGCCCTGCAGGGCCACCCAGGATGGTGTCAGCTGCAGCTCTCAGTCCAAAGAACCGTGGTAGTACGGCGTGCTACTAACTCCAGGCCCAGTCTCGCGGTGGAAGCCTACCTTGCCGTTGACAATTAACTCCATCTAAGCAATCCACATAAATCAATCACTGCAGAAAAAAATGATCCATAATGGTAAATGTGGAGACAAGGTCATGACCTGGGCTTACCGTCCTGTGCCTGAGGTGAGGATTTGGGGAGGAAGGTGCCAGTAAAGTCAGATATTTTTGAGAACCTAATTTTCAGAGACCCATCTGAGCAGGTTGCTTCCCCTCCTTCTCACCCTCAGACCTGCTTCCTCAGCTCGGCATCTGAAGGCCGTGGGCTTCCTTTTCAAACCCCTTCCCCCAGCCGGTAGGCCCAGCCCCACAAATCTACAATTCCCAAGGGCTCCCTCTGGCTGCCCATTGGATGGGCCGGCCCATGGCTTCTGGTCCCTTGTCAGAAAGCAAAAACACCTTCACTTAGTAATACGGGGAACATCCTGATCAGAATACCTGGCACATGGCAGGACCTCTCACCTATGATGCTTATTGAAGGGACACCCTTAAGACCCCATTCCTTATATTTCTAGTCCCCAGCCTGAGCCCAGAGCTCTTTACTCCTTCCTCACCCTACACCAGCCCTCGTCCCCATTGGACGTCACCTCTCTGTCATGTAGCTGTCAGCCTGGACGTTCCCCAGTGCAGGCACTTTCTTTGATGCCTCATTCTGCTCGAGCAGACCCCCAGCGCCCTCTGACAGGCCGGTTTCCTAGGGCCTTGTGGCTGAGTGGCTTAAACCACAGAAATGAATGATCTCACTGTTCTGGAGAGTAAAGGTCTGAAAGCTAGGTATTGGCAGGGTTGATTCCTTCTAAAGGCCATGCCCAGCCTCTCCCTTTGGCTTGTAGATGGCCATCTTCTCCTTGTGTTGTCACACCATCTTCCCTCTGTGAGGGTCTCTGTGTCCAAGTCTCCTCGTCTCATAAGGACACAGTCATATTGGATTAGGGCCCATCCTATAATGACCTCACTTTTACCTTGATGACCTTTGTAAAGACTCTTGCTCTAAATAAAGTCACATTCTGAGGTGTGGGCAGTTAGGACTTCAATATAAGAATTTGGAGGAGATGCAATTCAACCCATAACAGGGCCCTTGTCACTTCACACCTGCTATAAGGTGTCAACTGGCCCCATTCCTCTTCCATCCCCCACCCCCCAGGGCAGGGACAGTATCTGAGTCTCCTTTTGGTTCCCATGACATCACAAGCATTCTTCCCACTCCTCCTTTCCTTTATTTTTGTGATGCCCTTGGCACTGACATTGTGGGCTCCGACGGCCACAGGGGTTCCTGACCTGCCCCGAAACGGAGTGGGGTGGAAGGGCACTCGGAGCCTGCCTGCCACTGGTGCCCTGCCTTAATGAGCCAGCCACATCCTCCCCATCTGCTTCGCCCTCTGGGGAGCCGCCGCCACCGGGGACGCATGTCCCTCCTTGGCCGAGCGTGCACCGAGCTCATTCTCTGGCTCCATTTCTTCATCTAACCAGTGGTTCCAGGAATCCAGCCACGCGCTCTAATGGGCCCGTGTCATTAGAGGCTTGGCAAGCGCTCCCGCTCCGGGGCTCCCCAAAGCCCAGGAGAGCTGGCCGAGGGCTGAGAGGCACCAAGGCCATTTTCAAAAGCAAAAGGGCAGCAGGATCACAGTCCGACATTTTTTTAAACCTGCATTTATTTAGTAAATAATGTATGTTAATGCAACATATGCTATATTATGCAATAATTATGGAAACAGCCCGATCCTGCTGTCCCAGCCTTCGCTTGTCTTCCGCAGCTGCTCAGCAGAAATCCAGCGCACCCCTCCGGCAGAGCCTTCTCCCTGGGGCTGTGAAAGGGCTGCAGGCATTAGAGGCTGCTCCCTGGCCACCCTGTCACCTGCTGGTCTGCCTACCTCCTCCCCGTTCTTCTCTTCTCATCCCCCCCGCCCCATCTTCCACAGACCCTCCTCAGGCCTGCGAGACCTCCCTGACCACATTGGCCTGTAGTGATCTCAACGTGTAGAATCAACTCATCTTAGTGCCAGCCTATTGCCATTGTTGCAATTGCAACTCATCTGTTTCCCAGGTCTGCCTCCTGAGCAGACCACAGAGGCCCCTCTCTCTACCTCCCCACAGGGCACCACAGCAATGAATTATCTCAACTTCAGGTGACTTAAAACTTAATGTCAAATCTGGTCCCTGTTTGCTGGGGTGGTGGAGGGTGGGGGTGCTGTGTGGGGTGGGGGATGACTACTGCAATGGTACATGAGGGAGCTTCCTGGTGGTGATGGAAATGCTCTAATTCTTGACTGAGGTAGTGGTTGCCTGGATGTATACCTTCTCCTATACCCATGAAACTGCACAATTAAAATCAGTATTTTGTTGTATATAACTTCTAGTTCAATAAGGCTGATGGAAGAGAAAAAAACTAACGTCATCATAACAACACACAGAACCAGGTTTCCCTCCTATTTTGGCAACTCAGAGGTTCGAACCCCATCCTCTGCAGAGCTTTCTGTCCTAACAAGCAATTATTGTGACATAGTTTGCCCATGATAGTTGGTTTATAGATATAGCACACTGGCATCAATTCAAGAGCATGCTTTGGGCCCCCTGTGATTGGGAAAATTTTGTCTTAACAGATTATGAGAAATCACATGTGAGAAACCAGCCCAGGGCAAGCTCCAGGTCTGACAACCCACGGGATATTGGCATCACACTTACACTCTCCAGTTCTCCGTTTCTTTAACTACAAAATGAGGCGCCAGAATGCCTAATCTGTGCTGTTTCTTTCTTTTAACTCTGCAAGTCAATAATCAGGTGGCGCCATTCCTGGAGTTTAAGAAAGGTTGGGTCAAAGTTGAACACTCTCCTTTCTAGAGTGCTCTTAGAGCTTTAATGATGCCAAGTGAATCATGAATCTTCAAATGCAGTTGGCCATGTTTCTTTTGACTGTGGAAGGCTGTTGTTGTTGGTGGTGGTGGTGGTATGTATGCATAGTGGGGGTAACGCTGGGGTAGGTAGTTGTTTAAACATCTTGAGGAAAACCACAGAACAGTGTTTGGAAAAAGGCTGCTGCAGTGGGTAGAAGACAGGGTGGAGATTCAGGTAAGTTAATTCAGGTAGCCAGGTTCCAAGATAAGCCCCAGCGATTCTTGCCTCCTGGTATGCAGTTTTGTGTAGTTCTTTCCCACATAGGCTGATCTGTGTAACCAGTAGGATTTTGCAAAAACAATGGAGTGTGACCACTGAGGCTAAGTCATGAAAGACATTGTAGCTGTTGCCTTTCTCTCTCTTGGATCATTGAGGAAAACTAGCTGCCATGTCCAGGGAAAAACTCCAGCAGCCCTATGGAGGAAGTTCAAGTGGTGAAGACCTGAGACGCCTCTGCAGCTGCTGGCACTGGCTCTCTAGTTATGAGATGCACCATCTTGGGGGATCGTCCAGCCCCAGTAAGGCCTTTAGACATGTACAATCCCACTGCTATCTGGTCTCATGAGAGACCCTGAGCCAGAACCACCCAGCTAAGCCGTTCCAGAATTCTTGACTCATAGAAACTGTATAAGGTAATAAATGTCACTTGCTGTTTGAAGTCACTAAGTTTTGGGGGTCATTTGTTATGCAGCAATAACTAATACAGTTAAGTAGGATTTCCATGATGTTTCAATGGGATGAACCTTTGGGAAATGTTTACACCTTTTAGAAATAAAAAGTAATGGCTTCCCCCCAATTATTGAGACAAGTCTGGAAGATCTAGAATCATCCCCTTTCCAACCTTTTAAACTCTGTCTTGTCATGCAGCAAAATAAAATGAACACCAAAAACTTTTCACCTAAGATGTTTTCCTCAACTAACTGGAAGACTGGTGGTGATTGGTACTAATATATGGCTTCCATAATTTTATTTTCACACACTGGATATACTAAGTGCATGTTTCCTTTTACTGAGTGTAAAAAGTTAGCTTGCATTACATTAATTTATCTGTATAATGAGAACAGCATGATGTTACCTGCATCAAGTGTCTGTCTGTCTGTCCCACGAGTCCCTGGCTGTCAGGACAAGTAGAGCAACTACTGAAGCTCTGGTTTTACCAAAAGATCGTGCTTACAGAGAAGGCAGCTCATGCCAAAGCATCATTTAGCTCACCCCTCAGCCTTCATCCAGTTCCCCGAGACTCAGTAAAACCATATTAAAATCCTACAAAGAAGGAAATCCTGTAATGTCAGCAAGAAACCACATAATATTAATATTTCAATGTTTGTTTTGTTACAATAAGGTTCTGCTATGTCATCAGAGAAATTTTGAGCCACCACCTAGAGGAGACAGATATGTTATATAAAACAAGATATCTAAAGATTCAACACTAAATAATATTAATAACACGATGATGTTCAGTTTGAATTTTCTTGAATAATTAAAATAGGGTAAGTCATGAATAGATGAATATGAACACAAACAGCCAAGGTGAATAAGGGCGGCTACATCTCCCTGAGCCTTGGAACTAGGATAATAAAATATTGTTTCTGCAGAGCCCCTTCCTTGGAAGAAGACCTCATAAACCTTTATCATACATGTATTTGCTCTACTAACGCAATCATTTAATCTTGCCCCTGCTCTCCTGAAGGCATCTTTACTACCTCACGGCCGGGACTCCAGACTAACTGTGTTTGCAGAGAACGCTGAACCTTCCTCTAGAAAGGCCTGATTTTCCGAGGGAATTCAACAGTGAGAAACACCAGATGATTCTCAGGGTTTAATAAAATTGTAACCAGCGTCCCCACGAAACCATGAGCGTGTTGTGCTGATTAACCTTATCTGCAGTCTCCTCTTTCATTCTCCTGGTCACACAGGCTGCCCTGGGAGAGTAAATACTACCCAGACCTCACCTTTCACCTCTTCTTAATCTTCCTCCAGGGCTCCTAGCAACTGTCCTGCCCCAGAACCCAGGTAGTAAGGAGAAGGGTGTGAACTCAGATAAAGCAAGTAGTCTTTTGACCAGTATCAACCAAGAAGAGGGAAACTGGAGGTTTCATTCTGGAATTTTCCTTAAAGAAGTTGAGCTGACGCTTGGGGTGCTGAACGCACACTATTAGGGATGACACAACATTAAGAAAAAAGGGTGCTCCCCATTTGCCCTTTTGTTCTTCCATTTTGCCCAGAGAAGTGAAAAGCCAAGCACCCCATTCTTCAAGCAGAGTGCTGGGGTTTGCAAAAGGGGAGTGGTGTGGATAAGTCACCTTACAGGTGAGGGGGAGGACTGCTGGCACTACCTGGGCATTCAAACACGAAGGCCAGCTGTGGGGTGCACCCTCCTGATCCTGGCTGACTTTCTCATAAGACATGCTTCTCAGCTGGCATTGAGACTTCATCCTTTTAGCAGTTCCTGAAAAGAAAGAAAAGACACCATTGCCAGCAGTTGAGGGTCCAGGAGAGCATTTCCAAACCCAGTGTTCAAAAGCCTTTGGTCATTATTGTCTCGTTCTCTTTCCTGATGGAACTGGTTATAGCTGTTGATCTGATTGGAATTCCATATATACGCCTTTGACTTTTGATGGAAGCCAATAGGGCTCAATGTGTGGTTGTTCAAATGAATGAATGGATGGATGAATGAATGAGTGAATACTTTTTCACATGCAATATATCATTCCATCCTCAAAACAACCTGGTGAGATATGAAAGTCAGGTATTTCTCCCCTCTTTAACAAGTATGCTAACTGACAGGCAAAGGGACTGAATGACATCCTAAGGTTACGTGGAAAATGAGTAACACTGAATTAGAACTCACAACGCTCTTTCCACCCTGGAAGGTAAGATGAGAAACAAGGTAAGTGACAAATCCACAGACCATGTCTTTATTGTGTGTTTTTAGTTGAATTATTTAATTAAGAAGTAATTAACCCTGCCCCTCAGCTTGGGTAGCCCCTCCGCCTCCCCACTCAGACCCTTCCCGCGTACCCAGTGTTCCCAGGATTTCACAGCCCACCGGAAACACCCAATGGAAGTTAACCTCTCTCCCTGCCCTGGGCACCTCCCTAATGCTGCTCGTGCTTTTCTACTCTGTCTTTTCTCCTCAACTAGCAGTCAACTCATTTCTGGGTCCTCTTTGCCGTGTTCCTGGCTCCAGCCTTGTCCATGTGACCAAGCCCACCATCCCTGGTATTTGCAATGATTACTTTGGAACTAAAAACAAGAGCACCTCAAGGAAAGGAAATCAGGAATCAGGTTATGTGAGGAGAATGTTTGGAGTGTAATCGCCTTGGGTCTTACTATTTCTGGACACTGTGTAGTTGCTTCTTTGGCCCCTTCTATCCTTCCTGCATTCCCCCAGGCACAGAGTAACCATATAGCAATGACATTGATTTTTTTCATTCATTTAAATGAAAAGACTTTCCTTGAAAGTACTTTCTTATTCTAATGACATCCCCACTGTTCAAAGTGTATTGATATCTCTTCTGGCATTTCTTTCACTGCTGTTGAATATTCTTTTGGATAATTCTCAATGGTGGCAATTTTTCATCCCTGAGGGTGGGTATGGCCATGGCTATTTGGCCAGATAATAGTGACAGTGTAAACGTATGTTACAGGTTCAAAGAACTCGGACATCCTCGATGTTGACAGATTCAGAATTAAGATTTACAATGAAAGAAGGTGAGAGTGGTGTTTGGGTAGAAATTTTGACATGATAACAAGGGAAAGAGACAGGTGTTCTGGCGTGGTTCCAGGATGGCCCCAAAGCAGATGCAAGCATCAGGTTCAGGACCAGCTCTGAGTGATGGTGGCCTCACTGATCTGCTAAGGAGACTGTACTGGAGGGTGGAATGGGCATGGATGCATTCATTCCAATGTGCTGATTATTAAAAATCACAGTCACTGTATTAGGGACTTTCAATAAACAGCCACAAGGTGCCCGCAAAGCGTTAGGTGCCAGAGTCATAAACAGTTACAGGGCTCCATGACTGGATCTGCAACCTAATGGGGGCAAAGGCAATAGTGTGACCCGTGCAGGAATAGAGGTCTGTAGGGACATATGGCATAAAGGAAGGAGTTGTCACATCTTTTGAGGTCAGTGGGGCAGAGGGGACTGAAGACCAGCCATAGGGTGTCAAGAAAGGCTTCAGAGGATTAGCACCAACCCTCACAACCACCCCTAAGGTATCAGTGTTCTTGCTGTACAGATCAGAGAAGTTAAAAACCAGAACAAGCTCACACAGCTGTGCAGAGTGAGACCTAGGTTTCTCTTTCTGCGTGGCTCGCTGCTGTATCTGCACATAATGGCGCTCGGGCGCCAGGTACCAGGGAGGGAATCTGGGTCTACCTGGAGCTCACAGTGCTCTTCATGCTGTAGAACGCTGCCTTCTTTTTCTTGCAAGAGCAGGGCTGTTGGGGTTTTTTTGTTTGTTTGTTTGTTTGTTTGTTTTTAGCTTTACAGGAATGCTTCAACTAAAACAAAACACGTAGGAAAGTCCCTGGTACAGAAACCAGAGAGACTTCAGCAGGGCTTCTCCCTGTTAGTCCCCGTGAGTTCTTGGGAAGTCATTTCACCTTCTAGGTCCCTTTTTCCTCACATAGAAATTCAGGTGAGGGGGTCACAAACCCTGAGGGCATCAGTGTCTGGCTGCACTGGAAGTGAGGGAGGGAGCGACGTGGGGACCGCGGCCTCCTGAAGTGCAAGGTTCAAAATCTCTCCAACTGCATTTTTATTTTAAATGTCTTGATTTTTAAATATTGACCAAAGGAAAAAAATCACCTCAAAGAAACAAAATCACGGAAGGGGTTGAAAAGGGACATGTCCATCATGGGGACATGTCGACCACCAGTTTGTGACGCCTGGATTACGTGATACTTGAAGATTCTTCTAGATCTGGAATTGGGCAAGTAAGTTGGGGGCAGGGGTTTCTTTTTTCTCCCTTGGAGGTGAAGGATAGGAGAAAGAAAACCTGGGTGCCTTCTGTCTGTGAGGCAACACTGGTGAGGACTGCTTAGAGGTGACTGCAGGGGACAGAAGCTTGGGAGCTGATGGGTTCTCCTTCACCACGGCGGCAAGCCCACGGCTGGGCTCCACCTTTCACACTGAGGATGGCTGCCCTGTCTCACACTCCACCTGCTGAAGGCTGATGCCCTTGGTCACCCCACCCCTTAGTGCCTTCCGGTATGCAAATGAGGAGCTCTTCCTTCCAAACTGGACAGATTAGATGTGTGCAGTTAAGGCTCACTTATAGAGAAAGGTGAGATTCTAGAAATATTTTGTAAAAAAAAAATGTGTACATATGAGAACTGTCCTGGGGCTGCTCCGGAGGGAGTCCGTAAGACGTTCTTCACAGAGCCTCCAAAGGATTATTGATGTTTTAGGAGCAGAGGGGGTCAAAATGACATCCCCTGTACAATGGCAGCCACCGGTCCTGCACTCGGGGCCTTTATAACAAAGAACCAAGTCAGGAAAAGGCAGAACGATGGAATGGAAAGAGGGACAAAGAGGCCTTCTCCATGCTGCTGGATGGAGCAGGCTGCATCCCTCCAGGAAAGCAGAACCTGGCTTTGTGTTGTGGCTGCTGTGGTTCACAGCCGCCTCTGGGGACACCTGCTTTGTGTCTGCAGGAAAGCCCTGGAAAAGGTCACAGCAGGGCAGGCAGGGACCTGATGACCCACCCTGGCAGCTAAAGATTTCTCAGGCTGATTCACCTGCTCCTGTGAGTTCCTGACATGCCCAGAAGGCACCAGAGACTCTATACTCAGCAGGATGGGGCAAAATTGGCGTGACAGGTCCTGATGGTATGGCCCTCCTGCCTGGGATATGCGTGATTGCTGGTGCCTTCTGGTCTGGAAGGACAGGCACATGGAAGGGACAAAAGGGTTACTCTTGTTATTGCAAAAGATGACCAGTACCAATGTTCACTACACGGGCCAAGGAGAGGTCCCCGGCCTGAAGGAGAAGGGGAGGCTTCTTCCCTTCTTCCTGAGGGAGCTCAGAGCAGCCTCACCTGAAGGCCGGCCTGAGGTGGCCAGTGGCCAGTGGCCAGGGAGTCTGTAAGTGTAGGAAATCCCAGGCAACAGAGAAGGAGGTACGAAGATGTGCTGGGATCACAGACTGTGCAAAGGATGGGGCAGGATCAAGGGAGAAAGCTCTGGAAGTGAGAATATTTGAGCTCCATTGAGTGGCTCTAGGGGAACTGTCTGACCTGAATACCAGCTGTCCATACACTGCACTCCCACAAACTTCCAAGTACGTGCTAAGAGACAGGCTAGGCACACTGGGGAGAGTCTTCAGACCCTCTTGGTTTGACAAGCTCTGACCAAGATGGCGGCCAGACGGCAGCCATGCTCCTCGCTGCCTTCGAGTGCTGCGTGCTCCCTCTGATGGCCTGGGGAGCCATGGGAGCACCTTTCCCATTCCAGGATTTTGTGAGTGTGGAGATTGCCCCTCGTCTGATCCGTAAGGAAAATTGGGGAACATCCACGATGACACATCAGTTTGAGGGTGGGTAAGGTTCAGGTGAGAGGTGGGGCTTTTCCTCAGTGAGGGCGGAAGCTTGTACACGATAGTAAATTCTACTCATTCGCGTTTCTCCTTCATGGAATCTCGTACAGTCACATCTCCTTGCTAAGACCCTGTCTCTTTCTCTGGGTACATACCCCCCCACCCCTCCCCAATCATCCTTTAAGGCCCAAGCCTGAACTTGAGCTACAATGTTTATTAAGAGAAACTATAAGCCAAGTTAATGATTGATGGTTATGTTTACATAACCAACCACAATAGTCTCTCAGCAACCAGGTCCTTCTTTTTTGGCCACTAGTTATTGAAGCTGATCCAGGAGACAGCGGGCCCCCGGTTCATGGAGTGGCTCCAGGTCGCTCAGACCTTACACAGCTCCCACACTCGGGTGAGCGCTTTCTGAACAACCCGA
The DNA here is from genome assembly GCA_004026885.1 of Lyroderma lyra. Taxonomy (NCBI): domain Eukaryota; kingdom Metazoa; phylum Chordata; class Mammalia; order Chiroptera; family Megadermatidae; genus Lyroderma; species Lyroderma lyra. Next base: position 322,790 of record PVJL010000717.1, on the reverse strand, counting down.
CCCTTGGGAAAGCTCGGGGCTGACTTCGGGTAATAAATAATTCCGTCACAAGAACACTGCAGACAGAACCCTAAGACACGATTTCTGCGGGCTTATGGGGATTAGCCTAATCTTTCTCACCGGTAATTCTCTGTCCTCTGTCACCCTGGGGCTCCCCAGCTGGCCTGCTCTCCTGAGCAAACATTGGCCACAAGAAGGAAGGCAGTGTACAAGGATTCAGTCACGTTTAGGAATTGAACATAGTGAAGATGTGTTTGTCCTGCCAAGGGTCCCTTGTAGAAGAAAATGGGAAATGGAGCATTACCCTTCTTTGGAACCCTAAAACCTCACTCTGGGCTCCTCCACTCAACAATGAGATGAGGCCCTACAAGGGAAGAGGACTTCCCAAGGTCACAGACCTGGGACAAGGGGCCAGGTTGGACTCCTCAGCGCTTCAGGGCTGATTTCACTGCTCCTCCTGTTCTAGCAGAATGGAGGCTAGCAACAGAGTGTGCTGACCCCTTAGAAAGTAATGGAACTAACGCCAGCACCCGACCTAGCTCAGCGAGGGGAAGCCCAGGAACAGAGCGGACATACTACACCAGATCTCAGGAGAGTACATGCTTTAAAGAGGTACATAGGTTTAGGGTGGCTGGCTGAAATTCAGCCCCCCTGACAGCACTGCTCTCTGCTACACTGTTTTCCCACAGCCCATGAGTTCATTTAATAGCACGAACATCTGCTTCTTGCCATCTGGAGAAAAGACACATGTGTGGTGCTGTTTTTTTAAAATGAGTCCCCAGTAATTCTACTTCTAGCAGGAATTTATCCTGCTTGATACAGTCTCCCATCTGTGAAACGTGTGTGTAAGATTATCTACTGCAGCATTTTTAAATGATTGGAAACAGCCTAAATCCCCATCAGTAGGGGATTATTCATGTACGTTATGGTACATCCATGTGGTGGAATATCACGCAGGTGTTAAAAAGAAGAAATAAACTGTACTGAAGCATGACCTACAAGGTACAACGTTAAGTGAAAAAGTAAGGTGCACAACAGTGTGTGTGACATGCTGCCCTTTTGTAAAATGTGTGTGTGTGTGTGTTTGACTGTATAGAATAATTTGAAAGAATGTTTAGGAAAATGTAAACAGTGGCAGCCTTCTGGGTGCTGATGTCTGACGCACCGTAGGTGCTCCAGACAATGTCTACCCTTGGCCAATATTCATTTCCCCCCGAGCATGAAATAGAAGTTTATGTATGCAATTATTCTTATGCCTCCAAAGTTGACACCAGAGCCCAAGCCAAGATTTCTTGGCTTTATAGAGTGGATTCGCATCTGTAGCAAACATCTTTGCAGCCTGACGCATCCGGCTGGGTTACAGCAAAACACAGGAAGTCTAGCCCTGGTGGCGGAGCACTTACTTCAAAAGTCAGGAGGAGAAACTCATCAGTTACTTAGAGTCCCTCAGTAATACTTAAAAATGTTTTCTAGACAAGTCTGCCAGGAAGTAATGTTCGCTTCAGTAAAAAATAAGTACAAAAGTGACCCAGACAGTAACTCTGTTAAAAAGACAGACTCCTTCCTAAAAAATCACAGGAGAAAACCAGAATCTGAAATGCTTCCTTTTCTTTATTAATTTTTAAATTTTTGTCAGAGAAATATAGTGCTTTATGCTGGCCAGGTCACTCCTTTCTGGGGCCACACCTGGACAGACCATCCCTCCAGGTCACCCATCCTCACCAAAACTTACATATTGGAACTCCAATTCTGGCGTCTCTTCTCCATGACAACTAGGTAAGAGCTGAATATACAAAACATACAAGGGATGGATGTATGGCAATAACCCAATGGGATACATTTTCTCAGAGTTGAATCTTTTATTAGAAGCAAACTAATTATCAAGACTTTAAACCAGGGGTGGCCAACCTTTTTGCTTCCCTGGGCCACATTGGAAGAAGAAGCATTGTCTTGTGCCACACATAAAATACACGAACACTAACGATAGCTAAAAAAAAAAAATGTCCACGCATAATTTTCATAATGTTTTAAGAAGGTTTGCAAATCTGCGTCGGGCCACTTTCAAAGTTGTCCTGGGCTGCATGGGGCCCGCGGGCTGTGGGTTGGACCAGCTTGCTTTAAACCAACAACAGTAATAGTACTTAGCAGTTCCAGATGCCATTCTAAGCACCTTATCCAGACTTATTTAATCTTTCTAACAGCCCAAGGAGGTCAGCATTGTGATTGTCCTCACTGTACAAATGAGAAAACAGGTCAGTTAACTCCCCAGGAACACATTTAAGAAGTGGTGGAACCAGCATTTGAACCCAGAGAGTCTGGCTCTAGAATCATGCTCCTAACCACAATGGCAGAAATCAGAGGGAGGATTTCAGGTGCTGAGACGAGCCAGGAACAACGAGGTGGGTTAACGCCCAGCGGCATGGCAATTGGCACTGATGTGCACTCCCCTCCCCCGCTCCTGCTCCAAGGGCATTGAAGTCCTGAATAAAATATAACAGAAAACTTTGAAATTTATAGCCAAGTTGAAAGGAAAGAAAGAAAACTCCCCGGAAACCAGAGGCATAAAGAGACAATGAAATGGAGCGCACAAGCACTGAGAGCCAGGTGAATGTTGGTCCTGGATGTGGGTTCCCATGATACATGTGGTGTGGGGCCCAGGTTCGCAAGACGCAGGGAGCAGACCTGAGATCCTGTCTCTAAACAGGCCCTTGGAAAGGTTTCCTCCTCCATGAAGCGAAGAGTGGAAAAATGTCTGCCAATTGCTCAGGGAAATAGCATGGAGATGCATCACCTGCCTGGGGCACCCGAAGAAAAAACTATCACCTGCATAAAAGTGACATTCCAAGACCGAGTGACCCACAGAAGGGCAGTCTGAACATAAGCCACCCAGGTGCCAGAGCTCTACCCTAAGGAATTCTCGAGCGAGCACTCACAAATGGCAGAAGCAAGCACAAAACGTCCATGCCAGAGCCATGGGACTCCTACAGAAAAAGTCACCTCCACTGAGAGAAGTGAAAGCAGAGGACAGTGTAAGGACAGGACCCAAGGATCCTTTCCTGCTTTATTTTTCTTGAGCACCCTGACATGTGCTGGCCTCTGATTTGCCTTTCTCACTAGAATTGAAGCTTGGGCATTGGGATTTTATTTTTTCATTGGTCCATCAATGCTTAGGACAGTGGCTAGTGCATGCTAGGCATTCAGTAAGTAGTTATTGGACATTGCTGGGAACGAGAATGCACACTGTTCGTGGCTATGTGCATATGTACGTAACATACGGATGAGGGTGGGCAGGTAATCAGGTAATATCAGGAGAGCGATTCCCTCTGGGAAGAGAGAAGGCAAAGGATGGGGACAGGTGGTGATGGTGTTGTCCAACTCCACCTATGACAGCTTATTTCTTAGAATAATGGTCTGAAGCCTTGGGGCAAAATATTGACATTTGATACATCTGGATGGGGAGTACATGAGAGTTTTACAGTATTCTCTGTGGTTTTCTGTGTTGGCAGTATTTCCCAATTTAAAACAAAGGAAGGTATTTGGGGAATAAAGGGTGCATTTGAGGCTCCAAACACCCTGTGGGGCCCAAGTACCATATTTTGCCATGTACGATGCACACTTTTTGCCCAAATTTGTGAGTGAGAATTAAGGATGAGCATTATACATGGGTAGTACTAAATCTGTATCTATATAAATACTTTTATTTCTTTTATTTATGGTTATGAGTTAAAAGTGTAACTCTAGAAACCAATAACAATACTTGTACGCAAAATAACACACTGGAATATGATCATCTTTTTCTGTATAAAAAAGATTTTACACATAACATTTCTTGTACCATGATATGTTAAAAAATAAATGCTAAAATTTTGTTATAATACAAAACAAGTACCTAAATATAAACAAATAAAGATTTGAATTACAAAATTAAGATGAAAGATTTTATCCCTGCAAGTTTTGGCCAAACACGTGGGTGCACATTATACACGGGGGTGCATGATACACGGGGGCGCATGATACACGGGGGCGCATGATACACGGCATAATACAGTCCCTTCTGATCCCACCTCTGAATTGAGACCCCAGCCCTGAGGAAGCACAACAGCCTGAAACAGGACTGTTGGCTTGCCTCCTCCTCTTGGGAGAAGCAACTGCCCCAGGAGAATACCGCCTCCCCTCCCCCACCCCCCAGTGAGGACTGGTGCCTCGTGGGGCCACGCTTTAGGTGAGCTGAGAGGGATGAAGGCTGACTCCACTGCTACTTTGTGATTTACAAAGAACGAGCCCTCATAGACCTCTGTGCAAAAATTCAGATATTCCATTAAAGACGCCAGCTACCGATTGATGGTACAAGGTTAGGGATTTCTGCTGGGGAGGGCGAGGAATCTGAGACTTAGCAGATGGAGTGGAGCCAGGAATCCGGTCCCTCACCCAGGGTCCCAGGCTGGCCCAGCAACGGCCTGGAAAGGACACACCCGCTACTAGGAACCATCCCAGCCCGGCCACCTCTAGGGTCGGGTTCCTGTAGTCTAAGTCTTCCACAGCTCTGCCAAGTGACCTGGGCTCAGGCTCCAAGCACCAGCCCCTGTGCTCTTCTGGAAGAGTCTGGAAGCCGAGGGCAGTAGGGTGTGGGTGCTCTCTCCTTCTCCAAATTAGGACACACAAAAATTGGAGCCCACCAGCTCTGGTGAGCTTTCTGAAATTGGAACAAACAGAAACGCTTCTGGGTTGTGGAAGGGTAATGGATAAAGGGGGTCAATTCTAGAAGACTTTTTGTAGGTACCAGGTGAACAGGAAAAGGATGCTCTTTATGTGAACTTGACCCCTCGTCACTCCTCAAGAGGAAGAGGGGATGTCCAGCCCACTGCATTTGGCCATCATTTTATTTCATTTCTTTGCAAGTTTCTAAGTTAACTTTTAAGGTCCTCTGATGAGTGGCGATTTAGAAGTGTCTTATTTTATTTTACTGAAGTGAGCAGGAGCCCATGGCTACTGAAAGAGCAAACAGAAAGTTCCATGTCCAGATTGTCCGGAAAACCTGACAACTTTCGACCAAGTATATGGATGACGTTCCATAAGCTGAGTGTCACCTGCATCAGCATCGGCTACAAACAAAGCCAGGCATGCAAATGAGGTCCAAGCCCAGTTGTTTACAGCTGACCAAATGCAATGACCTTGTCCCCTGAGGTACCATGCCCCCGGGGAGCTCAAGTCTGGCATCCAGCCCTGAGTCCTGGCCGGCTTAGTCACCGCTTAGCTGTGCATCTGGCCTGTTAATTTCTATATTTTGCACCAGGCAGTTGGAGGTAATAAAGTCCTCAGAGATGTGGCGATGATTCCAGGTGAGGTTGTCAAAGTGCTTGGAAGCTGCCTGTATTAGTGCAAAATAAACCTTCCAGCAGGTAGCTCCTAAAGCCAGCCAAAGGTCTTGCTTTAGTAAAATAAGGTTTGGGTGACCATTTAGAAAATGACCACCATTCTTTTTGTGGCTGCATGAAATTAAAAAAAAAAAAGCATGAAGAGAGGGAGGAAGGGAAAGTGGGGATAAAATTAGACAGACAAGATTGGTTCCCTTGACTCGGAATTCAATCCTGTCATCTCCTTGACAACTGGCCCTGCCGAGGGACAGGGAGCAGAGGTCAGGTCCCAGGGGGTCACCTGCCTCAGCAGAAATCCAGGCCTGGGGCCTGCCTGGTCGGCTGACTGGAAAACCTGAAGTGGGACGTCCCTGGCCAGCCTGTACGCTGCCCCGAGTCTGACCCGGGAGCAGGGCCAGCAACACACTGGGACGCTGCCCAGTGGGGGCCTCAGGACGTGAGGGACACCACGGCAGAGCCCGGGCTGATATCATCAGGAAGTTCTGTCCTGGGCCTGGAGTCTAGAGAACCTTCCAGAGGGTCCTGACTTCTGACAGACAATGGCGTCTGTGCCCCCTCCCAGCAGTCAGGGAAATAAAGCCACCCAGCCTCTGCTGTGCTGTTGTGACCAGTGGCAGTTTTGTGACCTCCCCATGCTGTGCCTGGCCTCGAGGGGGCAGGGCTGGGTCGCAGGGTCGGGGCCTGGGCAGCTGGAGGTTTTTGAGGTCCCCCAATGATCCCGATGCCTCTGGTCTGGGGAGCAGTCCCAGGAACCGCTAACTAGACCAGAGGGCAGGCAGTGTCCCTCTTCCTGCAGCATCTGATTTTTATTTTTTCTAAATAATTCATTTGGCGTGTGCTCAGGTGGCAGAATAGACGTCAAAGTTGCATGAACTTTTAAGGGAAAAACAATGCGAAGACATTTAGCACTTGCTGTGCCGTATGACTTGATGCGCACACCCACCATAATAAACACATTCCCTGGCCCCCACCGTGAGGGTCTTTGTGGGAAAACGTGGAAATGGCAGGTCTGATGTGTTACCTCTCCCATGAACACTTGCCTTTGAAGAGGGCCTCAGGGAGAAGAACACATAAACCTCTCCGGAATGAAATTAGACATAAATAAGGGAAGCGATGGTAGGATTGCAGATACTGTATAGCAGGCAACGCTTGGGAATAGCAGTAATCTGGGGCCTCTCCATCCATGCCAGACAGACAGACAACCATGAGATGACAGCTGCCGTTTACCGGGCACCTGCCGGGCACAGCTTCCCAGCAGGGTAGGCATTGCCACCCCACCTGATCAATGGTGAAAGTGGCCCTCAGAGCCATGAAGCCAGTAAGCAGCCCCCTGGGAGGTGAGACGTGCATTCGGGTGGGCAGGCCCGGTTCTCGCCCTCCCACGATGGGGCCCCTCTCGGAAGTGAGAACTAGCTATCGGCAGAAGATGCATCCTGCAAAGGCAGTGACAAGACAAAGTAGTCTTTGTCCCCAGGAACCCATCCAGGTGAGAAACGGCCCTTTGGGGCCAGGAAGCCTAGGGTGAATCAGGAAGACGGGACACCATCGTTGGAAGCCCACGGGCAGCTAATTCCCAGCAAGGGCGAGGCCGGACTGACATCCTTAAGTGAATTCTCTTGCTTTTGTGGCTTCCCATTAACCTGCTTACTGTCACGGTGTGGCCACGTTTATTTGTTAACGTCCCTAGATGGGCCACGATTAGGTTTCTGGCCGGTTATAACATCTTACCTGGATCATTTTGGGTTCATCACCTGAAGCTGAGTTAATGTCCTTCCTGTGTGACAAGGCTAGCACCCGCGGAAGCCTGAACCCCTCTTTCTGACAGACTTGACCTGTGTGAGTTGTGAGGGGGCAGTGGGGTTTTTGTCAGGCATCTGGGTCACAGTGCCAGAGAGAACAAAGGACAGTGACTGGCAGAAGAGCCAAGCAATGGTCCCTCTCATAAAACCACCTGGACAGCAGGCCTTTTGGAAAAATAAATGGTGGGGAGAATAAAGAGGTGAGGTGCTGGCTCTCAGCTCCCCAGCCCCAGGCCTGCTCCTTCCGGGCTTGATGTGCCACCTGTGCCTCTTCCAGGAGCCAGCTACAAACCTTCCAAACCTCTCTTGGGTCTCATTACTATGCAGACCAATTTTTCATTCATCTGGAATCCACTGTAGCATTTTAATGCGGAAAGACGGTTACTCCATTTCTCTCCCCTGAAGAAAAATGGCTTAATTTCTCCAGCTGATAGATTTTTTTTCTGATCCTTCAGATGCAGAAAAAGACCTGGAAAATCAGCTGTTGGACTAGCCACAGACGTTTTATGATGGCCATAAACAGGGCTGGGACAGGGGTGACACACCAGGCAGCATCCTGATGGTGCCCTCGACATTGCTTTTAGCAACCTTCTATGAAAGGGGTGTTTGGGTGGACAAATAGGTAGATAGGGGAGAGAGAGAGAGAGAAATGGATGGATAGATGGATGGACAGACAGACCTTAATAAAAGCTGTTGTTTTCCCACCATATTTGAAGAGTATAATCCCTCTGTATATTTTTCCCTGCAGACATGTGAGACCTTCTGACACCAAATCAGTCCAGAATCCCCTACCTACCCACCCAGCCCCAAATTGAGACAGATTTCATCAGCAGGGGAAAAAATCTATTTAGGAAGGAAATTAGAGGCAAAATTGGGGTTAATCATTTTAGCTGCGTTTTCCATTGTTCAGCCGACAGGACTGTGGTGGATGACTTCGGACACTCCTGTCTGAGGTCCTTCCTCCGAGGCTGAGGATGGCCTCGCCTGGCCCGGGGAGGAAGGAGGCCACGAGCAGGGGAAGGCCAGGCCCACTTCTGGATGAAAGGACCAGAATTCCATCAGAAGAATGTGGTAGTTTAAGGCAAAGACCTTGGAGCCAAACCACTTAGGTCCAAATCCCAAATCTATCATGTGCTACCTTTGTGACTTCAGCAAGTCCCTTAACCTCCCTGTGCCTCAGTTTTCCCATTGATAAAATGGGGATAATAATAGTACATACCTCAAGCAACGGTGAGGGTTTAGTGAGTTAATATGCTTCAAACAGAAGCTGGCACATAGTAAGCGCTATGGGGATAAGTCAAAAGTCCCCTCGAAACCCCCACTATGCAAGTTCATTACACAAAAGATGAAACTTTAACTCCGAGATCATCAAATGTAATTCACTCAGCCTTAAGGGTCAAGGCCGAAGGTTGCGCTTAACTCTCACCACCTTCTCTTACATTGTTTGTTCACCTTCCCTAGTATCTAAAGCAACACTTCCTGAGAGCTGTAGCCCAACCTGGGCCTGGACTTCGAATGCCTAGGAAGTGAATTCTACAGCCCGGGGCCGGAGGACAGGCCCTAATCCCAAGGCTCGGACCTCCAGGGCAGAAGTCACTACCTTCTGCTGCTGTGGCCTTGCAGGAACCACTGAGCAGCTAGATGGTCCTCAGAAACCCCCAAAGAGCTGGCAGACTTCATCCTGCTATGGCACAATTAAAACACCTGCACTTTTACGTATGACTTCGATGTCACTCAATGCCTACATTAACATTAGCTGCCTCTCGGTTCAATGTGCTTACTGACGTGTGGCCTCTTTTGGTGTCTGAGACCTTAGAGGAGCTGAGGTTATAAAAGAGGAAGACAGACGAGTATTAACATTGAACTTCACCATGAAAAAGTCTGTACCATTGACTCAGTGCCCCCCATCTGCACATCACTGTGACCAATTAGAGATTTGGTTCCAAAACTGAAAGCATACATTACGGATAAACCTTGAGTCCTTGCTCGGTGCTCCCTGTTTCTCCCCCGGTTGGAATCAGACACACACAGACACACCTACTTCTGACCACTGCCGGCCTGCTGTCACAGCAATCAGGTCCCACGACGACAGGACCTCGGTCTTTGGAGAACAGGGTGTAGAACTGGAGCTTGTCAACATGATGGAGTACTACATTGCCATAAAAAATGATAAGCATGTGGTTTGTGTCAATATATGCAAATGAGTCTGTGAAATAATGGGAACAAGCAGAACGCCCAATAGTCAGCACACACTGACGACAGCTCCATCGATAATTACGTCTGCACCCTCATCAGCAAGGACTAGAAACAAATTTAGAGTCGTGTAAATAGAGGGTTATTTACTGTGTTCGTTTTTTCTCCCATAGAACCTTATATACCTTTTTTAAAAGGAGGAAAACAGGAAGTTTGGACTTAGACCAACAAGAGAAGCATTTAGCTGCTGACACAATTGCTTGGACAGGAAGGGACATTTGTTGTGGTTGAAAACATGCATTGAGCAAAGCTGCAAGCCTGAAAAATGACACTTCCACGAGCTCAGCAGCCCCTGCTCCTGCCAGGCTGGCTGCAGCCCCGGCTGAGGGGGGACCCCAGCACTGCTCTTCCAATGGGCGGAGGATGAAGCCCGGGGTGGAGAATAGGGTGGAGGCTTCAGCTCGGTACGCTGCTGATTCTTTATGAAGTTCACACTTGGCTTTAGAGAAGGGTGATCACATTGCCCTGGTGTGCCCTAATTGTGTCCATCGCCCAGGTAATGATTAATGACATCCCTTTTACCTGAAAAGCATCCCTGTTAAGACAATAAAGTGCAAGGCCATCCTACTTAAAGAGGCCACACAGGCCCCAACTTGCTACCTAGAAATATAAGACCTGTATCTAAAGGCATCCGGAGCACCTATATGCCACTCTCAACGACCAGGGCATCAGGAGGTGTTTCCGTCCTCTCTCTCTACAAGGACAACTAGCTGTGGGTATGCACTGGGACGGCCAGCAGTGCTGAGCTGGAGTCAAAGGTACCAGCCCATGAAAGCAGACTGTGTGCACCTTCCCAACTCCATGCTCGGTGACATCACGTCAGCAGATTGAAATCCACCCTGATGGGAGTGTGTGCACTTTGGGAAACAGGAAGCGCTACAAACCTGGGCTTTCTCTCCGCCACCCAGGGACCTAATTGTAAAATATTTAGCAGCATGCCTCAGATCCCTGGAGTGAAGCCAGGGTGTAAACCATCTTAGGGGGCTATCTGATCACCCAGGTTCGCTCCTAGCCCCTGCCAAGGCCCACAGCCATGTTCCACACAAAGCACTATAGAGTAACCAGAAAACGGTGAAATGGGGTGGTCCCTAGCAGAAGGGAGAAAAGGACAAGCACCTCTTTTTATTTTCCACACACACTAGAACCAAAATGAAGAAGCAAACACAAATCAATCCAATTGTTGTGGAATATGACAGCTTGACCCACAGCCAGCTCGTCTGCTACCTGACCAGGTTGTCTGCATCCTATTAAAGCAGATGTCTAGCGTGCGATTGATGCAGCATTGCATCTTCTCACAATGACAGCTTGTGAATCATGACTCTTCCTTCATCAGACAAATCACTGAAATGCCCTGCCTCCAATGACACCATAACACAATGTCACTATACAAAGTGGCTTATTATTTGGCACCAACAACATCTTGTTAATTCTTCCCTCCCTGCACCCCCTCCTCTTGCAGCTCCTCAGGAAAGCTCTTTGTGAAAGTCACATTTCATGGTCACGGACAATTCATTACTTCCCGTCACATGCTATTTACTGTCAGCTCCCTTTTGTAACAAGCATGGCAAACATTTGATGAACTTCTACAAAGTTTGAAGAGGTTTTTTAAGCAACTTACTGGCACTGGAACTTCAGCACTTGATTAGTGAATCAGCTAAATCCAAAAGGGTTAAATGGAAGACTTGAAGGTGACAGGAATGCTGGTCTGATCATGGAACCCAGGACACTGAAGTAAAGAGGAGCAGGAGGGACGATCACTAGCCCTGATTTCACAATAATCATAGATGCTCAGCTGCGTAGGCCTTGGGGGTTAAAGTCATGCTCTGCCTGCCTTGACGAAACAGCTCCTGGGTACCAAGTACTCTGCTATGTGGCCCAGGATAATTCAGAAAAATTAGGCCATGTGCTCTTTGCCTTAATAAACCACTGGAAGAGACAGGATGGAGGCAGAGGAAATAACGAGGTGCCAGTGAGTGGGAGAGACAAGACAAACCACCATGGCCGTCCTTGACTGACCGTAGTGAAAGGAGGTGGGCTAAATTCATCTTGTGCTTGTGGCTGGATTGGTTTCATCAGGGCTACCTTCTGGAAGGGGGCTTTTGAATGTATTCCACTAGCAGCTATGATTCATGATCTGAACGTGAACCCCAAAATTACAATGAGTAGAGACCTTAGCATGCTTTTCTTCAATTCAACTCTGGTTATTCCAGAGTGCTCTTTGACAACCTTTAATCTTTTTTTTTTTCTCAAGGACAATTCCATTACCCCCAAAGTTTCCTCAGACCCCAAGTGTGCCTAGGACCTATGTGGAAGAATTAGAATAGGTGATGGTACAAGTGCTGAAATAACAGCTAGGCTTCCACTGAGCCTTAGTGGCTTGTTTGCTGGTCAGTTCCTCCCATCGCCCCCTGGGTCCTCTGAGAGTGGGCTCCATGCCAGGCCCTGTGACCGCTGCATGTGCAGTGCCTAGTACAGGTGAGGACAGACAGCAGCCTCAGCCGTGGTTGAAGGCTTGAGTGAATGGTCATACCTGACGCTGCTGTCACTGGAATCATCAGTTTGGCAATTAATTTTATCATGTGCAGATCCTGACACCTACCTCAGGTAAACTCAGTTCTCCCAGAAGACATTTGTCTACTCACGTCATCACCTTACCATCAACCAGAGCAAATGCTCTTTCTAGTTTTGGTCAAGCTCGAAGAAGTTAGTTTTATGGTGATCTAAAGGACAGATTATGTTGGGGGAAAAAACCCATCGCTGGAACAGTAACATTTCTTATTGGTGGTTTTATAATAAGAATTGGATCCAATATAATCTTATAATGCTGAGCTAATACAACCTTTAAAAAGGGCCAGAATGAAGAACAATGGTTCCAATTACAGGCAATGACATTGATTTTTATGTTACACTTGGATTTCTGCATGCCCAAGGCAGTCAACTTTAAATTATACAAACATTTGAGGAAAAATCTGAATGTTTTGTATGAGATTGTGTTCCTATAAGTAGATAGCCCATGACAAGGGTCCTTGGATTTTATTCTCCTTTGGCACAATTGGACTCTTCTCAGAGACTGAAGTAATTCTTTCTGTAGATCTCTATGCCATAAGTGGTGTCCTCAATGCCTCCACAGAAGCTCCTTACATGTCCACTTGTGTTTCAGAACAGCAGTTAGATCATATACCAGTGCATGATCTTCTCAGCAGATTACCTGTCCCCTGTATTCCAAACATGACAAAATATGGGATTTGATTCTAACCCATCACATGTAAGTAGTGTGACAACTCTTTTTTTTTTCATTTGGGGGTTTGGGGGGTGGGGTGGTCATGAGGGGTGGTGGTGAGTGTGACAACTCTTAAAAGAAAGAGTCGAACTCTATATTATTCCTTTCTTACTAAATGCTTTATGTGAACATCATTACCATAAACTCAGGGGGGCAGTGTCTGAAATGCAGCCTTGCTTTTTCCTTAATTCTGATAAATAATTGACCAATTTTTTTGACTCATGGTTCATTAATCGCTAGTGTCAGCTCTGAGGATATTTCTCTCTAGACATATTTTCTGAACTTCTCACTAGAGTGTATGTGTGTTGTCAGGTCAGGTTGTATTTAAGAATTCCCTTTCTTCCTCTCTGTATTTGGGTTAACCTTAGACTTTAAAAATTAAAACTAAGTGATGCTCAGTCCCAAATAACTGCAAAGATAGAGCTCACATCAGGATGAGGACAATACATTAAGGAGTAGAAAGTAAAATAACAGTGTGTCTCAGCTTTAATTTGTTGTATTAATGAAAAGTCATTTGGGGACAGCCATGAGTTAGAAGTCTGAGTCTCTTCAGGATGCTGGTGTGTTTTTTCTTTTTCTCTCCCAAAATGTAACCCAGTTTGTGTCAGTGACGTGTAAAAGCCAAAATTTCTATGGGCCCTTGTTAATTCCCTGCCCCCAGAGGAGTTCACTTACCAGACTTCACTCCAATTCCCAAGCAGGCATAGAAGGAATTCCCTGGCTTGGACAAGATTCTCCAGAAAGAGATAGAGCTAGTGGGAACTTCAGAGACCATACTTCAATGTCCTCATTTCACAGATGACAGACAAACCCAGAGTTTAGAGAAATCAAGTGATATGACCAAGGTGTCTCAGCACAGTAGTGGCAGAGCCAGGGCAAGATCCATCCCATGCTCTGTTCATCACACCACACTCTCCTGTCTAGTACAATGAGCGCTTTGCTGCTGTCATCTCCTATTTCTTATATTCTCGCGTACTCATCCCCGCCCCGTCCCCACCCGGCCTTCCCATAATTCAGCTGTTTCCTGACTGCCTATTTTATATTTTGACCTTCAATTATACCATGAAACATTAAATTGTCACCTGATTTTTTTCTAATTGATTTCATGAATTGTTGTATAAGGTCAATTCTCTTATTTTTACTTATACCTACGGTTACTGGTTCCTGCTTTTACCCTGGTACTTGAATCCTGAGTACATCACCTTGGAGAGGCCCTGAATTTACTCCTTCCTTCATCCTAGATTCCTCATTGTCTTCTAATTTTCAACCCACTGCCAACTCCAGACCCTTAACTGTGAGGTATTTTTGGTTCTTCTAATCTTGGCCACTTTATGGATTTACTGTCGCTGTCCGTGGTTCTGATATTAGCGACAGCAGCAACTGTACAGCCTGAGTGGGAAATTTCATTATGAATTCCCCATAACACTTCTGATTACTTTGGTAGACTATTTGGCCAACCAAAATTAAGTAAAATAACAATTAGAAGTTATAAGTCTTCATAGATACTTAAGCAGACGTATCAAAATTCATTCCTCTTTTTAATGACTGCTCAGGAAAGGGCTGTCAAGTCAAGTAAGTGGTAGCTAGGGATGTGCTGATAAATGTTAACAAATTTTAAACATTTTTTTCTAAGGAAAAAATATGATTCGTAGTGTTTTCTAATTTCTATGATGGAATGAGTATTCCCACAATGGCTGGCTTCAAATTACCCCCAAGATGTCATTGAATATGAAGGTGAGAGGGGACTTGAGGGCTGTCTGCAAAGTATTCAGCCATGTAATATGAACAATAAAGGCTTTTGTAGCTGGAGTTTTCCAGACAGCCCTTGTATGCATAATCAGCTCTTGTCAGCTAGTGCAAACTGACTCCATCCCACCACTGGCCTTAGCCCAATATTGCATATCAAGTTCCCCAAATGAGGTCTCACCCAAGGCGTGACATAGCCAAGGTGTGACATACCCGAGGTGGTTCATAGCAAAACTATGTGGAAGAAAGTGTCTCCAAGGTAAAGCCCTTTAGTGAGATCTGTGTGTAAAGCCAAGAGAAGAGCATGTATCTAGAGCACAAGGCAGACACAGTGCCTCAAAAAAGACATATAATAGATGTTAGGATGACTGTTTTTAAAAAGCAGGAATAGATGAAGATTAACATGAGCTTGGAACTGTAAGGAAAGCTGGAGTTCAGTCCTCATGGCATGTGGATGGGTGTGGGTTCATCACATGACTTAAAGGTACCTGGCCAAGGTAAGCATCCTCAATGTGTCAAGAGGGCAATGTGACAAGATTTTCTTCGCTCTAGATCTGAAGATACCCAAGTTCCAGGAGGTCTGTTGAGGTTCATTTTGCAATCTCAGATAAAATTCCATCTTTGTAAACACAAAGTTTATTTTCAGAGATTTGTTTTAAATTAAAAAACTATTTTAATACTGTGGCAATGATAATAGTTGGGACTCCATTGTGGTTATAAATGAGAGAGACCAACTCAACCTCAAAAAATGAGGCAATAATTGGGAAAAAAATGGGACATTTCACAGAACAACAAAGACCCTGGGAGGGCAAGGATTCACCTGAGATTCAGGAACAGTTGGTACCAGGAATATGACAATATCAAGATTGCTGTCTTTGGTATGACTTGAATGTCAGCTACTTCCTTCCCTCTCCCTACTCATGCCATTTCTCCACATTACAGAGAACTAGGCATATTTCAAACTTTGAAACATATAGACACGGGGCGGGGGTGGGGGAGTGACCAAAACCTTTTAGTCCCAAATGCAAGAATCACAAAGATATTCATTGTCCCAGATGAAGTAACATCTTTCTCCTGAGGCCAACCAACTGGAGTCAAAGTGGTTGGATAACATGAAAACCACATAGGGGGAGGGGAAGATTCTAGGCAAGGGGCGTTGTTGGGCAAGAAATCCAATAGACATCTACCCCACAGTCAATGTCTACCTGTCAGAGGATTGACCCATAGGGCTCAACATGACTCTTAACAAATTTTACTCAATGATGCTAAAAGGCACTTGTAAAGTCAAATACTTATAGGAACCCACTGATTTTTTCTTTTTTAAGTGCTACTAATGTGTAGTAGATCAGTTCTTTCCAAACATGTTTGGGCATTAGATTTGTGTCTTAAAAATGTTCAGATCCTCAAGCCTCTTCTACCTTTACTTAATTAAAATCTTTGAATGTGGGCCTAGAGATGTGTTTTATAAGCTCCTTAGGTGGCTGTGGTTCAGCCAGTCTGATATTTGTCCATTCACCTATAGTTGGAATCTCACACTCTAGGCTCTAAATGTGTGTGTGCATCAGAATCTCAGGAGAAATGAGAGTTAAAAACAAAACAAAATTGAGAGATAAAGGAAGAAAAAAAGACAAAAAATAAAAAAATAAGAATTAAAAAAGTAAAACTGCCTCCTTCTGCTGTACCTTTTTTCTACCTTGTCATACCTCAGTTATGGCCTCAAAAATGGTCAATTAAATTTGTTTATTTACTTCCTTATCTTCCCTTAGAGGACAAAGAGGGCTTTTTTTTCCTCTATATTCCAGTGCTAAGCACAAAGCCTGAGATATGTATTAGATGCCCAATAAATTGGTAGGAGTTATCTTTTAAAGCAGAAATTATAGGAGATAAAGGTATACATGGGTTGCCAACAATTGGGGCCATCAAGACTTCCAATAGGCTTACAAGCTAGTCTACCTTGCATTCGAGGCAACACAATAAAAAATATTTACTGAGCACTTGCTTGGTGCCTGACATTGTTTCATTCCCACAATAACTCCATGAGGTGAGTACCATTCTTATGACTGTTTTCCAGGTAAAGAAACAGACATAAAGAGGTTAAGAAATGTGCGCCATGCCATAAAGCTAGAAAGTGGCCAAGATGCAGTGTACATCACTGCATTACACCACCTCCCCAAAGATGTCACTTTGACGCCCATTACAGTTATCCAAACAACTTTTCCCACAGCCTGTGCACTCAGTAGGCCTGCACATGGAGGGAGGAAAGATGTGTTCTACATTACAGGGGTGTAGGGCTTTGGGAATGTTCACGGTTTTCCAACTGGTGCCCAAGATGTTGCTATGAATAATTTAATCTCTTGGTGGAAATAACAGAGGAAGACCTAAGACTTTTCATTATAAAAGGGAGGTAGTCACAAAGGCTTTTGGGAGAGAGCGAGGTGGGGAAAATAAAGATAGAGAAGGTACCACTGAAAACATGAAAAGTGGGGAGATACAGTCTTTAAAAAGAGAGCTGGACAGCAAAGACCAGCTTTGCTATTTTGCAACTTGGCTTCTGGACCACACAGGTCTTGTCAGTTCCTGCAGGGAATTTCTCTGGCCACCGAGTGTATCAGGTACCAAGCTAAAAGCCCATGCTAAGCATAAAACAATGCGGGGAAAGGACCGTCTCCTCCAAAGTGTACTTTAAATGTTTTTTTATTACATCCCAACTCGTCCCTCCATATTGTGGGCTTTCTCCATCCGGGGCAAGGGCCTCCCTTCAGAACAAACCAGGCCACACGTCCCCCCAGAAGGAGTTAGCCAGCAGGTCGAAGCCCGTGTTTACCCTTAACTCACATTATCTCACAAGGCCAGTTTCCCTTGACTTTCCAAGCCTGTGTATCTGGTTTTGTTCTTTCTCTCATCATTGCTCCCAGGCCGTCTTCCGCCGCATGAATCATTCTCTCTGTCTGAATGCTTAGCCTCCAAACTTCTGCCTCTTGCTTTGCTCTCTGCAGGAAACCCAAGTCTCGGGTTTCACTTCTCCCTGAAGCCTGGCATCTTTTCAGCATGTATCAGAGCCCCAAGAATGCGCCAGACCCCCATTTCCTCCAGCACACGTGCATGTCAGCAGCCCTGCTGAAGGCTACCTAGCTCTGTGCAACACTTAGAAACTATTCAGAGGGGGCCCACATGGAGCGTAGGCGGTGGGTACGCGAGCGTCGTCACACAAGCTGCACTGCACCACGTGGCAGCTTTGCCTGCATGTAGTTACAGGGTCTTAGATCCACCCAAAAGCACTGGCCTTGTCTGGTTTAGTAGGGGTCACCATCCAGCTTTGCCACGTTGACCCAATGTGCCTTATTTATGGAGAAAATGCCACTTCATACTTAAAAAAATAAGAAGATGCTCATAGTTGCGTGTCTCAACATTTAATGTTCCCCAGTGCCAAAATTAAAGATGGAAGGAGAAATACAGAGAAGGACGAATTGGTTTCCCCTGGACATGACGGGGGTCAGCAAACATAAAAACTGGGCCTTAACCAGCTGGCTGTGAGGACTCTGCTGAAAGGCGCCTGGAGTTCTGGTCCCCTCATCTCACAAAAAGGCTGCCTGAGAGCCCAGTGTTATAGCCCATCCCCCTCCGGACCTAGCTTCTTTTCTCATTTAGAGGATCAGGAAGACAGGAGGCCTCTGTGGAAGTCGTTCCCGAGGGGCCTGGAGAGGAAAGAGCTGGGTCCTTCCAGAAGGGCCTTCTCTTCCGGATCCCAGGACTACTGGTGGGACTGGAAGGGATGGACACAGAACCTCCAGAGGAGACCTCACGTGCGGTGAACTGGAAGCCCGTATGGGCGTGGGGAGGCGGGTATGATGGGAGATAAGACAGAGCAAGGGGTGGCCAGAACTCAGGAGGGGTTCACCCTGAGGGCTGGGGGAAGCAGGGGTAGAGTTGTGACGTGTCAGCTCGGGTGCCTCTTAGGTGGCAGGTGGAGGGGTGGCGAGGTTGAGGGGTTGCAAGAGCAGGCGAGGGGGTGATGGTCCCCGCAGGAGGGATACGCTGGATCAGGGCTCGGGCCGGGTGTGGTGGACCTTCCGCAGGAATGCGGCTGCAGAGAGGGTGGGTCTGCAGGGGCTCCAGCCTTCCAGCCTCTGGCTGAGGACCAGGCAGCAGTGAGACCCTCTACCTTCCCCGGCTTTATGGGGAGGCTCTGGTCGCTTCCTCGGACTGAGTGGAGCTGCCTGGACTACATTCTTGCTGGAGCAAAGGGGAGCAAAGCCCTGGGCTCCCTGGGGGCGGGAGTCTGGGAGGAGCCCGAGGCTTTGCAAAAGGCCAGAGCGATCATAGCGCACAAGACTGTGTGGAGCAGAAAGAGGGCGAAACGGGAGAGAAAGCGGGCTCCGAGCCGCCAGAGCTTTGCGAACAGATGGCTGGACTCCCACCTCTCCCTCAGCCCTTCCCTCAGGGCATCTGAGAGCAGGACTGAGCCCCCGCCTCCGGTGCCCAATTCGGCACGCCCTCTTTCCCTCGCCCTCGCCACCTCCCCGCTCTCCTCCCCACCTTCTCCCTCCTCCTCCTCCCACCCCTCCCTCTCCTACTACTGACCACATCTGGGAGCAGCTGTGCTTTCTTCTGCACGCTCCAATGTTCTCATTAGCAACCTTTAGCTGCACGCATTCCTCCCCCATGCAAGTGACACAGGTGCCGAAAGGGCACAAGAAGCCCCTCTTTCTTGGGACCTTTCTGCAAAAAGCAACCTCAGATTCTGCCAGGTAGCAGTTTGCAGTGGTGTGTGTGTGTGTGTGTGTGTGTGTGTGTGCGTGTGCGTGCATGTGTGTGTGCGCATATGTGTGTGCGTGCGTGCATGTGTGTGCATGTGTGTGTATGCGTGTGTGTGCATGCGTGCGTGTGTGTGTGTGTTTGTGTGTAGGCTGCTTTGAATATTGTTGGTTTGCTCCAGGGATGCCTTCGTTTTCCTCCCCCTTCTCCCCAGCCCTGCTCTAGACAGCACCACTCCCTTCCTGGGTCACCTCCAGTCTCCACTCCACCCACCGGCCCTCTCCAAAGTCCCGCTGGATTGTAAAGCCTGAAGGAAAGCTGCAAGGTGGGAGGAGGGGAGAACCCACCGATTTTCATTTTCGTCCCAGTATCTCTACTGACATCTGTGTATCATCCGGTCTGCTCTCCTTGAACTGCCTTTGCAAACTGCAAACACATGATCCTAGAATGTCGTCAAAACCTCTTAGCACTTACCTGTATGAAATTGGGCACCCCTAACAAAGTCCCTAAGAAATGGGTCTTGGGCTTCAAAAGAGATAAATACACTCAGGGACCCAGTAGGGCCTTGGAGCTGGTGGAGGACAGGGTGGTCCTAGGAGGTCCCTGCTTATTAACAGAGGTGCAGCTGGAGAGAAGGTAGCAAAGAGCATTTTGCATACTTTATCCCCTGGCCTAGGACAAGCGGGCCAGGCCTGGCATCTCTCCTAAGACATTGAGACATTTCTGTACCTATGTCCACTCTCCTCCAGCATGAGTCACTGCTTCCTCTGCTAGTTATACTCTCTCGCACAGGGGTGCCCAAACTTTCCGCTTGGGCCACACATGAAATACACTCACACTAGCAATAACTGCTGAGCTAAAAAAAATATTGTAATGTTTTAAGAAAGTTTACGAATTTGTGTTGGGCTGCATTCAAATCTGTCCTGGGACACAGGCCATGGGTTGGACAAGCGTGGCCAGCACTTTGCTCCTTCTGCCATGAGTTGTGGGCACATGTTTGTAGCTCCAGCTCTCACTTAGCTCAGATCGCTCCACTACTCAGTGAGAATCCAGCGGTTCTGAAGGAGGAGCTTGGAATTGGCAATGAGACAGCCTTGGCAGTGTCTAATCTGAGCTCTGCTCGTGTAAGTAACCAACCATTTAGAGAAGGGGTCTTCAGAGAAATCTGTCCCTTGTTCAATGAGCACTTCCTACAAGCTTTCTGATTCTCCATCCCTCCCCACTAGATGGTCAATGTCCTATGCAGTGACAGACTTGGCCTTGCACTTCTTTAGTCACTGCTGCAGCTCTCACACTTGGTCATGAGGCAGAGCTCCTGGTGATGCAGTAAGAGCCTGGGGTCTGCAATTGTTTATTGTAAATAAAATAAATTTTTTTAGTAATTATTATTGAACTAATTCAGATACCCTACGTACCTGATTTCAAATAGCCACCCTGTCATTATCTCATTGCCCTATTTTAATTCTTCTACAGGAGCTTCACCAGCAGCTGTTTCTCCTGTGCAAGTGTTTGTGTGTTTCTGGGCTGTCTCTCCAGCACACAGGTTTGAACTCTTTTTGCATATCTCAGCCTTCTCTTCCTTGTCTTTGCTGCACAAGATCCGTAACCCCATCTCTCCAGCTCCTCCCACAAGGTGGAACTAGTGCGACCACGTGTTGCTTTGCCTCTAATTAGCCTTGACTCCATTTGCTTGTGAGTTTTGTTATAGGATCATTATCACAGGGTTAGGACCTCATTGCCGGGGCAATTGGGATGGTACCTGGGCAGGTTAGCCTTTGCCCAAATCTTAACTACTTGGTCAAACTCTGCTAGTGTTCTCAGTTCTCCTTACCCTTCAGTTGCAATAATGCCAAACCTTCTACGCTGCAACTTTGCCATCTCTGCCAGGGTCAGCTCGCCTCAACCCCACAATCCTTCCTTCCTCATGGACTGCCTCAAATCATTTTATTTTTACTAACTCGCCACGATATTTTCCTTCTCCCAATACCATATGTAGGTCCCACTTTTGAGTAATATTGCCTACTCAACAGCCAGAAAGCTTCACCAGCGTCTGGTACACCGCTGCCATCTGACACACAAGGGTAAGTAGCAAATCAGAAAAGGACAAATAGGCCCAAGAAACAATAGAGAAGTTGAAAGAATTAACACTGGGAAGAGAAGGGTCTCGGGGAACTTAGCGCTGACCCTGGAGCTGGAGGCAGATAAAGAGGAACGTGGGGAGAGAGCAACGCAGATAACCAGGCTGCGGATTAGTTCCCCGTTCCCCTCCTGGGACCACGATGTCTCGGTGAAGGCTCTTTCAGTTGTGACAGGAAATGACTCGGACTGGCCTACGCGTGGGGACCGGTCCTTACAAGCACACAGAGTAGCCTTTCCAACCCATGGCTTCTCATGGCTTACAGGTGTGGAAACCACTGTCCGCACGCGCAGGTGATGGAGGCTGACACCTGCAGGAGCTGCCTGCGGTGGCGATAATGAGCCCTCCGCCACCTTGCCCCAGCGCTCAGTCTGGAGCATGGTTACCAGGCAACACATGGGCAAAGGAAGGCTGCCTCTTTCGAAAAGCCCACCACTTCCAGGAAGCCCGCTACGGCCCGCTGTGTCCCCAGCGGCAGAGCGGAGCCAGCCTTCAAGTCCCTTGGGAGGACCTTCCTGTCCTCCCTGCTGCCTCCCTGATGATCGAGCACAAGCTCCATAAACTTTGTGTGGAAAATTTTCGGGGGTTTTTCCTTGATTTCTATCTTGGGGAACTCAAGAACCCCAATGCTGAGAACACAAGAACCAAGGCAGGAGCCGGCCAGCACTCCCGCTGTCTCCCCTCAGCCTCTTGCCTCGCCGCTGCCTGTTGCTCTTTCCCTCCCCCGGTCCCTCTGCCCCCCACCCCCATCCCCTGCCTGGATCGGCCCAGGAGCAGCCCCCCAGCTCTCGGTGTCACGTGTGTGCACAGGACAGAGGCCAACAGAGACGTCCGAGCCCTGATGTGACATTCCTTGATGGTCCTGGTTTCCACCAGCCACAACGTGGCAAGACATCTCGGGGAGACGGAGTGGGACTGGCCAGATTGCCAAAGGTCCATGCGACCATTCTTCGGAATCAAAGGCTCCCGTGGCTGTTGTCCGCTTCCCCTTGTCCCCATCTCTGTACAGCCACTTCCTTCGCTGTCTTTCATTCTCTGTTTATTTCAGTCTCTTGTTTCTGTCCTTTTCAGAACACGGGGCATCCAAGGCAGTCATCTGGGCTTAGTGACAGTCCGTATTTGAGTGCAGATCCTGGATTCTTACTGTTTCACTTGCAAAACAGCAGCAGCAGCAGCAAAAGCCCATCGGACCAGCTGGCCGTGGCTGGAGGCCACACTTGCCCTCTCCCTTCTTTGTTCCTCCCTGCCCTGCTGTGGTCTGCAGCTCGTGTTAGTACCCTGTAATGAAAGCAATCACGGGAAAGTTCTCCTGGTATAGTTAAGACAGGTTAATAATTGTCCTGCCACAATGTGGGGGCATACTATGATGGACGTGGAGCCAATGAAAATGTAAAGCAATCAATGTTTTCCATTTTCTAGTTCATTCATTCATTCTATATCTCAATCTTCCAGCTGAACAGTCAATTCACCAAAGTTCTGTTGTTTTCATTTTCGTGCTCTCTTGTTCACATTGTGTAATGAAGGAATGAGGGACTGGAATATGACGAACCCCGGTGTATGAGGGATGAGCAGGAAAAGGATGCATGGAGGGACCGTGAGGAACCAGAATGTTAGATGAGGTCTGAGAAAATCAGAAACCTGGGGATAAGCCACATGAGGCAAGGAGAATGTGGAAGTTATATTTACTAGTAAAAACGGGAGCTAATCAATACTATTGTGAAGGTCCTATATCAGTTATCTGTTGCCTCCATATGCCAGTAACAATCACAAAGCCTCGGCAACATACGACAATGACACTTGCGTGCATTCAAATGTCTGGAGGCAGCTAAGGGCCAAAGTCTAGGGCTCTGCTGATCTGCTGGTTCTCACACATCAGGCTGGGCTGCTTGTCTGCCGATCTCGGCTTGGCTCATCCAGGCTGGCTCACTCAGGTGTCTGCTGACATCCCACTGGCCAAAGCAAGTCACAGGGCTGAGTCCAGTGTTAAAGGGTGGGGCAGTCACCTTGCTGTAGTGCAAGGGGGCAGCTCAATTTGACATGACAAAGGGTAAAGAAGAATTGAGGCCATTGCTGCAATCCAACACAAGTATGATACATAGCAAGTTATAGGGTAGCTGCTTTGTCAGCAGTCACCGGTGCTCTGAATCGCTAATCTCTGGATGCTGGGCTGGGGCTGAGAATGTGGTCATCTGATGGGCACAGACATGCTGTGTGGCTGGAGGGTTTGGACATCAATGTGTAGAGAGCAGGAACAGCTGTCTGTGTGTGTAGAGACCGTGGACCTGCCCTCTTTGTAGTTTATGGTCTCAGAGCCCCCAAAGACCTTTCTTTTCTACACTGGGGTATGCTTCTCCTGGGGGCTGGTGGAGTTATACTGTGCTCAACCATGTGGTCCTGAGAAAATGAATGACCGGCATTGAAAGAAATGTATTTTTCCTGCGTTCCTCTCCAAATAAATAAATAGAAAACATTAAACATATGTATAAAACATGGCATTTGAAAAGCTCTGTGGTTCCTTCGTATGAAGACTGATCCAAATGCCTTTTAAAAGTTTACCATGATTCCCTTCGTGAGGCCACACTTCCTTCAGGTCAGCCTACAACTGGAGGGCTTCGAGTTAGCATTAAAATGTCTGTAGGTTGCTTTTCTTCACCGGGTCCCTTTCCTCCTAAATTACATAACTGAGGTTTTTGAACTAATTAAAAAAGGCCTGTCTCCAGACAATGAAACATTATCCATCGATGATAAGAATTGTGGTGCTGATCCATGCTGCACCACGGATGAGCCTTGAAAACATCATGCTCAGTGAAAGAAACCAGTCACAAAGCACCACATACCGTGCTGTGTCTGCCTACACGCAGTACCTAGAACAGGTACATCTGCAGAGACAGAAAGTAGATGAATGGTTTCCTAGGGCTGGGGGAGATGGGGAGATGGGGGAGTGATGGCTAAGAAACAGGGGTTTCTTTTTGGGATAATGAAAATATTCTAGGATTGTTATTTGTGATGGAGGCACAACTTCATAAATATACTAAATGTCATTGAATTATACTATTTAAATGAAGAAATTGTCTCATACACAAATTATATCTGAAGAAATTGTCTTATATACGAATTATTTTTTAAAAAGTTTTATTTTCTCAGATTCCAGATCAACCAAGGCATTCATGCTACCTCTGTGTGTCCTCTTTGTACCTTTTCTGCCACAAAGCTGAATAGGGAGAAAAAGAGTCACATAGAACATTTATACAATTTATAAGCAAAATCCCCCGTGGATATTTATGTGTGTGTGTCAGGAAGGAATAATGTTTCATTTTTAATATTTAATTCATTTATGCCTGCCGACACATTGACTCCTGCAACCAAAGTCCAAAAATCTGATGTCATCCATGGAGCTTCCTTCTGGCTGCATTTTGAAATGCTAAGTGGTTCAAGACTACTTAGATTCTACAGGGGCTTTCTATCACTAACAACTTAGAAAACACATCTGCCAAGAAGACACATTGGCCTCGATTACACTGCACATCCTTTATTTGTCAGTTCTATTCTCACTTCATTCATTAACAGGTTGACCTGAAAGAAACTCGACACACTCAAAGCCGTCTGTGGCCCCCAGCCATTTCTCTTTTTTCTCCCTCAATTTTATCTCTTCTTATTTTAATTCCAAAGAGCATTGGCAATTTTATTGGATCATAATATCTATAATTTACTGATCATGCTAATGTACCGTGAGCTACAGGTGAAATAAATGTTCATACAGGAGTTCCCCGAGGCTGAAAATTATTTCACAGTTTCCCGTAGATTCACAGGATTGAGAAACACTGTTGAGGGTGCGGGGGAGCGCAAGGCTGGGAGAGGTGGACGGTCTGGAGGGAATGGCGGAGTTCTCAACAGGTGATTCTGGAGAATGAAAAAGGGGGAGTTGGCTGGAGAAACCTACAAATGCTGGTGGTTTTGAGGGCTCGTTTGGGATTGGAGTTTGTAAGTTTATGGTGGTAAAAATCAACCCTCTTGTGAGACTTCTACCAACCGTCCTTAGCTACACAAATGCCAGCAGATAATGGGGTTCATCCGAGGTTGGCATGCACTGAAAGGATAGAAGAGCCAAGGCATGGAACTACTTGTGTCCATCGATGAATGAATGATAAAAGAAAATTATATATAATATAATATAATAAATATATAATGTGTTATGTTATAGATTACATTTATAATATACAAAGGGTGTCAAAAATGTATCCACGTTTTAGAAAGAAGAAAACTGTATTAAAATTGTAATACTCAATATGTACCAATAACAAAAGATGAGTACAAGTCACATTTGACTTCTGCAATGACAAGAGGTGCTCAAAGTGGTCACCATCACGTCCAGACACTTCAATTACCATGAGCAACTGCTCGAGCAATGGTGACCGAAGTGCCCACTTGCATCGCTGCATGTGCCATCCCAATTTCTTCCCGAAGTGCCGCCATGTAGCCGGTGTTCTGCAGGACACCACGTCCTTTAAGGTCCCCATAGGCAGAAGTCAAGGGGTGTTAAGTTGGGAGAATGTGGGGAAAACTCAAATGCCGTTCTCCAACTTCAAATGCCACCTCAAAATGGTCTTGTGCTTCTCCAACAACCGTGCTTCCGCCATTTTCTCTGCTGTCCTGCCTGTCCTGCCTGTCGCATGGTGACGCTACCATTCCTTTGATTACTTTTGAGTGAACATCATACCACACATTGTGACCATAACCCAATTCAAATTGGAAAAGTAATACATAAATAACAGCTCCTAAAATGTGTATACATTGTTTGGCACCCTCAGTAGATGCAGGCTGTCCGGAAAGTATCCAGCCATGTGAACTAGAGGCATTTATGGCCGGGTTGTTGTCCAGACGGCCCTCCTATGTGAGCTAATGGTGGTCATACCCTCACAGTGTGTGCACACGTCGGATCATTCTGCATACGGTACTCAGTAAGTTAACACAATGTTGTATGTCAATTATACTTCAATAAAACTGGGGGCGGGAAGATGGAACCAGAGAGTTTGATCTATTAAAAAAGGTCTTATTGAAATGATGTTTCATGGCAGCCACTTCTTTTTAACAAAAAGAAAACCAGGCAAAGCCCAGTCTGATAGTGAGAAGGCACTCACGCCTTCCTTGAGCTTGTGACAGTACCGTCAGAATAGGCACGAGGTCTGCAGCCCTGCCCCCGGCCTCCCTGTCACTCAGCAGTTGCCCCAGCCCTTCCGCTGGGCTCTGGGCTGAAGGAGAGTGGTGGGCAAACCTGCAGGCAGGCAGTGAGGGGCCTGCTGAGTAGACTCGGTCCAACATGTTGATCCAGACACAGTCATATGACCATGTGGCCACCCTCTGGAGCTGTCAGGGCAACTGTGGGAGGCAGAGCACCTACCTGCGTTCAGAGCAGCGGGGTGTGGAGGGGCCCGAGCAGAATCTGAGAGGATTAGAGGGGTCTCCCCAGCAGGTCTCTCCTCATGACAGGACAGGGACTCCCAAGGTCTCCAAGCAGGAAAAGTGTTGGCAGTGGTCAGTGCACAAGCTCTTTTGGAAGAAGGTCATCTGGGAGGTAGCATTGTCCAAGTAGTTCCGTCCTCCTCCCCCACCCCCATGGACAGCGGGATTACACGTCATGCTCCATTGAAGTGGGCCCATGTGACTTGCTCAGGACAATGAGAAGTGAGTCAGAGTGTTGCTGTCCCCTCCAGGGAGGAGATGTGAGAGAATGTCAACCCATGATATGTTTTAAAAATGGCGACTCTTCTATCAGCCTCTGTCATAAAGGAAAAAGAAGCAGAGCAAAGCCCCCCAGCCACAGGCCACACGGAACACAGAAGACATAAACCTTAGTCACAGCAGCACGATCTGGAAGTAACCCGTTTGTTACCGCGGCGCGACCTAGCTCATCCTGAATGACGAACAAACGCCCTGACGGTGAGGGGGACAGAGAAGGGGAAGGGAAGGACACTAACGTTTATTGACCCCTCCTCCGTGCGGCTCTCTCCTTTACCGCTCACGGCTGCATTGCATAGTTCAATCCTCAGCCGGCTGACCTGGGCCCCGTGCTCCCGCGCTCGTGAGCTGAGGGCTGGCTCACACGTTACCCCGGGGCTTTGCACACTGACTTTAGGTGAACTCCCAGCTTCACCAGTCACACGTGTGTTCTGGGGAACAGGGTTGTGCCAGGAGCAGGGTGAAGTCTCTTAGAAAAGAGAGAAGGCCAAGGCAGGAGCGTGTGTTGCGCCCGCAGAGCGGAGGAATGGGGCAGGGCTGGGGGGAGACGTCCAGACCAGATGCAGAGGAGCAGGGGGTCCGGCAGGCTCCAGTCAGCTATCCCAGGAGCAGGAGCACGGTGGCCCGGCCCCCAGGGTGAAGATGGGGGGCTGAGCTAACCTGAGGAAGGGCCTCACGACTCTGGGCAGTCCATGCAGTCTTTCAGCAAATACTATTCACCTACCCTGTCCCAGGGTACCAAGAAGAAATACTCAACGATACAGACAACTGGGAGCGTACGTCCTGGTAGGGGGACAGGTGTCAAAGCAGGAAATAAGGAAAATACACCGTACGTCTGACTGTGACCACTGCCGTGGCGGAGGGAGAGAGGGCAGGGCGTGGGGAGCATCGGGCTGAAACGCAGCGGTCGGAAAGGTGACTCCTGAGGTGGACGGCCAGTGTGCAGACCCCGAGGGGGCAGTACGCACGCTTCCGGACCATGGCTGGGACCCGACGGGACCCAGATGGACGCCTTTGTCCCCAGTAGCTCGGCTATTGAGTCAAGGGCAGGTGCTGATGGGCTATCCTCTCCCTGGGGCCGGGCCGAGCAGGAGGAGGGACAGGCTCGCTGCTTCTCCCGCTGGCCACCTCCAAACCCACCCTTCCCTCAGGCCTCCGCCGGGCACGCACACGGGGCCTCCGGCAGGCCTTTGGCAGGGGTCGCCCGGCCCCACTCCCAGCTGCATCTGCAAGGGGGAGGGAAGGGGGCTGGGACGGGGAGGGCCCCGTTTTCTGGAGGCGCCCTCCGCCCCGAGCCTGCAGGATGGATGGGCTGGTCAAACCAATTGTCCATTAGTAACTCCGGCTCCTTTTTCCACGTTTACATTCTCAATTCATAAAGGTTTAAAAACTATGGATTTTCATTTTGCTGGTTGCACCCGTAACCTCCCCAGGCGTCCTCGGGGCGGGTGTCAGGCAGCCAGGCCTGCGAGGTAACATAGCACCTCGGCCGCGGAGATGGGCGCTCGGGGAGGGGACATTACACAGACCAACAGCCGCGAATCAATCAGGCCTGGCCTTGGGACCTGGGCTGGGGCTGCTCCGTCCGCCCTGTCACGGGGCAGCGGGTGGAAAATTCTGGAAAGTGCCTGCCTAGGGCAGAGGACCCAGCCCCCAAGTGTCGCTGTGAAAGGACCGAGTCCACCAAAGGACCAGGACTCAGTCTCCCCTGCCCACTTCACAATCCAGAGGCCAGACAGAGTCTGTGCACACCACAGCTCTCTCTAAACCCTTGCTGAGGGCTGTGACAGCCCAGGGGACAGGAGCGGGGACAGGCGCCCACTTCCCATCCCCCTCCGCACAGGCATGTGCACAGCACCAAATATTTCAGTACCCGGATGACTTTGGAGGCGGCGGGGACAAGGCCAGAACAGGGATTCATACACTTGTTCGCAAACTTGGCTCCTTCAGTGCACTTACAGCAGGGCCACCACACGCCCCAAGGCAGAGACGCAGCAGTCACCCAGGGAGGAGGGAGGGGGCTTTACGTCCAGGGCACCGAGCGTGGCCCCCAGCCCCCGGCAGCCTGGTCCCCCGCACCCAGGAATCACCCTGGCCAGTGGAGGGCAGGGCTGTTCCCTCCATGGAGGCTCAGCCTGGGGCCCCTGGCCTCAGCTTGGGGTCAGCCCTCTGTGGGGTCAGCCCCACAGCTCAGTTTCCCCCCAGCCTCGGGGAACTTTCCAACAGACATCCCAACTGGCCCTTGGCCAGAGGAGTCCAGCCCAGAAGGGCTGCCCCAGGCCGGGCTCCTCAGTGCCCAAGCCCAGCTGGAAGCCTGCAGGGACACTGGAACAGCAGACCCCGTGCCCTGCCCTTGTCCCTTCACTGGGCTCTGCCTTGTGGCCACTGTTTTCCGAGGGTGGAGGAGACGCCTGACTCCAAATAGGCTGAGGCCTGCTAGGGAGGCAGAGATCCAGGGCTGGCCCCATGGTGGCAGTGAAAGCAGCCTCGTGGCTGAGGGTCTCCAGAGACAGCGGGAGGGGACCTTCCCCTGGAACAGTGAGGGAAGGGCGTGCGGGGACAGCTGCCGGCGAAGGCCGAGCCACGGTATGGTTCCGGCTTGGGTGCTGTCGTTAGGGATCAGGACCCGAAGACAGAGGGGCAGGACCCGAATGGCCCAGCACGATCATTGAAGGTGTTCTTGTTCGGGCACCAATTAATTATCCAAACCTCTGGATTTGAAAAGGAGGATGTTTAATCTCCCGTTTTCCCCAGGGTCTCAGCCCTTTGACCCTGCTTCTTGACCCCTGCCCTTCTAGGGACCCCAGAGGCCTTGACTCTGTGCAGCAGCTTGTTTAGTAAACACGGCTCCCCCAGCGGGGGAGGCAAAGGTGGTGGGGAGGGGGGGTTATTACAGGACTGTGGCCTGGCAGTGGTGTCAAAGGAAGCCACACACTTTACACTGAGCCACTGGGCAAGACCAGGAGAAAGGGACCACCAGCACTCAGAGGATTCCCCACCTTGGACTCCAGTGAGGTGCTCATCTTTCTTTGTTCTCTTTCTGGGCATTGTCATGCAAAGAGGTTGGTCAGCAGCCCCCCTGGCCCCGGCACAGCTGGAGCAGATACAATAAAAGGATCCCGAGGGAGCCAACAGGGTCCGCTGAGAGAGGTCTGTGGGCCTGATTTCTCCAGGCTCTTAGAACCCTCCAGTGGCAAGATAGAAGGTGCCCAATGGGTTTGGGTTCAAATCCTAGATTTGCTTCTAACTAGGTGTTTGGCTTTGGGCAAATGACTTAACCTGTCTTTGTTTTAGTTCCTCATCTGCAAAAGGAGAAGAATGAGTCTCACTCTCATGGCTTTGTGGAGGAAATTACATTAGATAATGCTGGGCTGCTATGAGGTTGATGGAAGGGTGGGCCAATTTTACATTTTTCTAGTGAGAAGTTTTGCTTCCTCACAGGTGACTCTACCCAGCTTCCTCCTCTTCCTCAATCCCTACATACCCGTCATATCCCTAGGAACCCTAAATTCTAGGTCCTACACATCAAGGCCGGTAGCAAGTCTGGGTCTGTTTGGGTCTCTGACTTTGCCTCTGGAGACATGCTTTGGGTATTGCAACTGGGATAAGGGGTGCTAGTGTCAGCTAGTGGGTAGACACCAGGGATGCTGCTGAACATCCTTCAAGGCACAGGACAGTCCCATAGCAAAGAACTGTCTGGTCCCAAATGCCAATGCTGTAGAGGTTGACAAAGCCTGCCCTGAGCACGGGGCCACGGTGAGCATGTGGCCAGGACAGGGAAGGTAGAAGTCTGCTTTCTGCCTGTCCCCTGACCTGGGACAATCTGGGTGTTGCCCCACCTTAACGAATCAGACTCGTACAGTGAGGAGAAAGTGCCCTCCTTGTGATATTTCAGTCTTCCTGCATCCCCTGAAGAGGCCCAAGAAACAAAAGCAACCCCACAAGGCAAATCATGTAGCTTGAGGAGCCAGCTACAATATGCATTCATGTAAATCAATGAGCAAACGCCAATTGCTGTGGCACCAATTGCTGAACAAAGCCTCAGAACTAATGCCTGTAATTTGAAGTATTCACCAAGTGATAAAAATCTATCCACAGGGCCCAGTCCTCCTCTGTCTCCTGTGACACTACCAGACTTCCAGCTGTCACTCAGCCACAGCAGCTCTGAGAAGGGAGCCTTTGGAACCCTTGTCACCAGGGTCCCTTCTGAGTTAAATCCTTGCTAGGAGCCTGTCCTCTCTCAGTGGAGACAATCCCCCTGGTTTCCTTGGTTATAGTCAGTGACAATCCAGAAAACCTAATTAAGGGGGGCAGAGATGGGGTGGATAAGAGATAGGTGTATGAGATATTTCCCTGGAACTTTCTAGCACCTCCACAGTTCTTTCCTCAAAATCAAGTCTGAATCCTACTCCCCAGCTTGCTAGAGGACCACTTAGCTTCTTTCTTTTGCTCTCTCTGGATATTTCTTTTAAAGACACCAAATGCCATTCATTATTCCTGAAGACATTGCCACAAACAGCCCACCCAACATCAAACCAAATCTGGATGTTGTGTGTCTTCAAATGCTACCCATGGGGCAAATGCTAAATATGCGAGAGTACGGCGCACGGGACTGTTCGTGTCTGTCCGACCGATCGTCCTGGTGTCTAAGAGGTGGCCGTCCCTGACCAAGAACAGATTTCATCACCAGAGAAGAAAGGAATTTGATCATTACCTTGAAATCGTGTGTAAGGCATAGGACAGGCAATTAGCATCTTGTTTCATTGTATATTTCTAAAATGAAAAAAAAAATTATTTCAAAAACCATTTGTCTTTCTTGGAGGTGAAGAGGGAAGATTTACCCCAAACCACAAGACTCTAACAATTCCGCATTCCGTTTTAGGCCGTTAGACCACAGACTTCATTACAGCTCCTCCCAGCACACGCCTGTGAGGCTTGGCGACACGCTGCCAGCAGTCCTTAATGAAACAGGGTCTGTCACTGGGAATCACCAACCTCGACTTGGGGAGACGCTGGGACTTTGTCTACATTCGCATCGAAGTAGCCAGTGCTTTTAGCAACAAATAAGTGCTCTCCAGCCCGCGGGACCTATGGAGACGGACGTGCCTTCGGTTGCTGAAGCTTTTGCACTCCGAGCGCCGGAGCTGGTATCTGCATGCCAATCCTGGCACCGCGCACTGTGTGTCCTTGGGCAAGTCCCGCCACTTCCCTGAGCTTTAGTGTCCTAGCACGTAACCACGAATGAAACGGTACTCCCTTCGTGAGGAGAATTAACACAGGTGATGAACGGTAGCACGTGGAAGCCAGTTCTCACTGAGCGAAAGCCAACTGTTGGGTCATCTTTGTCATGAGGCCTCTCCCCATTCCTCCCGTAGGGGCTCATAGACGTTTCCGGGGCCTTTCTGTGAGCTCCCAGCATCTGTGAGGGATTGTCCTGCCCACCTGATGGAAGAGAGTCCTGAAGGCGGGTAGGTTGGACCTCACTGCTGGGCCTATTAGCAACTTGGGAGCAGAGCCCATGCTTTCTTTTACGAGAGTCAGGGCTGCCCAGCCGGTCACCGGTCAAGACCGGAATTCAGGACGCCAGTGAGACCTGACCTGACTACAACTCTTGACGCCTCTGCTTCCTTGTCCCTAAGGGCAGGGGGTGGGGCGAGGGGTCCTGAAGCCCTGTCCCACCCTAAAGTTCTGTGATTTCAGGGCCCGTAGTCCAATGACTGATAGAAGCAGGAGACTTATGCACACGTTTTGTAACCCGTGGGGCAGGGAGGTTGTGGGTTCCTTCTGTGGATCCGCATAGCACCCAGCCCAGTGCTCGCCAGCACTCAGTGGACAGCTGCGGATCGACCCATTCGTCAGATCCCCGGTCTCACGGCTCCCAGCTCCTTGCTTTTTTAATTTCAAAAAGGTCAATCAATCAATCAATCAATTTTCTGCAATGCCACAGTGCCAATGTGCAGTTACAAAGTCAGCCCCAGCCAAACAGTGTCCCTGCCTCAATCTGATACTCATGCAGATAAAGACCTCCACGCACATGCACACACACAAACACACATGTGCACATGCACACACAAGCACACACACATGTATGCATGCACAGACACAATGCACACATGCACACACACATATATGTACAGGGGCTGGGGGAAAAAATCCAGCCACAAATGCCCCCATTTTTCATATTACAGGGCTGGATACCTTATGCATGTACAACCGCACATGCATGCACAAACATATAAGCATGTTTGCACACAATCATGAGGACATGATGACACAACCACCAGCAAGGCTCTTATTACTAGGAGGCCACCTTAGGAGCACACACCCTTGGCGGACCCGCAGGGAGTCTTCCTGAAAGGCTGTGCTGGGCTCACAGATTCCAGGGAAGGGGATCTGACCAGAGCGCAGGATCGACAAGACGGCACCAAGCTCCTCCCAACACCTGGGGGCTGGGCGGAAGGGTGGACCCCTCTGCAGACAAGACTGGGCCCTGGGTGTCCCAGGAAGCGGGTAGCCCCCCACTGTTGGAAAGAGGAGCCCAGGAAGATGAACAACAGCGAAAACCACCTCTACATAGGCAATCGGGGGTGGGGGGGCAGTTGGCCTCCTCACTGTGGCTGCTTCCCCAAGGAGCACATCTGACCCCACACTTTCCCTGTTTTCCAAGTCAGTGCACGTGATGGCCCCTCGGGCTCCCTGATTCCACCCCCTGTCACTGCTTCGCAGGGGAAGCAGTGTCCCTTCAGAGCGGTTCAAATTCACTTCTTTACATCTGCCCCCAACCTTATAAAGGGGCCGCGGGGGTGGCAGGAGCTGCCTGTTTTGTGCACTTGGCTCCCCCGTCCCTGCCCTAGGAGCCTCTCCCCTTCCCCTGGGGCCCCCAGGCCTGAGCAGAGAGCCTGCCTCTCTGAAGTTAATGGCCGTAAGAAGATTTCATTTCATTCCATCTCCAATCGCCCCGATACTTTAAATTTGCCTTTGACAAACTTGGAGCCCTGAAATCATCATTTAGGAAACAAAGCTTCAACCGGCAGCTTTTCAGGAGGGTTTTTCCCTTTCAATATGAGCAGGGCTGGTGAAAATCAATAACGCCGTGCTCCCATCTGTAGCCCACCTGACATCTCACGAGCGGTCAATGGAGCCCGCTCCTGGCTGCTGTGGTGAGCCGTGGACAGCCCGGCTGGGGGCTTCGTTCCTTTCTGCTGATTTAAAGTTTCCTCTCGCCCCAGAGGATGCTCCTGGGTGACTTCCTTGGGGAGAAGGCTGGGTCTTTCTGGAAAGAGTTTAGAGTGACCAAACGGGAGACAGGAAAATTGTGGGGTGGGGAGGGGAGGTGTTATCTGAGCGCAGAGGTGACCAAACTCTTTGTCTCAAAGGATTCATTAACTAGGACAAGCTTAGGATAGGGATTTGAAGAGTATTATTCCGGTGCAATTAGCCCTGAGCTCCAGGACTCAAGAAGCTGTCAATTGGTCCTGGCTGGTGCCTGAAGGTTGGGGACCCACAGCCCTGTTTAGATGCTCAGCAAGCTGACAGCGGGTTAAAGCAGGGACAACAGCAGAGCATGGCCCTGGGCCGCAGACAGGGTGCCACAGACCTGCTGGGTATCCTGCGGACATGGCTCTGTCCAGCTGCCCCCCGGGACACCTAAATGCACCCTCAAGGGGGTGCCCTGCACGGCCAGCTTGGCCTTTCCGGCAGCATCAGTGACTGAGCAAGTGTGAGTCCCAAACA
The DNA here is from genome assembly GCA_004026885.1 of Lyroderma lyra. NCBI lineage: Eukaryota > Metazoa > Chordata > Mammalia > Chiroptera > Megadermatidae > Lyroderma > Lyroderma lyra. Next base: position 287,975 of record PVJL010000717.1, on the reverse strand, counting down.
ACAGAGCCAAAATTCAGAAGCCACCGTGGCCACAGGACATGGAAAACTCAGGGCTGCGTGAACCAGAGCCAAACCGAGGCTGGGAAGACGAAGCAGCCACCCCCCGCCACCCCACCCCGAGGCCTTTTCAAAGCCACAGACTGAACCATATTGTTGCTCCGAAGCCAACTTTAACTTCTAAGGAAATCTTTTCAAGATGTTCAAAGCGCCCGAGTGCAGTTTAGCTCTAAGCGCTACCATCTGCCGCTCAGGCCGCCCGTAATCCCGCGCGGAGGCCTGGCGGAGGCCCCGTGGCAGGGTCCTGCTGTGCCCACTGGAGAGTGTACATCGGGGATCGGACGACAAAGGGCCTGCTGGGCGCTCGGCTCCTGGGAGCCGTTCACGACGGGCCACATCTGTGCTGACGCGCCGCTCAGCCTGGACCTGGGCCAGCCCCGCCCCCAGGGGTCCTCGCACACCTGGGGTCCCCGCAGCCTGGGAGCAGGAAAGGGGGGCCCAGGGTCCGCACACCAGGCCTGCACCTCCTTTGAGCCCAGAACTTCAGGTGCAAATAAGCAGGGACCTATCTGATTCCAAAAGGAGACCCGCCTTGTGCATGTACTGGCTTTTGTCTCTCTTTTGTCCTGTTTAGTGCTTTTGCTGTTGCAATGTATTTCATGAGTTGGCATGAAATTAAACAGCAGCTCATCTTAATAAGAGAACCAATACTGTGCCATTGACCACCTGGATTTCCTGGTTCCCAGGAAATTCTAGGCCAGGAAGTCATTGTCCCAGGGCCAGGGCCAGGGCCACAGAGCTGGAGCATCGTGAGAGCTCAGAGCCTGAAGGAGGAAACAGAGCAGGTGCCAGGGCCCCTCCAGGGAGGGGAGTGGAGGGAGGAGGGCAGAGGTGCGGAGGGGGATGGGGGAGGTCGGGAGGCCCGAAGGACCACAGTGGGCCGGAAAGAAGCGTCAGCCCAGGGGACAAGGTGATGACAGGAATCGGTGTGTGCTGGCCTCCTCTGAAACACCCCACGTCCTGGGACCTAGTCTGGCTAGAGCGGGAGAGGGAGCGCGGGGAGTCCAGCGGCCATGTCTGTCCGGGCAGGCTGTATGACCAGGCAGCCCAGAGGCCACCTCCCCGGACAGGCGGCTCAGCTTGGTTGATCCTGGGCCGCCGCTGCCCGATTGGGTGACCCCCACTCGGTGTGGCAGGGGAGCTGGCAGCCAGACAGAGGGGCCGGAGGTACAGTGGTCAGAGACACACGCCCAGGGGCCACTTAGTGGATGGCGTGACCCTGGGTGAATCATTTAAACACACTGTGCCTTAGTGTTCCCGTCTGTGAAGTGGGGGTAGCCGACGGTGACAGCTGCCGCCCCGCTGGGTCGTTGCCAGGGCTAACGTGCATACAGTGCTGCCAACAGGACCCAGGACAGAGCAGAGGTCGGGGAGGGCGAGCCATGGTCATCATTAGTGTTTCATTTGTCACATGAGTGAGAGGGTGGCAGTCTCAGCTGTCATCCAGGCTGGTGGAGAACCGAGAAGCAGCTTGGGCCCCAGGACAAAGCTGCCTCCTCTCCACCGGGGGCCAGAGTCAGCTGTTGGAATTCCAGGGCTCCCCCGCCCCCTCCGCCCCCACGGGCCTGGGCACTGGGCCTGGGGGCTCGGCAGATCTGAGAGCCCCCGCCGGGAGGCTGGGGGCCGAATTTCCCGGCGGACTCGGCAGGCGGACTCGGCAGCCTGCCCTGCGGCTCTGCACGCCCAGTCAGCAGACATTTCAAAGCCACCCCGGGGGACAGAGGTTCAGAGCGACCGACCGGTCCGTCCGCCTGGCCTGGTGGGGCCCTGCTGGCTTTGGCCACTGAGCGCAGTGTCTGAGCTGGAAGAAGGCAAAAACAGGAGGCTGGCTGGCTGGCTTTGGGTTTGGGGTGTCTCTGCTTTTAATTTTTTCTGGCGCCCCACCAGGAGGTGGGGGATTACGGTCAAAAGGGCTGAGAACATTCAGTGCCCCCCCGCCCCCCGCCCCGAGGCCCGGCCGGCCTGGCGGCAGGAAGGATAACGAAGTGGATCTCACAAAGATGTCCCCAAGGCCTTTCCCGTCACTCCTCCCTCGACTCCAGGCCCCTTCCTCGTCCCTGCTCCTGTCGGGGGCTGGGAACCCCGCAGCTGGGGGCTGGGAACCCGCAGCTGGGGGCTGGGAACCCCATAGCTGGGAGCCGCAACCCAGCAGGCTGCGTGCCCATGGAGAGAAGGACAGGTCTGCGGAGGACGTGCTTTGACTGTCACATGCTGGGGGCTGCCAGCATGGGGGTAACCTCCACATTCAGGCCGTGGGGTTCAGCCCCCAGTCCTGCTACTCGTGGGGGCACTTCTCTGCCCCCCCCCCCACCCCCAGTTCCCTCACCTGTAAAATGGAGACAACACTCGCACCTCCCTCCAAAGGTCGTGCTGGCTCCGTGAATTCGTCCGAGAAAGGCCCCTGGAACAACGCCTGGAACTTTGTTACCATTTTCCTACAATCTAAGGGACAGTCCCACCCACACGTAACGGCCCTGTGTCCAGTGACTTTCAAGACTTCGTAATGATCTGAGCCCGAAGCATAACCCTTTTTAAAAAAACCTAAACACAAAAGAACTGCGTTTTAATAAACACCCTGAGACGCACACTGAGTGTCCCAGGAATGTCACCACTGTGTTGTACCAGAGGTCACGCCCTCCGGGCCGCCCTGCCTCCCGGCCCTCACGGGTGGCGTGCCGCCGCCGGGCTGGTCTCCGCGAAGCCCGGGGGGCTGGCCCCTGAGGCCAAGCAGCCCCGACGCCCGGTCTCTGCAGAGCCCCGCTGTTTCCAAAGCCGGATCGAAGGCCACACTGCAGAGGGTGCAGGCGCCTCTGGGACCAGATGACGGCTCAGGGCTCGGGCAGGGGAGGTGGCCGCTCGGTTGGAAGCAGATTGAGCCGAGGGCACGCGGCGGCCCGCTGCCTTCCTTCTGCCGGGCTGTTCGGAAGTGCGATTTCTCCGGCTGGTCTGTCCGGACACTTCCTTCTACTCGCTCACCCAGCGGGGTGCCGGGAAGGGGGTCTCCGGGAAGCGGGTCACCGGGAGGGCCGCCCTTCGCAGACGCCCTTCCCCCGCCCTGAGCCCTACCCCCTGGAGAACTTGGGCTAACGTTCTTCTAAAGACAGGACACCGTGCTTTGTCTTGGGTGCAGCCTCACCAAGAGACGTGGACCGTCTCAGCAAACCACAGTCCATGGCAGCAACTCGTAGGTGTTTCGGTCCCCAGGACAGCACGCTCCCCGGCTTCCGCGGCCGCTGTCCCTGAGTGGAGTCGTGCCTGCGTCCTCACTTATCGAGCTACTTCATTATGAGTCACTTCCCCCTTACTACTCCCTTGGATTACATGGAGGGCATTATATTGATTTTTTTATTATGTATATAGGGAAGCTATATTATCTATAAACTTAAGGTAGTTAGGAGGTCATTACAGGATATTTGTCATGTGAAGTGGGCACCGGGGCTGGCAGGGCTGAGAACTTGGAGGAGAAAGAGCCTCCAGGCCACCACGAGCTGTGTCGTGGAGAGTGAGACACCATGGGCCTTGGTTTTTGAGGTTCCATGAGATGATCCCTAGAGTCCTTTGTAGCTAGCTCTGTCACCCCGAGGTTTCATGTAGGCGATGTCATCTGCTTTGGCGTTACTGGACTGCCGCTAAGGTGCTTTCTCTGTGGTCGGAGCCTAACTTCAGTTCACCTCTCACAGGCAGTGGGGTCGGCAGGACGTGAGGGGACACCCTGTGGCAGTGCGTGGGTCATTCAAGTCCTCGTTCAGGGCCCATCTCCTGGGCAGACCCCCTCCCATGGCTGTCTCAGGACTGGACAGGGAACCTGACAAAAGCCCTGTGCTCAGGGAGCGCCACTCCAATGGCAATGCTGCCTGACATTCGGATAACACTTGGCCTGCAGATGCTGTCACATCGCTGTCACCCCGCCTTCTATGAGCCTTTTGGTGGGAATATTATCTTCTTTTCATAGATGACAGAACAGGCCCTAGGAAACCAAAGGGTTTGCCCGAGGTCCCCCTTACCTGTAGGGAGAGAAGTGACTGTGAAGGCAGCACATCTGTCCCCAGTCCGTCCTGTGGTGTCTGGCTGGGCTTCGTGCCCGCAGAGCAGTGGTTCTCTGCAAGGCCACTTTGCCCCCCAGGGGACACTTGGCAATGTCTGGAGACATTTTTGGCTGTCACAACTAGGAACTGCTCCTGACATCTAGTGAGTGAGAGGCCAGGGATGCTGCTAAGCATCCCACACCGTACAAGACGGAGAGCAAAGAAGTGTCACCCACACTGCCAACAGTGAGGCGGCCGAGAGCCCCTGTGACACAGGCAGGACGAGGCAGTTCTTACAGATAAATACTGTCATTTGCCCTGTATAATGTGCTCTTGTGTATAATGTGCACCCACGTTTTTGGCTTAAACTTTTGGGGGAAAATATCTTTCATTTTAATTTTTTAATTCAAATTTTTATTTGTTTATACTTAGGTACTTGTTTTTTGCATTATAAAGGAATTTAAGGATTTATTTTTTAACATATTATGGTACAAGAAATTTTATGTGACAAATAATTACAAAACACAAGAACAGATGCAAGTTACAAGAAATTTTATGTGTAAAATTTTTTATATTAAAACCCCCCCCAAAAAAAACCAACCCCAACTATTGTATTCTAGGGTATTATTTTGCATAATAGCCTGGAATACAATATTATTGATTTCTAGAGTTACACTTTTAACTCATAAGCATAAATAAAATAATGAAGAACAATTATATAGATAAGGAATTAGTACTACCCATGTATAATGTGCATCCTTATTCTTCCCTCACAAATTTGGGCAAAAAAGTGTGCATAATATATAAGAAAATATGGTATTATATTGTCCATTTTACAGAAGGGAAAGCTGAGGATAGCAGAGGTAAGCAATGCCCAATCACAGTAACTAGAAGGGGCAGAGCTGGGATTCGAACCAGTGTCCACCCGAGAACCAGCCCAACCCCAAAGGCTGTGGCTTTGCTCCTGAGCCCCCGGTCACCTCAGAGCCAGCAGAATAGTATGGAGGTGAATGAGGAGGTGTGTTGGGCAGCCAGCCAGGCTGGGCCCTGGGGTGGAGCAGCTCAGAGAAGGGGTGCATCCCATCACCCCCAGTGCGGGCTCACCCCTCAGCGGTCTCTAACCCAGGGCTGAGGGAGCCTCCCAATCACTCAGCACAAATGGTCCAGTTTGAGCGCTCCCCAAGGCCTCACACCTCCCCGTGGCAGGCTGGGGGCACTCCTCCCCTTGGAGGGCAGCGGGCTGGGACAGGAAGAAAGGGGGAGGGGGACCAAGGACCTCGTCCTTTCAATTCGGAAGTAATGGGTTCCCACAGAAGAGCCCCTCGCAGGGACCGCGGGGTACCATCTGTTCGCATCATGTTGGCGGGTTTCTTTCCGTCTGCTGCTGTGGACTGTGAGGGGGACCCCGCACCCAGCACCTCCTGGGGTGCATTTCTGAAAGCAGAGGGCTGGTCCCACAGGGATGCGCACCTGGACCTGCCGGCTCAGGGGTGCAGAGGAGGGAGGGGAGAACAGGAGTGAGGCTGCACACGTCCACGTCTCCTCGAGCGCCTGCAAGTCCCTCTCCTCCCCCAACTTGGGTCCCTTCCTTTCCTCACCCTTGTCACCCCGTGTGGGCCCTGAGTCAGAAAAGAGGTGCTACTCCCAGGACTTGCTGCTCTGCTCCCCACCAAGAGCGTCAGAAGGAGGAACAGTCCAGAACTGTATGGGTCCTGTGCTTGGGGAATGGGGGGTGGACATTAGAAAGGTCCAGAAGTCAGGAGGGATGATCAGAGTCACGGCCGATCAACCAGGTCGGGGCTGGGTTTGGACACGCCTGGCACAGGTCAGCAAGGCTCCTAAGTCCGAAGTGTAGAAGGTGACAGCTGATGGGCACTTCCCTGTGACAGAGGCCCCATGACTGCTATTTAAACTTCCTCCCTTTACGATATGCTGTTGGGCGAGGGCTCAATCGAAGAAGTGGGAGCACGAGGAATGGGGTGCAGGAAAGCATCCACGGCAGAGACTTGACTGCACACCCCCGTGGGAGCCGGTCAGGCTCTCCTGCCTGAAGTCCCAGGACCAGAGGGCAGGCTGGGAAGGCGGGAGTGGGGTGGGGGGACGGGACAACAGGAAGCCACGAACAGGAGGGCCTGCTCTGGCCCCTCCTCTGGTCTGGCTTCTGCCTTTCCTCCGGGACTTGCAGTAAGTCCTGGGGAGCCCGCGGCGTGGCCGCAGCGGTGAGCCTCACGGGTGCCTGCGCCCACCTTCCAGAATAAACACAGCTACTGCTTCCCCTCCCCCCATGTGTCTCACACAGATTTGACCCTGAACACAGGACAAAGAATTATGGGAAACATTATTCAGTTTAGCCAAGGTGACATGATGCAAAGTCACCACACATGCTTTTTCTTCTAGATACGTTTGTTTTTATCTTTCAAGCTCCTGCTTGTGTATGTTCATAGGTGTGTGTGTGTGTGTGTGTGTGTGTGTGTGCACTCCCCGTGAACCAAACACACCTGCTTTTCATGACCAAATGCTGGGGAGGACCCTTGAACTTCTGACAGAAAATGAGCACCGTGCCGGGAGGCCTGCTGGCGGTGAGTGTGCGCGTGCGTTCGGCACGTGTGTGCCCCGGTGTGCGCCGTTTCCACGCACATCTCAGTGCTGGGACTGGGAGGAGGAGAGAAGGGGGTCGGAGACAATAACTGCAAACCGAGCCGTGTCCTCCCCCGCGAACCAGATGCAGATTTCAATCAATTCAATCAATGGGCAATGTTTGCTGGCCGTAAAAATAGCCCAGAGGTTGCTGGTCAGCAGCTCTAAGATGGATGACCAGTGGCCCCGGAGGCCTCAAAGGTCAAAGATGACTATCACCTTAAAATGTAATCTGTGCTGGCCCCCAGCCCCCGGGCCTGGCAGGTGGGCGGGCCCTGCTGGCCGTCTGCAGTCGCCGCTGGACCAGGCACGGCCACCAGCCCAGCCCAGCTGCCGGGCAGACGGCCTTCGGGCACCAGCGGCCGTGTGTCCGTCTGTCCATACGCCCAAGCCCTCGTCTGGTTCCCAGGCAGGGAGCACACACGCTTGTCCGCCCACTGCTGCCCCTCACGACCCCGCCAGGGGCTGCAAAGCAGCGGGACAGCGGCCTCGCTTCCAACCCCGCTGCCCCGTTCCCGTAAGCACAGCCTCGGCCCCTTCAGCTCGGATGCCCGCGCCTGCTTCTCGGGCTCCGGGAGTGACAGGCCTTCCACCCGCCACCTCAGCAGCCCGCTGCTCCACCAGTGACGGGCGAGGGCGTGACCCTCCCTGCTGCCCTGCTTCCCCTCCGCACCCGAGGACTCTCCTGTCACCTGTCCCGCCCTCGGCCCTCGTTTCTTCACCCAGACACTCCTTCCCGAGCCTCCCTGCGCCCGCGGAGACCCTGGGGCACCAGGAACTGCCTCCTAGAGGCTTCCCAGCTCGGCTCCAAACACGCTTCCTCCTCCTGCTCCGGGCCTGGTGAATGCCAGCTCCCCCCCCCCCCCCCGCGTTTCCTCGGTCTTCACCACCTGCTGGGGTGCACTGGGGAGGCGTGGAGCGGTGGGGGCTGCCCGGGAGCACTGCATCCGCCCGGTGGCACTGTCTCCTCCAGGGCGGCTCCCCTGTCGCTGGCTGGGCTCGGGTGCCGCCTCCTTTCACAAATCACCGCGGTGCGGCTGCACACCGGTCCACGTGTCACCCAAGACGGCATTTCCCCAAAGTGGGGAAGCAAATAAATTATTACGGTTTAAAGATGAATCTATTTATCGATCGCCTTCCTTTACACTATTAATGCTAATTGTTTTTCATGGTGCCTGCCTTTGGGATTCATCAAAACGAATACTTAACGAATTTCGAAACACAAAAATTACACCACGTAGCAGAAAGAACCAAAGAACCCCCCGTTTCTCAGAGGCCTCCGGCTCTGAAGAACCCACGTCACACGAGCTGGAAGTGTCTGTCTGCAGGGTTTGAGATACCGCTGCTCATGGCGATGGGTGAGTGTGCCTGGAGGTTCCGCCAGCCACCTCGTCTGAGCACCCACGGGGTCCAGGCCCTGGATGAGGTCATTTAGGAACGTTTCACTGAGTCCTCACAACAGTTCCAAGGTCAGTTTTATTATTCCCACTGTCCTGCCTTGAATTTCCATACATTTATTTTTAGTGATGAAATTCAAAACATAATGATAATAACTGAATACAATATTTTTTGTTATGTAGGTCTACTAATGAAAAGGTTGGAATTCTTTTGGGGGGAGGGATACATTTCACTTAACTGGGATTCAAAATTAGTGCACCCCATCATCAGACTGACGGCAGGCGTTGAGCTGTAAGAGCCGTTCCGCCATGCACAGCACGGGACAGGCTGGAGCGTGCTGACCCCTGCTCCAGCTCGTTGGTCAGCCTGAGATTTATCAAAATCATCCAGGGAAAAACTTACCCCTACTCCCACCCCGGACAAGGGATGGAGATCCAGAGTCCTGGAGAGGTTTATCGCTGCATCAACAGCTCCCATGCCTTCTCACGCCTCAGTTTACCTAAGGAAGCTCGGGGCCAGGTCACGCACCTGAAACCATCATCGTGCCTTTTGCTTCTGAATGAATTTTTGCTTCGGAGTTTGCAGAGTCAGCCCATGAGAACACGTATCCCCAGGGTGTTGGCTGTCCTCAAGGCCTCCTGTGCATCACCCTTGAACTGTGCCTGCTCACAGAAGCTGTGAAACTGAGTCTGCCTTATTAGCTTTATACTCAATCAACTGTGAGTTTCCTGACCTGAGCAGTCACGGGTCAGCCCGGAAGCCTGGTGCGCGCAGGCCACGGACAGGGCCGCGGGGGTCGCTGGGGTCAAGGCCCGGGTTCCTTAGAGGCATCTCTTCCCCTCCCGTGCCCTGTCAGTCATGCTTGTTCTGGTCATTTCCACCAGAGAACTTAAGTGTCCCTTTAGCCTCCGCTCCTCTTCCTCACTTGGGTCAAGGTTAGGTAGAAGCCACCTCTTCTGGTCCAGCTTCTGCTGTAAGACAGAGAGTGAGGGGAGATCCCAGCTCTCCTGCCCACCGCTAACCGAGCCGTACAGGTGAGAACACCTGGGCCAGGTGGACTCCCAGCTCTGCCATTAGCATATGCTTTTTATCACTCGGCAGAGCTCGCTGAGAACCTAACAGGACACCGGACACTGGGGATGGGTGACATAACCAGCTGGAGCCCCTTGCCCGTCGTCAAGCAGGGACGATTCAGCTGAATGCAAGACGCTGCCACAGACGAGGTAACGTTTCTCCAAAGCTGCTACGAGAACGGCCAAGTCCCTCGTCGCAGGTTTTCAGCACGAAGAACAGACGACCGGTTTATACCCAGCCCCCCTTTATTATGTAACACTGTATTTCATAAAGGAGCAAGAAACAGACATGCTGGGAAGTAAACACACAACAAGCGTTGTTTTAAGGGCGCTTCTGAGCCGGCAAGAAAGCTTCGTAGCCTTCGTCTTCGAGAAGCAGGCCCACCGCGAGCCTGCAGCGGCCGCGTCTGTGATCAGTACGGTGCGGGGATTCGCCCTCCCCCTGCCCCGGCGCTGCACTGTGGGAGGCGGCGTTTGGGGGGTCACCGGGACGCAGTCTGCGTAGGTGGTTCTCACTCCTGGGGCTTCGGATCCTGCTCAAGGCACTGCTGGTCCAAAGGGCGCAAATGCAGCATGATTTCCCGCAGCAGCAGGGCTATTACGTGGGGTTATGCGAGTAGGAATCACTGGGGAGGGTTCCCACAGGGAAGAGAATGGTAGGAATAAACGCACTGCTATCGTCTAGAAATAAAATTAAAATGCAAAAAAACCCCCCAAACCACTGAGGTGTGACTGTGAGTGGTAGTTTCCAAGGGTGGTGAGTGGCCTGGGCTGGCAGACACACTTAGCGACCTGTGTCCCCGCGGAGAAACCCACGCCTCTCTCTCCCTCCTGACGTCTATGCTCGCTAAACCCCCCGCTCCTGCCTTCACAGTGCCCCTCAGCCCTTCCTCTTGGGGTCCACTGGGCCCACGTACTTCCGGTTCCCGGAATCTCTTCACTAGATTTGCAGCCACCTCCTACCTTGTCTTCCTGTGACAATTCTCTCCATCTCGTTTCTTCTTCACCCTGCCACCAGGATCAGCCAAGAAACAGGATTGTTCCCTCCTTTAAAATCCTGAGATCTCCCCAGACCTCACAGGAAAAAGCCGAACTTGGCATTGGCCACTCGGATTGCCGCTCTGGCCTCAGCTTGCGGGCCTGGCCTCCTGCCCCGCCAGGTCACTGGACAATGCACGGTCTGTTTTCAAGCCCTGGCCGTAGCCAATGAGGGTGTTGGTGCTGTCATACAAGGAGTTGGAGGGGGGTGACGGCAGGGCTGGCTACTCAAGAAGCCCAGTGGTGTCACCGAAGTCGCCAGTGCTCTCCGTCTTCCTGTTCTGCAATCCCCGGTGCACTGGACTGGACCTCAGGTGGGTTTCCGTGTGGCCCAAGACGAATCGCGTGGGCCCAGGTGTCACATGCTCACCCAGCTCTGCCCACAGATAGAAATTCCTACCTGCGTACCTCCTTTCACTGGGGAGGAAAACCTTCCCCAGAGCACTCCCCTCTCAAACGTCCTCTCTTGTCTCATGGGCCGGAGTGGCATTCAGGGCCTTTTTTTAAATTTTCACACCACCAGGAACGGACTTAGCTTGATGGCTTAAATTAATCACGCTCCAGTCCCCAGCACCGAGGAGAGGCTCACCCTGAGAACACGTGATGTGAAGGACAGGACCAGCCCCAGGCGCGTTGTCAGAGGAGAGAGGGGCAACGGCTCTTGGATAAGCAACTGCCTATTGTCTGCCGTTCCTTGAACACATCACCCCCTTTCCTACCTTCACTCAGAGCCTCCCCTTTCACTGACTGTTCCTCCATCCCCCCAAGTTCTAGTCATGCTTCAAGATCCAGGCACGGTGCCCCTCTCCGTGTGATGAGGCTGAGCCAGGACACCCCAGATGGCAAAGAACTGTGGGCAACCCGAGGGGGCTGAGGGCGGGCCCGGGCGCTGCCGTCGGTGACAGCCAGCAAGAGAGGGCGGCGCTCCCTGGGGTGGCCAGAAGGAAGCGAAGTCGCCCGCAAGTGCATGAGCTCGGAGGTGGGTTCCTTCCCACGCAAGGCTCAGAGGGGACCGCAGCCTTAGCCAACACCTGATCCCTGCCTGGAAGAGACCTGAGGCGGAGGCTCCCCAGGAAACTGTAGGATCATAAACGTGCGTGGTTTTATACCGAGTTTGTGGTGATACGATTATACGAAACAGATAATACACCCTGCTTGCATTTTGCCGCGCCCTCTAAGCACCCCCCAACCCATTCTCCACATGGCAGCTGAGTTTTCCAGCTGAATTACATGAGACCTTCCAACTTAGGGCTTTTAAATAGCGTTTGAAGCCCCTTAAACACCCTTGACTTTGGCCTCTGCGGTTCTACGCAGCTGGGGCTCTCTGCATGTGACCACAGGCCTGGCTCAGGCGCGGCGGCCCCCGCTTTCGGCCTCGGGGGCGCCCCTGTGCATTTCCTTTGCTGGGAGGTCTTCCTCTTCCGGGCTCCTCCTCAGGTCTCTGGCTCCTTCTCTTCCTTCAGAGCCCTGGGGCTGAGTTGAGCACCCCATCCCTGGGTCGTTAGGTCTCAGCCCTCTCCTTTTCCTCTTCACAGCCCGTATTACGACTTGTGGTTGGCTCATCCCCCCCATCCCACTAGAATGGAAGCCCTGGAAGGGCAGATAGCACAACAGTTCCATCCACCACCAGAACCCCACCACCTAGTTCACATGGTGGATGTTCGATGACTATTTCCCAAGTGAATAAAGGAGTTTACTTTTCAATCAAATCTACTAGAACGTATATCTCCAAACGAATGTTTGTCTAAAGGGTCCACGAGTCTCATTACTCTACAGTTGGAGGACACATTCCCGGGACTAAATATTGATTTCCTTTCACTTTTCCTTTCTAGAAAATGAAGGCTTTGGAAACAAAGGCTGGAAGAGGACAGGAAAAGCAATGGAGTCAGGGACCAATAGGGCTCAGGCAGCCAGGGTCCAGGGAAGCACAACCTGAAACACTTGAGAAAGCAGAGCCCGAGGGGACCCAGAGCCCAGAGCCTGGCTGGCCATGGGGGACACTGGCTGAGCATAAGCATTAAGAATTGCTTTAAATTAGATCATGAGAGGGTGTGTGCGTGCGCATGTGTACACAATACGTATAACGGGCTTCACAAAATACACTACATTAGCTAGATAGCTTTTGAGATACATAAGTGATGTGAGTGCCTGGGTTGTATTAATTTAGCCTTCTCTAGAGATGCTGGGAAAATAATAAGCATTCAATGAGTCATCATGGAATAAAGAAATGAAGATTGAATTTTGAGGTCCTTGGTTTTTTTATTGAGGTCAGTGTGAGAAGGAAGCATGTCTCTTCGGCTACTGTAGAACTGGCCCTGAAGGTACCATCCACTGGAGAGGAAAGAGCTCCTTGGATTTGAATCCCGGCCCCACCTCTACCCTCAGGCCCGGTACTTAACCTGTCGGTGTATCAGTTTTCTAACCGATAGAATGTAGACTAACACGGAGGATTTTTGAGAGGCTCGGATGAAATCATATATACAAAACCCCTTAACAGAGCCTCAATAAAGGTTATTTCTCCCTTCAATTTCTTTTATTTAAGGATCCCAGCAATTCATTGCATTCAGAATACCTCTGCTCCTGCTGTGATGGAATGTAGAGCCAAGCTGAGTGGTAAATTGCAGTTATACCCCATTGATGCCTTCTAGAAGCCTCAGCCACCTCCTCGGAAACAACGTGCAGGAAGCCACGTGTGAGGGGGTGGGGAGACAGTGGGTGGTACGGGAGCAGGTGCTTTGGCAATAGAGGGACAGGCAAAACACACCTGGACCCTCCAAGAGGGGCCCTTGGCCCATTAGGAGAGACCTAAGATTTGTACGTTACTGAGTCAGGGCCTGGCATGTGCGTTAGTGCCACATTTGAGGCTAAGAGATATGAGTACGGTGGTGTGTTCTTTTAGGTGGTTTGCTCTAGAAAATTCTGATATATTCCAATATTTCCTGGAATGAAATCATCAGGGAGGAGGAAACTTATGGTACAAAGACCCAGTACGTGACAGCGGGGACGAGAGTAGCCCCGTCTCGGCAGGGAGTCCTCGTTGGTGCATCCCGGCCAAGTGGAGTCAAGAAGTTTCGTGCTTCCCTGTCTAGATGGGAGTTTAAGTCACCTGGCAGGTGTGTCCTAGAGCTTTGAGTCTTGATTCCATTTTTAAAATCTTAAGTTTCTGGAGTACATTTTATATACGGGGGCTGTCCAGAAAGTATCCCGCCATGTAATAGGACAGAGGCATTTAGGGCTGGATTGTTTCCGGACAGTCCTCATATGTCAGTGGCTCTTAGCTTGTTAGAAAATGCCTCTCTGAAGAACAGTATTCTAAGAAAGAGTACACCCCCCAAAAGCAACTGGAGAAGCGGTCACCAGAAAGACGTGGCCCCAGGACGATTGGCCAGCGGCACCAAATGCTACTGAGTTAATCAGTGACAGTGAGGGCCTATGTCTGTAGATCAAAGATACCCATTTCATAAGAGGAGACACTGGTCCCGAGTACGTGACAACGACATCATTCCATGGAATGCAGCACATCTGAAAGCTCATACTTTTTAACTCAGCCATTTCACGGTAAAATAATTCATATTATTTGCCACAGAGAATCACCATAATTCCTATCTTTTTAAAATTTGGCACAATGGCCATAAATGCAAAGAAGAAAAAATAATGACTGTAAAGGCCTAAATGAGCCCAAACCCCTTTCTGTTCTATCACATTTCCGTCAGCTTCTGAAAGAGGGTGGCTGGCCAGCCTCCGGACTGCTGGCCCCACGTGTCCTGCCCCTTGAGGGAGCCTGGGAGAACAGGGAAGGGACCGACGACACAGCCCAGGATCTACATGCTACATCCGCCTTTTACTACCTGTGTGATCTGGGCCGTTTATCTTGGGCGAACTGCAATTTTTTCATCTGGGAAAGGGAGATAATAATTCATGGCTTTCTCGATTAAGATTAAGCAGAGTAACGAATGCAGCTGGCATCGTGTCTGGCACAAGAAAAGTCCTCAGACATGTCAGTGCCCTCCCACCTGCTGCCTCCCTTTGTAAAAGTGAGCCCTTCGATATGGTTGAAGAGAGGAATAAAAACACAGGGAAAGAATGAAGGAAAAAGCCTATTTCCCTGCGACACAAGCAGGAAATGAAGTAGACGACCTGAAAAATCTCATATTTATACCTTAGCATGATAATAATAGTTAGCATTTATTGAATATTTGTCACTGTGACAGACATCATTGTAAGTGCTCTACATATACTGGGGGTGCCAGAAAATGTACACACATTTTAAGAGCTGTTATCTATGTGTTACTTTTCTGAGTTGAATTGAATTATGGTAGCAATGTGTAGTAGGACGTTCACTCAAAAGATGGCATGAATCACATGAATGCGAGTGTCACCATGCCACAGGCAGGACAGTCAAAGACAATGGTGGAAGCACGGTTGTCGTTCCAGGAGCGAAAGACCATTTTGAAGTGGCATCTGAAATTGGAGAATGTTGTGGAAGTACAATGACAATGGAGGCGTGAGCATGCAGCAGAACCTCCAACACGCCTCACAAGTGCACGCATTTGTGGTTAAGTGTGAGATGCACGGTCCTGTGTGTGGTGTGCACCAGGGCATGCGCAGTGAGACAAGTGGACACTTCGGTCAGCATTGCTCAAGCAGCGGTTCGCCTTAATCAGAAGTGTCTGGACACTGATGGTCACCACTTTGAGCACCTCTTGTCATTGCAGAAGTCAAACGTGACTTGTGTTCATCATTTGTTATCAGTATATATTATTATAGTTTTAATACAGTTGTTTTTCCTTTCTTAAAATGTGTATACATTTTTTGGCACCCTCTGTATTAATTCTTTTCCATTTTAATTTTTATAACAAGACCATGGGGTGGGTATGACCATTAATTCCATTTTACAGATGAGTAAAAGGGGGCACAAGGAGATTTAAGTAACAAAGAGTTACCAAGGGGCAGAGCTGGATGCGAATCCAGCAGGTTCATTTTCTGGGAAGGTGCCTCTGAGACTGAGATTTGGAAGGAGGTGTACTGAGAAGGGGCCCCAGGGCAACACCTACATGAGGGAAGTGAGGGTGGGCGGAGGGAGAAGTCAGGCTGTGCCAGCCCCCATGGGAGCTCTGAAGCAGGGATGGCCCTGCAGAGCTGTCCCCAGTTAAGGTGAGGAGGACTGAGTCTTTGTATCCCCAGGAACAGGCATGTGTGCAGTGGAAACGAGGTGGTTCTTTTTAGCTCTGACAATTCCTGAGGAAGGACTCAACTGCCAGCCACCTAGTACCTGTCCCCCGGCATCCCCACCGTCACCCTGTGCCCCCTGCAGATCCACCGGCTTTAAATAACTTCTGGGGGCAGCTCCTTCAGGATTCTGGAGGGAACTTAGAAGAGAAACATTAGCGGGTCAAACCACAACTCCTGATGCTGCAGCTGGTCTTGCAGGCTCCCCGACACACACGGTCCCCTCTACTACCCAATCCATGTTGACCTCCCGCTTGCCAAGAGCCTTTGCTAATCTTGGTTGTTACTTTTCAGCTGACCCAGACCCTTATCCCTGAGGGGGTGAATTCCTGGCATCCAGACCCTTCGGGCCTACGGGCTAGGCAAGGGGTTGGACTTCAGGGTGACAGAGGGGCAGCTGCCTTCAGCCGTCTTCTTTACCCATTCGTGACTTCTTCGGGTTGGATGGATGACGTTTTATTAATCATTTCCAAAGACCTCCTTAGCTCAGGCCCCTCTCACTACCACTCCAACGTTGCCGCTCATTATGACAGTATTGCACCCACTGGGTCTCCGTTATTTCAGGATCCCGCCGTCCCCATCGTCACCAGAGGTCCAGTTCTGTACTGCTGTCTTCTCCCCCCAGCCCCGGCTACAGCGCGGCCATCACCGCCCCTACTGCTCGGTGAACAGAATGTCCCCCGGCGTGTCCGGTCTTACCCAGCGTCTCCGCCCAGCAGTCCCACCACGAGCTTTTGGGGTCTTTCTCCTGCCATCTGCCATGGCAGTTCTGGCATTTCCTCCTGACTTTGATCAGCCATTGTTTCCTCCAAGCTGAGCAGTTCCCGGTTCCTGGCTCCTTGCTGGGGTGTTAAATTTCGTATCAACAAACTTTGTCTCACTTTATAATCTGTCTCCTCTTGGCCCCAACACCCCAGAATCCAGTCTCATAACTCTCCCAGTTCCCATGTTGACTCTGTCTTCCACCTCCTCATTTGGGGTCTAGTCCTGGCTTAGCCAGTGCAGCACCTGCAGCCAAGTTCTACTGTGATTTAACCCCCGGCAGCTGGTCTGATGGCCGGGAGAGGAGATGGGGGCCCGAGTGATTTTGCCAGGGAGAGGCCTTCGTGTCATCCTCAGGCAAAGGAATGGGCCACGTACACAGCACGGGGAGAGAGTTCACCAGAATGTGGGGATTCAAGATTGTTCAAGGGCGTCCATCCAGAGGGTCCAATGCAATCTCATTCGGGGCTGTGACCTTGGCAGACCCATGGAGACTAACACTGCAGCCTCCCCTGGAGCTCTCTTTGCAAAACAAGTCTGGGGCCTGAGCCTCGGCTTCTGTTTGGCTGCAGGAAGTGGGGCTTTCCTCAGATGCTCCCACGGACTCTCTCTGGCTTTCAGTTAGACTTGAATTGATGAACGCCCTCAGCTTTCCATGGTCTTTCTTCCTGTGTGCCCAGCAACAGGAATCAAACCCACTGTCCCTTTAATTTCCACCTTTCCTTCTCAAACACCTGCCGTGTCGCACCCTCCAGTGTATCCTCTTCCATGGGATGCCGTCCTCAGGTCATCACCAAAGTTTAATGTCATTGAAAATTAACAACGGCATGGGCCCAAGATGCCAGAGGCTACCTGTGATCCCCTACCACCAGCCACGGGATCCTCACTGCCAATAGCTCAGTGGGTGACCCAGCCCCCAATCCCATTTCAGATCCTGTTTTTTTGGTACCAACTCCTGGTACCAAGTGCCAGAGGCTGGGTTCTGGGGGATGCAGACTGCGAGAAGGAAGTCTGCGTCCAGGAAGTTTATGGAAACGTGTTCTCAGGACCAGCACTGTGGGAACGTGAAGGAAGTAGGGCGGGGCGGCGGGAGAAGCTGAGCGGTGATGAGTTCAATGAAGGCTTCAGGCACTCCCAAGGGAGCAGGGACAGACCAAAGTTGCTGTGAAATGGAGCTAGAGGCTGGGCCTTTGTACCTCCTCCCTGACCTATCACCGAATGTGGGCACCCTGAGGAGAGGGAGCGTGTCCTTGGGTCAGACAGCTCTCTGGCTGTGAGGCAATCTCCAGGGAAGGACGCAGCCCCTCCAGCAGCTGGGGGAATAAAGGCTTCCATTGGGGGTGGTGGTGGAGGTCTGAGCAGTGCTCGTGGCGGGCACCGAGCCCGCCATGCTGCCCGCACACTGGAATGCAGGGTATTATTTTTAAAGGAAAAATTACCTTAAAAAATGAAATCTGAAAAACTAGTCAAAGTCAGAGAAATCTTGTACTAGGGTTTTAGCTCTAATCTTTTTTTTTTTTTTTTTTTTTTTTAAGAGTTTTTGCCTTTTAGGTGTCAAGTGTCCTTTAGCCCAGGAGCTGTTTCCTGTGGTCACCGTGCATCCCTGCCTGGATGGGCAGGAATGCCTCTCAGCTTCCAGGTCTGAAGTAGTTTATTTTCACTCCGATCACATAATAATTTCAACTCCTATCTGTTGCTACTTCATAATATCTCCTTCATCCACCTTATTCGTTTATCCTTCAAGGCCCAGACAGAATGCTTCCTCTCTGTAAGCCTAACTTGACAGTACCTTATCAGAATAAATCACTCCATATGTTCTCCTTGCCCTGTTTTGTGCACTTATTTTATCAGGTTAGAGTCCTTTGCTCGATTGTGACCTCATCAGCAAGAAGAAAACAGAATATAGAACATATGCCTGGCATATGCTGAGATTCAATAAATGCTTATAGACTAAATTTTAAAAATGTTTCATTGTAGCATCTTTAAATTATTCCTAAATTTTCACTAAAACTTAAAGTGCCTCTGGGTGGGGCAAGTTCCAGCTAATACATTTCACATTGGGGTTAATTGAAGTGCTAAGGCATTTTGACACGAGTCAGCAAAAACAAAACAAACAAACAAACAAACAAACAAAAGAAGATGTTGGCTATAGGACGCTTTGGTGATTCCATGAAGCCTAGTCTATGTCCAGAGTCTTGTTCAATCTTGACAGATTATATTTGAAAAATACTCATATAAGTAAGTCAAAGACGTCCCTGATGCTCATATACATCCGAAATGTAATGGGGAGAACTATTTTCTTTTTGAGTAATGAGTCTTAACTTCAACAGCCATAATCAACCAGTCCCATCTACTGCCAAATATTTTGGAACTACCTCAGTGTGTACAGATTTGGGTGAGAAGACAGCAACACAGTAATGTGGTGAAGAGACTGGTAGAACCAGAGATGCCCCATCGGGTAAGATGTCCAGACCTATAATTAGAGTCCAGATAGTGATAAAAACTCAACAATGCACAAACCCAACAGTTTCCCAAAGAATGTAAGTAATTACAATTTGTTTATCCACACTCAATGAGGATGTCTGAATAATTGCTAAAAATATTAGGTCCAATTTCTTGAGTAGTTATCAAGTACTGTTCTTGCAAGCATTTTACAGGCATAATCGCACGGATTTAACAATGACTGGATGGTACCTACAAATCAGGAATGTGCTAGATGCCTGGCTCTCTCTGCCAAGTTGGAAAATGTTGAGAAGTCTTGGCTCGTTATGTTCTCCTATTGCAACAACTAAAACCAAAACCCTCCAGCCAGACCTATTTTTTCAGAATACAGTAGAAAGGAATTTTTTTTAATGAGAAAGAAGGTATTAAATAAAGGCTACATTTTTCACTGTGATTTTGATGGTCATATGTTTACAGGAAGCCTGACGATGCATGTCCAAGAGGAGACAGAGGGTTACTTTAGATGGTTTATCTACTCACATCTCTTTGTTCTTCTGCACTTGGCGGGAAGGTATGGGCACCTTTTGACTGTTTTCTTATTTGTAGAAAAGAGGTCTGTGGCCCTCCGATGGAGGTAATAACTCGATAGAATGAATGGATCCAATCCTGCTGTAAGAGTGCAGTGAGTTGCTTTACCTATTTCCTAGAGGTGCATAACCTCTCACTTAGACGAGCACTAATAAGAATACTTTCATAAGTAATTGCTTAAAGGGACTTGGGAAATGAGAAACAATTCAGGTTCTAAAGGTACACGAACCCCCTTCTGAGGCGAACGATGGAAGCAAATATGAAGGATGGTCTGCTATCGTGGCAAGATCGGCATGAACAGAACACCAAGATTCGGAAATGCTAGCACGCAACGGCGGAACCCAGAGAAACCGTACAGAAACAGAAGACTTACTGCCTTCCCCGGCAGTCACTTTCCACGGTGCAGCCCCCATAAAATTTCAGTTTTGATTAAAGGGTGGATGACAAGTGAAAGCACACCTTTGTGAGCTCGGTTCCTTTAAATGACAATGATAAGCCCAAGCCTCTCTGTGGTCTTTTTTTTTTTTTTTTTTTTTTTTTTGTAAACAGCAGAAAGAACTGAACATCTAATTTTTGAAATTCTTCTGGCTTTTCTTTTTGACCTTTGGTATTTGTATGTATTGACGATCTCTAAACCATTGTACAAAAACACCTTGAAGTGTCAAGCTTTTAAAAATGAGTCTTCTTTTCTCTTTCTCCCGTGCAGCCTGGATTATCTTGGCCTTGTCAAAATACATTCTCTAGTTAGAGGCTAGAAATATTTCCCTCCTGGCTCCAACGTATTGATTTTCTTCCACACTCCGCTGTCAGTCAGCCGAAGGGGTGAAAGGTGAAAGTTCACCCAGCACCGCCTGGCTTTACCTTCCTATTAATGTCGCGCCCTTTCCACATTTGATCAGTTTATGTGATCACCAATCATACAGAACTGGTACTGCCCCTGCTTTCCCTACAAGGATACATTTAAGTCATCAGGACACGTTAACACAATTTCTGGGATGGACCTGGGCCAAAGATGCCACAGTCAACTCATTTACTTTCATCTATTTCTCCAAGAAAATGACACTGTTGTGCGATGACGGACCCCACTGAAGACGTTCTATAGTTCTTTCAGCTCTTATCTGGAAATTAGAGTACATTCACTGCTTACACAAACAACCCTCTGTGAGCCACGGTGACCTACTTTGTTATGCTTGCTTTTTCTGAAAACCAACTAATTACACCCTTTACCTCAGGGATTCAAATTCAACTCCCAACTGAGTATTAAGTGAAATGAATTTAATGATCTCAGCCCAGCCCCCCCAGCCCGGGGGCATCCACCTCATGCCAGCAGATCTGACAAGATATAATTTGGTACAATTAACAACGGTCTGTCTATTCAGGAGCTTCTCAGGGTGGGGGTGAAGTTATGTGCCTGCGATTCCCTTGCCCAAACCACAGAGGGCGCTGTTGAGTTTCTGGTAGGAGGGTTTTTCTGGTTCTCTCACACTTGGGCAGGAGAGGGACTTCCTTTTCTACTCCGCTACTGTCTTTCGTGAACAAGTTTGCTTTGCCTAAACCTAGCTCTCCAGGGAAATGATTAAATAAATGAAAGGAGAAGGTTTAATTTGGTACCAAAGGGGATATGGGGGAGGAAGCATATGAATTTCAATTGAGCGTGTTTAAGAGTGGACAACGTTTTTAATGGGAAAAACAATCTTCAGTACAATTCAGTTTTATTCAACACACATATATACAGAGGAACATTCAGCACATATAGAATTTATTAAGTAGAGTCATCCAGAAATGTCTTGAGAGGCAGACAATTAATTCATTCGCTGTGCATAGTGAGTTCAATCATTACACACATTTTCATACTGGTGTCACGTCATGTCATCTTCTGCTCATAAATTATCAATGAAGCCATGTCGGTCTCTACATTTACAAGGACAGGTCCAAATACAGTGCCAAGGAAATGAATAAAACACTAAAAGCATACACTGGATGACTATACAAAGTTTATCTCAGTGCTGAGAAATCTAAGCTGTGATGAAGTTGGACTGTGGTTGTCGAAATAACCAAGGAGAGACCGGTGTTCACAAGAATGCAAATAGTAGTTTAACAGTTAGAGCTATCTGTCTAACCATCAAATATCACCTACCCCAGAGTTTTATGATTGTAATATTCTGGCCAATAATTTCCATTGCCTGTGCAGACACTGTGGGATAAACTGGCCTGAGCCCACTGCCCAGGGTTTTGCTCTGCTGGCCCTCCCAGCTTTGCTCTAAATCTCCATGGCATGTGTCACCCGTCAGCACACGTGTGGTGCCTGCCACTCGGTCTCACACCCCTCTCTGGAGGCACTGAACATTTTGTTTTAAAAAAAACATCTAAGGTATACTTCTATGTCCTTATTCCAAAACAGCCAGATAGTCTAGAATAAATTAATCCCTACTTATGTCCATGACATAAACGTGTGCTGGGCTATCAAGATGACTCGGAAGCCCACGGGAAGAACTGAGCGCGCCTTCTGTTTACCTCAGGTGTCTCTGTCTACATCGAACACCACGGTATGTTCAGCAAACAAATAAAGTCTACACTGTATAGTTCTTTATTTCTTCCTGGAAACTACATATATAATTTTTATAAATACAATGTACATGCATGTGGCATAAATTCACTTTGAAAGAAGACCGATGTCTACGACCAAGGAACAGTGCAAGCTTGCCATCAGTAGAAACGACATACTTCGTACCAACATGAAAGAGACATTCTAGTGGTCTTAATTTCTTAACATGTTCTTCAAAAATCTGTTTCAATAAAATAACACGTGTATTTGTTCCCAGACTGTGATGCTACACTTTTGTATATTACATCAACTCTGACGTCTATGCTTTTTAAATTAAATGCTCCCACTATCATTTTGGTTCCTCTGTAAACCTCACATCTTTTCTCTGAATTTCATTAATCATTTTCTATGTTTACATTAATAAACTACTTTATCCAACTAACCAATCAACCAAACAACCAAGGTTTGTTAGGAGCAATTCATACAAAATACTATTTTATGGATCCCCCCCCCCCCCCACCACTATGAGCAAGGCTCAGCAGAATTTGACATGAGAAGAAAGCAACCTCG